>CM031083.1:12614851-13046348 GCA_018257905.1 Gillenia trifoliata | reverse complement strand
GTTGTAATCAGGTTGAGGTTATAAATACAGGTAACTCACAGTTGAGTGGGTATGCAAACAAAGTGAAGAAACTGCAATCTTAAGTTTTATATGGTCTCCAGAGCTTTTTTTGTCTAACGACAAAGATCCTAGTCCTGTTATCTTCCCAACACTGCTTCCATGGCTGAAAACGTTGTTCCTGTTGTTAATTCCAACCCCCAACACACCACCTTCCAACCTTTCTCCACTGTTGTGAACATCAAATTAGATAGGACCAACTACCCACTGTGGTTGGCACAAATTCTCCCTATTTTGAAAAGTAGGGATCTGATGGGCTATGTTGATGGCACGATGCTATGTCCTGCGAAACATGTTGATGGTTCAGATACTGTTAATCCAGCGCACATAACTTGGGTGCAGCAAGATCAAATGATCTTGAGCTGGATTAATGGATCTCTCACTGCTTCTGTCTTGTCTGTGGTGGCAAGAAAAAGAACTGCTCGAGCTACCTGGGAAGCTCTGGAGCAAAGGTATGCATCCACATCTCAAAATCGCATTTTGTTTCTGAGAAATGCGTTGTTGCAGACAAAAAAAGGTGATCTATATGTGGCGGATTACCTGGATCGAATGAATGCAATAGCTGACAACCTTGCCCTTGCTGGGCAACCTGTGAGTGATGAAGAACTGGTTCAGATTGTGTTGAATAATCTTGGGCCAACGTTCGAGATGACTGTGAGCGCTGCACAAGCCCATGACACTCCAATCACATATCCAACTCTTGAATCCTTATTGCTGACTACGGAACAACGACTGGCGGAACACAATGTTCCTTTTGCTGAAGGCGCTACTGTCACTGCCTTTGTGGCCTCACGAGGCCGTGGTGGTGGACGATCTCGTGGTGGTGGACTAGGCAACCCCTCAAACCGTGGTGCAGCTCCACGAGGGAACAACCCTCGCAATAACAATCATCCGCAGAACAACCAAGGTAATGGAGACAGGTTTGTTTCTTGTGGAGAAAGAATTGTTTGTCAAATTTGTGGCAAACTAGGTCATCCTGCACTTGATTGCTATCAACGCATGAACACTGCGTTTGAAGGCAGAATACCAGCCAAACGTCTTTCAGCAATGACGTCCTCACCTATCACTCTAAACAAACAGCAGAATGGATCTTGGCTCCTGGACACAGGTGCCAATGCACACATTACTCCTGATTTTCAAAATCTGATCAATTCCAAAGAATACAATGGTAATGAAGGCGTGGGAGGTGTAGGTAATAATGCAGGTATTTCGATTGCACATTACGGTTCAAATACACTTGAAACTAATGCTTGCTCTTTCGTTTTATGCGATGTCCTTCACTGTCCAAATGCATCTACTAATATTCTTTCTGCCCATAGGTTTACCCTAGACAATGATTGTTACTTACTAATCTTTCCATATTATTTCCTTGTCAAGGACCTCAAGACACGGAAGACGCTTTTCCGAGGGAGATGTGAGAATGGGTTGTACCCATTTCCAGATGGCAGTGGACATCTCAAGCATTCTGTATCTGCATGTGTGGGAGTACGTGTCTCGGCTCAAAGGTGGCATGAACGTCTTGGCCACCCTGCCAAACCAATTGTCCAATTTTTAGTTTCAAATAAAATGGTACCTATTCATGGTACATGTGATGTAACCTTTTGTGAGTCATGTCCTCTCGGTAAAAGCACTAGGTTACCTTTCAATATTTCCGAGTCTGTGTCTGAATTTCCATTGCAACTTTTACATTCTGATGTGTGGTGTTCTCCAGTTATTTCTAATGAAGGTTTTCGATATTATGTGTTGTTTGTTGATGATTATTCGAGATATTCCTGGATTTTTCCCATGAAACAAAAATCTGAAGTGTTTGAAATTTTTGTGAAGTTTAAAGCCAAAGTTGAAAATATGTTTAATTGCTCAATCAAAACTCTTCAATGTGATGAAGGTGGTGAATACAAAAGTCATGTTTTCCAACACTTTCTTGTTGTCCATGGTATTTCACAACGTTTTTCTTGCCCTAAACACCCTGAACAAAATGGTTTAGCCGAACGCAAACATCGTCACATTGTTGAAACAGCTATTGTCATGCTTTCTCAGGCTTTCTTGCCAAATAAATTTTGGGTCGATGCGTGTTTAACTGCTACATATTTAATCAATCGTTTGCCAACGTGTGTTCTTTCAAACATGTCACCCTTTGAAAAAATGTTTCACAAGAAACCAAATTATGACATGTCGAAAGTCTTTGGGTGTCGTTGTTTTCCCTAGTTAACACCATATAATCAAAATAAATTGCAACCAAAATCTAAACAATGTGTTTTTCTCGGCTATTCTCTCAATCATCAAGGATACAAATGCTTGGATCTGTCCACGAGACGAGTTTATTTGTCTCGCCATGTCCTGTTCGATGAGGATTGTTTCCCTTTTAAGGGACTCACATCTTCTTCTGAAAACGTTGATGCACCAGGTAACAATTCTTTGAACCCATTATTATTTATGTTCCCATTACCAAATATCCCTTCGATGCCTGCTGTGTTGAGTCCAAGTCAAACTGCTTCTCTCTTTATTCCGCCAATCTCTCCTGCCACTAATTCCGCATCATCTTCAGATTTCCATCGTGAAACTACCACAGTACCAAATATAAATCCATCACCTGTTACCTCACCTACAACCCTTTCACCTCTTGAACCTAGCCAGCCCTTAGGATCCTCCCTACCATCAAATGAGCAAGTATTAGTAAATTCACAACCTGTGCACATTGACGAGCCTCGAGATACAGGTCATTCCATGACTACACGTTTCAAGTCAGGGGTTATCAAACCTAATCCCAAGTATGCAATGCATGTTACAATTGATTCGGTTTCTGTTGAACCTACCTGTTACAGTCAGGCAGTGAAGCATGAGGAATGGCGACATGCTATGGTGCAGGAGTTCAATGCTCTCCAACGGTGTGGAACCTGGAGTTTAGTTCCATATAATCCTAACATGAACGTGCTCCCAAACAAATGAGTGTTCAAGATCAAACAAAGAGCAGATGGTACTATAGAGCGTCACAAAGCTCGTTTAGTAGCCAATGGGTTTCACCAAAAAGCTGGAGTGGATTATAATGAGACGTTTAGTCCCGTGGTTAAGCACAATACAATTCGGCTTGTTCTGAGTCTTGCCGTGTCTAAGAAGTGGCCTGTGCGCCAACTCGACGTTCAAAACGCGTTTCTACATGGCTATTTAACTGAAGATGTTTTCATGCGTCAACCATCGGGTTTATAGACCCTTGGGAACAAATGAGACGGGACACCTGGGCCTCTATAGTTGCTACTGATCCTGATGCTGCTGCTCCAGCTCGACTCGTATCTAATGACTACCGGGGATCAAAGTAGCTGTAATGCATGTGCACAGCCAAGACTAATGTTCAAAACTGAGTATTCTGTGTTAAAAGAAAAATCCACAAAACTTTATTAGACAAGCACGAACTGCACTTGGCATGGCGAATTCACCTTTCACTTAAAAGTCAGGACTAACCGCAGGCAATGAAAATCGCATGCTAAGTACCCAAAAGCGTAATTTTCTTCCAGGGCCAAAAAGACTCAAGTCAACTAGAAGTCTCAAACCTCCGGTCACTAACTCACCGAGTCAGATTCCAAAGCAACATCAACCCGAGAAAACATGCTCTTGGTTCCGACTTCCTTCACACAAACACACACCAAGGGAATTTTTATATTAAAAAAAAAACTAAGGGAATTTTTGGGATTTAGATAAATTTAATTATTTATAACTTACTTAATTTTCTATTTTCAAACTTGGATTGAGGAGGAGCGAAGTTGGCTCTCTCCGTTCCTTTTATATGATGTAACTGTTGATTCCTAATATCAATGAAGTAGTTTCCTTATCCAAAAAGTACAAAACGAAATTAGGCTCCTCTGATTCTCTGCTGATCAGAACGAATTCATTCATTCAATGGAGAGGATGCAATTTCCATTTTGTTTCTGTATATCTTCCTTTCGACATTGCATGATGAATCAACGGAAAATGATTTTTCAGCGATCGATCGATAGTCTTCTTAATTAACTCCAAACCTTAATACAACATTATTATTAATTAAACAAAAGCATAGCTGTACATTGGTAGCTTAGAATACAACGAGCAGAAACTACAGGAGAAAACAAACTCTCTTATCAACAGTCACTCACTTCTTCTAGGTATTTACATGGCTCCTGATGTACGTCTTGCATCCAACGCCATGTAAAAACCTTCCCCACCGAAACGGATACAGATTTAGATTTTGAAGACGACAACGACGCAGCTTTCTATCAGGAAAAAACTTCTACTTTGTCGATGCAAAAACTGCTGGCCCTTCCACCTGAAATTTCACCCCGTCAAGTTGACGAAAAATGTGGTCGAAAATCAACATTGTTAAAGTTGGTGTGAATTGTCATCATCTAACATAGTATTTTTGGTTTTTTCTTCGCCTAGTGGTCTGTCAATAGATGGTACTGAGATCTTGTAAATGATCCTCAAATCAATTGACAATCTTCATCTTCAAAACATCAGTTTTTGTTTTTGCTCGGAATATAGTGTCGTCAAAGAGGAAGCTTTAGCATCTCATTTCCAAGAGCCTTAATCAGGAACAGTTTTACGTCATCAGCAAACTCGCTGCGAAGACTAAGCAGACGATGTGAAACTGTCTCCAGCTAAGGCTCTTCGTGTTGAGATGCTACTGCAATCCGTTTGGATATGAAGATAGTTCTTGCACCATTTGATCTAACTCTTCACAGAGCCTATTTATCATTAACGACGTTATAATTCACATCACGTCAATCAAAATAGAACTTATGCCTATCCCACTAGAGTGACCTCAAGAAGGAATAATCAAACCGGAACCCGAATGCTACATAGCATCAACAGGTGTTCTCTTACTAAAACGAAAAATAGGCACTTTATATTTACCTTAAATGTTGCACCCCAGATCTCTTCATCAGTAGCAGGCACAGCTGTGATCTTGTTTTTAGGATTCTCATAGCTTCTCAGTCCTCCAACCGTCGTGGAGTAGAAACACCCTGTACAAATCAATAACACCAACAGAGATTTTTCTTTCAACTACTCATACATCATGTTGCAAATTGTCAAATTATTGGCGGGCCAAAAAAATCAAGGAATTAGGTGAACCGATGCGCCTGCTAAAACTTTTGCGCACCTTGAGGGAAAGAAGCAAGTGACTTGCCACAGGCACCCTTGAGCAGTTCTGCATCATCAGCAAAGGCCACATATCCATCAGCAGTAATTCCCCAAGACAGCGGAATCTTGCCAAATTGGTCCTGTCACAATTACAACCAAACCCAATTGTTGTTAGATGCCAATCAAATCTATTAGCTTTACCAAGGCATATTATTCTTTGCTTGGTGTGGAAGGAATCGAAGGATGACTTACAGATGCCACGAACACGGTTGAGGTGGACTTGTCAAATACTATGAAAGCAAAATTTCCACTGAGGTGGCCAACAACATGGTTTGGCGGGTAAGGCGCCCGATCACGCAGTGCCTTGTAAGCCTCGATCACCAAAATCACTTCATTTGCAGACTTGGCAAGTCCGTATTGCTGCCTCAAACTTCCCAAGTTGTCAAGTGCTCCCTCAAACAAGCAGAATATCTCATCCTTCACTGCAAATGACCTGCAAATTTTCCCATTTTTCGCAATCAGATTACATACAAATGGCCTCGGACTATGCATAATCCGAAACTTATACAGATTATGAATTATTATGTACCAAGGAAGTCTCATGTAATATATTTCAAAGGGTAATATAAGGAAGGAGATTCTCGCATATCATCAAGATAAATCCCGGTATTAGTATAGCACTCATCACGCGACCGTAATCAGACCACTAGGTCCATGTACAACTTGCCAATATGGTCCCAAATCTCATCACCTATGGATACAACTGTTACTGTCTATGATCAATTATTTGTGACTTGATGTCACAATTATTGCACAATTAATAATTGAATCATAAACAAACAAGGGGAAGTCACCAACTTGTCTAAGAATCTAGATTCTTATCAATGATGCATGCCACACATTAATTTTGTGATTTAGTACTAATGTAAGCTTTAATCTCTATCTGAAAATAAAATAAAAATTATAAAAACAAAGCATGTCCCTAAGAGACTTCCATGACACATCATCTTGCAACTATCTCCATCTTCTTTGCATCAATTCACACCTAACAACCAATATGGATCCCCCATATTCTTTTGTCACCAATTCACGACGTAGCAAGCATCTATTAACACAAGTAGTTTACTTTTTTAATCATGTAAATATTGAACGGATGACACCACTTAATCGATATTCGGTAGCAAGAGAGAATCTCTCCCTCCCACACCCCGGTTACGTCATCCTTCCCATCACCTCCTTCCACTACAATTCTTTGGAGACTTTGAGATTGATTGGGAAGAAATAAATAATTTTAAAACTTTTTTTAGAGAATACTTTTAGGGACTGTTATTTAAAATTTTCATTTTGCATTTTTTATAAGTGTATTTTTGTTTTTAAATATAGAAATATTGGCGTGTAAAATGAGAATTTTAGAGTGTCAATAACAATTTTCTACTTTAGAATTTAAAATAAATAAATAAATTTGTTTTTTTTATATGAAAAAAGATATATTAGTATTTATCAAAAATAATTTATTGTTTTATTGTTGTGAAATTGGGAAATGATTCAACTCAGGATCCTGACACATAGAGTGTGGCGGTCCATTCGAAACAATCTAGTCAACAGAATCTTAATTCTAGATAACGTCCCGCGGCGGTCATGCGAGACCCACCTCACCGCACTAACTGCCAAAACTCTATTTGCTGATCCCGAAGCTCCGAGAAAACCAGATCTTCAATCAGATCAAGAAATCACCATGATTTCACAATCATGATCATCATAGAGTCTCCAACCGTGATCAACAAATAACCCACACAAAAAATTATAGAATAAAAATGAAATAAAATCGCAAAACAACCACAAAAATAAACAAAAAAAGAGAGTAATTTGGAAACTTTTATTCCAGTTTGATTAATTACAAATTCGAGCGTGGTTTGCATGATCTAAGTACTAACAAATAAGGAAACTAGAGCCTCGGCTCCGGTCGAATCTTGATGTAACAAATAAAATTCTAACAGTAAAGAAACGACATGCAGTGTGTTTGTCTTACCTCGGCTGTAACGCGGACTCGTTGCTGTGACTGTAGGCCAGCTGAGCGTCGTCGCCGACTTGTACCGAGACGGCGGCGTCATTAGTCTGGACGAAGCGGTTGACCAGCGACGTAGCCGTGATCTTTGGCGACGGAGTTCTGCTGCCGGCGGCCACCAGCTCGTCCGGCGGCGAGACGATCGCGCTGCTGAAAACTCCCAACATGGTTGATCGCTAACTCAAAAACGGAAACAAAGAATAAACAAAAATCGACGAAAATCTACTCTTTTCTTTTAGTTGTGAGGAAGTCGAGAGAGAGCTCGGAAATGGATGGGATCTTTAGCTATGGAGGGGCAGGGTTTTTTATATAGGGAGAGGGGCGAGGGTATTCCCGTCAGTTCACAGCGATGATTGTGAGTTTCTTCTGTTGTATATTTTATGGAAGTTTTTTGGATTTTGTTTTGCTTTTTCAAATGAATAATCCAATCAAGGGTGAGGAGGCATGTGGTAGGTGGGACCCACGAATGGCGATGATTCCCGAGCCTGTGGTGTGGGACCCCGGGACGAACCCAGCATCATGAGCACATGTCGAGCCACTAAGCCTATCAGGCTGAATCAGTGAGGAGGGAAATTATCAGGTACTGATGTCTTGGTGTTCCTTAGTTTTCGGGCTCATGATTTTGTGCCACGTCGGACATCTTTTAGTTCTCTGGATTTGTTGCGAAATTACCGGAATTGTTTCCCCTGGAAACTAAGGGAGGGAGTTTTTGGTAAATGTCAAAATATGATTTCTTCAACAACAATTTCTTATCTGTTTTTAGTTAAACCAACACAACCGAAGCCAAAAAAAAACAGCATTTCTTTCTTGACCCCCAAAAAAAAAAAACAATATTTCTTACCAACAAAAGTAAAAACAACATCTGTTATTTGGTAAATGTTAGAAATTTGATCTCTTTCAACAACATTGTGTTTTGTTGGTGTTAGAAATTTGAAGTAGGTTTAATTACTTGCCATTTACTCAATATTGTTTTTGTTTTTTCTGGGTAAAAAACTTACAAGTACAACATCAAAATAGTCACCTAGTCTTGCTGAGTTTTGCTTTAATATCTTGCTTCGTTAGGTTTTAGGTTTTGGTTGCAAAGATTCTTAAACAGGTTTCATCAGTTAACTTACTACTTTTACTCATCGTGTCTATGAAGTTTTTTTTTTTTTACTCTGTGATTGTAATCAGGCATCAAATCTTTTAAAAACAATTCAATTTTTGTTCATGATGTTCACGTTTAGGTTGTAGATTGGTGTTGGCTATCTGTTGTGTATTATGCCATACTTTATCAATAAAGTACTTTTACCATAAAAAAGAAATGCACGATTTTTTCAAAGTGTCAATAAAATAACAATATCTTCTTGTTAAGTAAAGAAAACCAAACAGAAAATGAGAATCATAATCATCATAAAGGTGGGAAACAAATTATAACAATAAGATGTATCAAAGTTCAACCAAAAAATTGATATCAATGACATAATTAACTTTTTTTTCTGATTTTGTTTGGATTGCATGGTATGGTGGCTTAGGTCTAAAGCTGCATCTCTTCAAATTTCTATTTATGTATTTTTTGGGTATACCCTAAATTCTAAACCTATTAAAATTGTTCAATCCTAAAGTTCAAAATGATATACATAGTAGCACATCGACTTGCTCGATAATGTTGGACTTATTGCTAGAAGATAGTAATTAGTAAGAAAAATGTTAGGGATGCCACATTTTGTACCACACTCTCAAATGATGTGTACATGTCATGTCAATTAACGGGTTTATATATAATTGGATCGATGTTGGTTATATGCATCATTTGTCATTTCATGTGATACACCAATGTGATACAAAAATGTGATCCCTCTAACATTACTCAATTAATAATTATGTAATTTGTTGGTGCGTGATATTCGTTTTGCTTCAACCAGATTAAAATCATTTATTGCAAGGTTTCAAAGATGTCGCACGAAAGCACTCTATCTGCTTGTAGAAAATTTTCTTCCCCAACTATAAATGTGCTTTTTTCCTAAAAAAAAAAAAAAAACTTCGAAAAGATATCGTTTTGGGCATAATACCATATCAGCACAAGAAAACATTACCAAAAGTTAAACTATATTTCGCCTACGCGTACCCCATATGACGAAGTTCCTCTAAGATATAGCATCCCTTCACTATCACTAGAAATCTCATAAAATATAAACCACCGGTTTTACACCCTATTAAGTTGTAGTAATCTTCATAGTATATTCTTAATTGGAAATGAACTTTCATATGACGAGATGTATACTCTTCTCTCTATTTCTTTCACCACCAGATTTGTTATATGTGCGGAAAGTGAAGAGAAAGATAAAAACAAATATACACCATGTTGTGAGTGAGTTTTCCTCCTTCCATTGGCATGCACTTGGCAATTGGCATGCTCTATTTTCATTAGAAGGCGACCTTTCTTCTGCTTTCTAAAATTTTATGACGACGTTATTTTTGTTAATTGTAGATCCTAAGGCAAGCAAACTCTTTCGTCTTACTAATCTTTAACTTGTGATGTTATTTTTGTTAGTTTTAGGCCCTATGATTATAATCATATGAGCTTCAATCAAAATTTAATTTGGCCCTTCAATGTATGCAAGTCGTCATTTGTTGATTTCCACGGGTAGGAAGCTACATGCCTACATTCCTGTGTTAGAATGGCAACAAACATTGGAGTATGATATGTGACCTTTTATGATGGGGAAAGCACAATCATACAATTGAAATCTCACATAAATTTTCCTTGGTTTTTGAGAAAAAAGTATATTGATTTGATTCATTAGAAAAATAGTAATTAAAAACATTAGCAAAAGAATTGGAGTACACATAACAATTCTCAATAACAAATTTTGTAATATTAACTCATAAAGTCATATGTTTGAGGGGTTTTTTTTTTTATACAAATGATATTATACTTTAAACTAATCTGAATTGTTACAAAGAAAATTCGAACTCATCAAGTGTACAAGAAGGAAAATATATGCTCTAACCAATGTAGCTATGACCACATATGTAATCATATGTAGGACTGTATTAAATAATAATCAACTCTAATTAACATACGAATTCTTGTCAAATATTAATTATATCAAATTATGGTTTTCCTTTTGTAAAAAGAATTCCTCAGTTTTGATCAACTCAGTTTATTTGGTCCACCACTTGTCAGCTCACATATTCGGAATAAGAATTAAAAATAGACGGGTCCAAGCTTCTAACTTCCAAAAACCATGGGTGGCCCCTGGTGCAGTTCCATATTTCTGTTGGCATGCAAGTTCAATAAGAAATATATAATCAACCAAATCAAAGGAGATGAGCTGCATCTGGAGTAAGCATAGAAATGTAATTAACGTACTCAATACAAAATGGTACTCCGACATATTTTATACTGATGGACATGAAATAGTGTTTAGATTATTCTGGTTAATGAGGATTAGTATTCTGACGAGGTTAATTAAAACTTTTGTAATCTATAATTTACTCTTGAAGTAGTGCTCCTCCTGCTCCTTTGTCTAACAAACCAAATTAATCCTATTCCTAGGTTGTTTATTTAAGAATACCACGTGAGTTTTGCGCTATCTCAGGGAAAGAAGAATTTAAATATAATAATATAGATAACATAAGAAATATAATAGAAAGAATAAGGCTTCGTTTGGTATCTAGAATTAGACTGGATTTCACTAGATTTAGAGCAACTCCACCCATTTTTCCTAGGCAAGGGGTTGGGGGGGCTAGGCAATTACTATTTAGTGCTCAAATAATAACTGCCTTTGTGCAACTCTACCCGTTTATGAGTTGCCTAGGTAGTTACTATTCACAAAAAAAAATATTATTAAAATTCACAATTAAAATAATACAATCCTAAATAGTGTTAAAATGATCTAAATAACCACTATTCATGGTTGAATATGCTTTGTGTGTTGAACTTTGATTTGCTTGTAAGTGTGTTGACTTTGCTTTGTTTGTTGGTGTGATTGAAAATAAAATGATTCATTAAATCCAACAATTTTATTTCTAAAATAAAAGGCCAAGCCTAGCATTACAACAAACACATTTTTCTTGAAAATAAAGCCTAGCATACTAATCTAACAAGCCTAGCATACTAGAACAATATTATTTTTGAAAGCATTAAACTAATGACCCTCATACATCTTAACCAAGCCAATATGTGGTGCTAGGTCCATCTTCCATATTAAGCCTTCTTCTCATAACACCCGCTTTTTCTTGGGTCCAAAACATTTTTGATGAAGGGGACATTTTTTCGGTCTTCTTGGACATAATTTCCCGATCTTGGACTTCCCTCCTTTCTTGCCTAAGTAACGCATCTTGATTTCGTGCATACTCATCTTGTTGGCTAGCATACTCCCTTTCTCTAGCAAATCCCTCATCTCTTAACCTCTCCCGCTCGAGATTTTCTGCACCTTATCGAGCAAGTTCTTACCAATAGGTTGCAGCTTTTTTTCGGTGGGTGACTCCTCTTCAATTGGGGACTCCAATGGCGAGTCTTCACTAGGTGACTCGTGTAACGGAACCTCATTTAAGCCAACGGTTGGACCATTGGGAACAATTTTGTATCTCGGGCATCTTTTAACAATATTCCAACACTCATGACGTGTGAAGGACTTCTTTTTATCCGCATTGAACCATGCTTGTGCTTGAAGTATCTACAAAAACATTGTGAGAAAAATTTAATTATGCCCAAAAACATTGTGAGAAATCCAATTTATTGAACTACAAAATGCATTACAATTAATAAAATTTTACTACCTCACTTGCTAGATTTTGGCCACTTCATAAATTATCTTGAGCTTGCTTTTGGGCACTTCTCCAACTATTGAACTCACTGTTTAGAAGTTTCCACCTACTACCAAGCCCTTGATCCGTACGAGTCGAATTCGGTATCTTCTCCAAAAATTCACCTTGAACTTTCTTCCACAAATGTGCAACCTTCATCTCAGTACCCGTAATTGGATTATGAAAAACACGAACCCAACACTCACACAAGCAAAACATCTTCTATCACCGACCACTGAGAGCCGAAATCAGATGCCATTATTTTTTTGTTAAACAAAGGGATTAGGTAAGTAGGAAAAACAAAGAAAGGAAGATGAGAAATGGAGAAATTTGTATTGAGTTTTGGTGTGGGAGTGAAGAAGAGGGTTGGATATTTATAGAAAAACATTTTTTTTTCATTAATTTTCTTGATTTTTAAAAATTTTTACTCAGAAATTAATTATATCCGTTGGATTTATGACAGTTGGAGATCCAATGGCTCAGCTTGTGCCACGTGTACTAGCCATTAACCTCCACTTGCAAATTTGCCCGTTGGGCAGCAGCAATCAGGTTTTGAAAATGGTTGGCATCACAATGACATCAGCATTAGGTCAGCAATCTCTTGGGTAGAGGCTTGAGCCAGATTTGTCTGGGGGGCTTCCTAGGCCCGTGGGCTCCACCCACTTACCTGGGCTGTGAGGCACCGCTGGAGGTCCTTTTTTTTAGAAGTGGCCCATCTGCCTGGGAGAAGTGGGACGGCTGGAGCTGCTCTTAGTGTATGTTGAAGGAAAAAATGGTTGTGAATTTCAAAATGGATCTCACTAGATTATATGATTAATTCATCATTTCAATTTGAACAAAGTTTAAAAGTTGACATCCATTTCATAATTGAGTACATAACGAATAAAGTGAATTTTCCTATTCAATGCAATCCTGAACACCAGACGAGGCGTAAATAATGGAATTTTTTCGTTTGGAGTTTTCATTTCCTTTCAACTTTTAAGCAAAACATGATTTATTGTGAAATAAACTTGTGGGACTTGGTTATGAAGTTGTTGGGAGGGAAGATGCATGGTGAATATATGGGATGAGAAGAATGTGTGTTTTGCGGTCTATTGTGGTAGTTGATGTGCAATCTCTGGTGATGTAAAGACTAAAGATTATTCCATATTTACTTGTGCTTAGGTTGAAACCTTTTCCTTAAATGTGGCTTAGGTAGAAACTTTCATGTCATGTTTCAGAGTGTCGCTAGTGGCTACAATGCCCAATGATAATGAATATCTTATATTTATATAGTTATATGATTTATTTTTTTGTAATAGATAAATTTCAATATTCAAATCTTATCGTTTATTTTTTGAGATATTCAATGCTTCTTGTAAACAAATTACATGTTTCGAGTGATAATAACCAAGTCTCTCCCCAGTTCCCCTCAATTCTTTTATTTTTTAAAATTTATTTTTCTATTTTGTTTTGTTTAAAGGATCAATATTATTGGTAAAAAATATAAGAAATTTAGCCAAAATAGACATATTTCAAACCCGGGGGGAGGGGGGAAAGTGCCAAAATAGACAGCCTTAAGGCTCATGGTTGATATAAGCAATTTTAGACATTAAAAAGACTAAAATACCCCTCTATATATTCCTTTGCAACTTGCCAGCTCCCTTCCAAACCCCTCACTTCGCAAATCTCTCTCTCTCAGTTCTTTAATCTCTCTCTCCCTGACTCCTATTCTCAAACCCAACCCTAGGTTTTACAATCTCTGTCGCCGGCAACTCCACCATCCTCCTAGCCTCTCTCTCCCCTTCTAACCCTCTGCTATACCCTCCACTCTTTCCCCGCGCTGTCGCGTAATGCGTTCAAATCTAGCGGTGTGGCTGCCTTGTGCAACTAGATCAGGCGACTCCGAGCTTTGGGCTTCTAAATCGGACGGCTTTGTTGCTAGGTCACTAATTAATCTGATTGAATTTGTGCTAGGTTACTAATTTTAAATCTCACCTTGTCATCTTTTTAATTTTACAGTATATTTTCTTTGATCTGCTGAGGTGGGTTGGTGAGGAATTTTTCTGGGGTTGTTTCTTTCGATTTGGTCTAACTGTAAGTGGGAAGCTCTTACGGTATCGATTTGGTCTACCTTGTTGGTGCTGCTAATGGTCCAAAGAGGATCAGTGGGTCAAACCATTATTTTCGTCATGTGTTGAACATATGGGAATTGGGTTGTTACGGGTTGGGATATTGGTTATTGGTAATCATGGATGGCATTGGCAGTGAAAGCTACGAGGTGTTTGAGAAATCCATGGAGATGAAGTTGAAGTAAACAGATACTAGAAAGGAAATTATCTATGACATATCAATGACATAACAATCCCGTAATGACCTACACTATCTCAATACTATATAAAAATTGTATCAATAATATTTATAATATCTCAATAGTATATAGACATTGTATCAATAATATTGATACTTTCTCAATACTATATAAATAGCGTACCGACAATATTGACGCTATCTCAATTCAGTATTTATGCATGGGTACTTTAGACATTTTCATACTTTTGTTCATGCCTTTCATGTCTTTTTATCTATTTTAGCAATCAACCAATGAAATTAGTCTTTAATAGCTAATTTTCCAAGAATATATATAACTCAGCAGTCACTAGTCACTAGTCAGTAGTCAGCACCGAGTGGGAGAAGAAAAAGGAAAAATCTTGAGTGGTACGTACTATTCAATGGTACGACTATTGAATGGTTCAGATTAATTTGCAGTGGGCCCCAAATGAATCATAACCATTTAACAGTACGTACCATTGAATGGTACGTACCACTGAAGTTGGACCCGAAGAAAAAGAGAGAATATAAAATTGTTGCCCGAAAACATACAATAAGAAATAATCAAAAAGGGTGCAATTTTGCTACCTAGTTTAAATTCTACTGTATGTTACCCACCACCTATTGAGCTACTATGTGTTTCATAAGATAACCATGGTTAACAATTTATTTGTGAGTAATGTTAAAAAGATTATTTACTTAAATTATATTTTGTAGACTACATGATGTGGCGGTTGATAATTAAATTTTTTATTTAAATCGTTAAAAAAGAAATTCAACCATTAAGCTCTCTAGCATTTTCCTTTACTTATCAATTAGTCAGGAGAGAAAATCATTTAATAGTAAACATTTATATTTTTTATACATAGAAAGGAATTAACTCGTCCCTTCTTCTTCCCCAAAATCACAAGTCATGGCTGCTTCATGCTTGAAAAGTGAAAACTTAACAGAGAAAATACTGTCAAACAATAGTATAATTAAGTGTGACATTGGAGGATTTGTTCTAATTTTTTACTGTTTGCAACCCAGTTTTAAGTTTTCATATCAATAAAATTTTGAAGTTATTCTCATAGCTATCAGATGAATTTGTTCTAATTTGAAAGGATTTGTTTGGATACAGACAAATGTGACAGTGGAGGATGATAAGGAGCATGAGTGACGGCGGGGAGAGGCAGGGGCAAAGGCAATGGAGCTTCAATGGCTTCCAACTTTAGGGAAGAACATGACAATATGAAAGAACACCAAAAAAGGATTTCGTGGCTTTTGCTCTTGGGAACGAAGAAGACGGTAGGGCAGATTTTTTTCAATTTATTTTTATTTTTGTTGCATAATGCAAGTTTTTCAAATGTGAAATTGCTTTTTCTCTCTCCTGATTATACTAAAGGTGACGCGTAAAGATTCAATGTGGATAAGTATCAAAGACCTGTCAGTGAAGCCCATGGTTTAGCCGACAGTTTATCCCACCAAACCCAAATAATTTCCTCTACTGTATACTACTATATGCTTGTTAGATTCTTTTGGGACGGCTATTAGTTGAGAAATTGTCATTTTTATGTGCTTTTAAATACAAGGGTTATCTATTGCACAAGTTGTACAAGGGTTATCTATAGCACAAGTTGCTAAAAGCATTTACACTTATATTTGTAGATGACGTTTTATCTCAGTGACGGAAAGTAATAATGTCTATGCATTTTGATGCGGACTCAATCTTTACCAACGCCTCTTCTTTTAATAACTAATAATTTAACTCACTTACGCTATCGTTTGTCGAAAAAAAAATATCACTAGTATTCAAAAAGCATTTGTGCTCAATGAAAATATTTAGGTCTTATTCAAGGATGAAAACATAATATTTATGCTCAAAATAAGAGCTAGTTGATTAAAAAGGGTTTCAAAAGCAAAATAAAAAGGCTAAGCATTTATACTAATGCCCCATAAAACTCAACTTTATTCTCACTTTGCCCCCTGAAACTCAAAATGTCTCACATAAGAATGTCAAACTTTGTTTCTCACTTTGCCCCATTCTGTTAATTATGCCAAAAAAACTGTTAAGTTCGCTTATGTGGTATGATTGGGTCCCACTTATTCATGTTGGGATGCCATGTCATTGCTATGTTTACAAAATATTTTTACATTTAATTTTACCCTTTAAAAAATAAAATAATAAACTTGAAAAAAAAAATGCCCAGTAAGCAAAAGACAGAAACATCTTCTTTATCTTCCCTCACTTTCTGCCATGTCCGCCAAGCCCGCCACCCCTTTCCTCACTTTATTGTTGTCATTCGAATCAAATCTCCGATCCAATTTTGATCCATTTTTTTATGTCATTTACGCCACCCATCCCACAACCTTTTAGAAGAATCTATGTCTCCCTCCATCCCTTAACTCCCTTTGCCTTAAGCCTCTCTCTCTCATCAATTTCTTATTATGTTGGTTGATGTTGTTTGAAATTTTGGGCTTCAAAGGGGGGTCATCAATTTCTTATTATGTTGGTTGATGTTGTTTGAAATTTTGGGCTTCAAAGGGGGGGGGGGGGTGTGACATAATAGGGAAAGAGTTTGGGGTTTGTTTTTAAGGTTTTTTTCTTTAATTTGATTTTTAATGTCTTTAAACACTAAAATATTAAATATCTTTTACACAAGGCAATCATACAAAAATAAGTGAGACCAATTATGCCATATAAGCAAAATCGATGGGCCCACCGTGCCACATCAGAAGTTTTAACAAAAATTTTAATCGAGTTAACGGAATAGGGCAAATTGAGAAACAAAGTTGACATTCGGAGGGGTTAAGTGAGAGATTTTAAATTTTAAGGGGCAAAATGAGAATTAAGTTGAGTTTCAAGGGGCGTTAGTGTAAATAAGCCAAATAAAAATATATGCATGAACTTATTTTTGAAGATCAGTCATGCCAACGACAAAAACCCAATAAAGAAATACTAACAAGAAGATATATACTGTATGCTCTTTTTTTCTCGGTTAAACAAGTGATCTTTTGGTGCAATAAACTGTTTCAACTTTGTCAAATAATATTAATAACAAATATGAGAATTAATATCATAATATTATGCAAATTAAAATGAGAGCCTTATATATAGAGACAAAAATATATAATATATTTAAGGGAACTTTGCTAGTTTTTAAACACTTCAAGGAGGCACAAAACACAAAACCAACTAAAAACAAGCCCAAAAACATGGAAATAACTTTTTAAAATATCATCCATACCCCTAACAGTTCTGTTAGTTAACAGAGCCCAGCCCACTCAACTTCAACAAAATTACATACATGCCATTAGCCCGACCCCTCATCGATCATTTTCGCAGAATCAGTTTTAAATATATGTAGAATTAGTTTTGTATACTTTTTAGTAGAACCAATTTGTATAGTTTTAGAAGAATTAGTTTGATACTTCAACAAAATTACATACCCTCCTTGACCATTTTTGCATAATCAGTTTTGCATACTTTTTAATAGAACCAGTTTGTATAATTTTAGTAGAATCAGTTACATTACTTATGTAAGACAAATCCTTATCAGTACTAGAATTTTCATTTGAACCTGAATTCAAAGCCTTACTCAGTGCTTTTATATATATATATATATATATATATATATATATTCAATGCTTACACTATTGAATTTTAGAAAAATACCAGGTACAAAATAGTTGTAGGTTAAAGGTCAAAAGCCTTGAGAATGGGTCCTACCACTACACTCATCTTCTTCCTCATTTTTTTTCTCTTCTACCTCAAACTACATATTGAGGTTGTAAAAAACTCAAAACCCAGCCACCCTCTCCATGGATACATCCTACTTTCACTCCCCATACTACCCAAACTCATTTTTCTCACCTTTGATTTCAAAAATTTTGTATAATTTTCATTTGTTTTTTTTGCTTCTGCTACTCGTCGGAAAGATTGGTGTAGGGTTGTCGATTTAGGTCTCAGGTGTGACGATAGATCGGAGGATACGGTGGGGAGATGTGGGTGTTAGCGACACTGCCACCGCATTCGCTTCGTTCTCTTGAGACGACGACATCCTCACGATGTCGATTGAGACATTCCAATCAGCGGATGATAGCGAGAAAGATGGTTATAGGTCTATATCTCATATTGGTCAACCTAAAATTGAAAACTCAAGTCGAATAAATCGATTCTCGCACTGTTTGGAAAGCTGAAGGAACTCAAATGATAGTTTTGTAACTTTGCTCAACCCCCATGACGTCATCTACACGTGAATTAAAATTTCTCTCCTTGAAATAGTTTAAAAACCTTGTCTCAATTTAAAATTAAAAGCTAAAAGTATACCTAGTGTGTAATGTTCTTTTCACAAAACCAATGTATCTACAACAATTTTTGGCAAAAATCTTGGGTGATACGTACCATTCAATAGTCCGCCCATTGAATGGTTCCAGATTATTTTGCGGTGGGCCCCAAATGAATCTTGAACCATTCAATTGTCGAACCATTGAATGGTACGTACCATGCAAGTTTAACCCCAATTTTTGACAAAAATAATTTACCTATTATTTAATTTTTACAAAATAAATGTATCTACAACAATTTTTACTAAAATAATTTACTTATTGTTTACTTTATATAAAACTAGTGGATCTACAACATTTTTTTATCAAAATTATTTACCTATTGTTTAATTTTTACAAAACTTATATATCTACAATAATTTTTATGAAAGTAATTTACCTATTGTTTGTTTTTATTTTCGTCCCCCCTCATTATGTTCAAACATATTTGTTGGAATTTATTGTAAAATTCAAATTAATTGGCATGTGCAAGTATAACCGGTGGGGATGTAATTGATTTTCAGTTTTTTCTTTTTTCTTTATCTGAAGAATTTATTCTAATTTTTAATATGTTATTTCTGGCTATATTTTTGTGAAAATTAATCTACCTATATTTTTGCCGATAGGTAAATTATTGTACACGCAAATATAGGTAAATTAACATACAAATGTTGATGCATTAATAATGTACATGTAAAATTAGGTAATCCTTAGCTAAATAATTTAACATACGGGTAAATTAGTGAATTTACAAAATATAGACCAATTATTTTACATAAAGGTAAATAATTTTTGGCGTATTATGTTTGGGATGATATTGAACCCGAATGGTTGTTTAATATTCTCACTTCGGATGTAAGCGTTTCAATTCGTTTATAAATGAAATTTATTACCTTTGACAAAATTTTTTTTTTTTTTTGGAGTTTTATTGAAGGCGCAAACTAGATTGATGAAATGGAAATAGAATTTTAAACAAGTAATACAATACATCTTAAAAGAAAAAAAAAACGTTAGGATAAATGTTTTGCTTTTAATATGGTGGGTAATTACATTTTTTTGTCATAATTAAGCCCTTGTGGCATAAGTTGTAAATACTTGTGTAATAATACATCACTTATTTGTCTACCTGGCATCTTATTTGAATTTTGTGTTTTATTTGGATATTTTCAAATAAGTGGGTTTATGTTAAGAAAATAAAAGTGGTAAGAGCCAATCCCTAAAAGACCAAAATATTAATTAAGTACCAATTTTGGGTACAACATCGAGACGCTATTAGAGCATTTCCACCAATTAGAGGAGGGCAAGGGTAAGGGCAAGTGATTGCCACTCTAAAATAGTATTTGTCTTTGTGCAATTCCACCCGTTGAGTAAGGACAAGGGCAATTACTATTCACAAATATATATTTGAAAACGCGCCTCAAGAAAATAAACAAATATACAAAATAAGATTGAACAAGGATTTCAATCTTGAAACAAACTAATAATAATCTTGCAAAGAACATAAAAATTTTGTACCCACTAGTACGAGGAAAAAACCCAAATGGGAAAAACCTCTGGAAATCCACTAAGGAATGAACTATTACAAAACTCAAAAAGATAAACCTACACAAAAATATACCCAATACTTTTGTCTTGCTCTACGTAGTCCTTGCTTGAACTTTTTTGATTCGAAGATCCTCACGTACAAGCATACCAGCACACAGTCTTCATTGCACACAACTTTTAGTATGAAAATATGAATATGCAAACTAGAAATAAAAAGCTTCACAAAGTTGGTTTATAAATCTAATTGGTTATTCAAGCTTTGTTTTTGTAGCCAAGAAATCACATAAAAAGAAAGAAAGAAATAAGAAAATCATTTTTAACGTGAAATCTGGAAAAATGATTGATATCATATTTCAATCCTATTTTTTCTAATTGATTTTATTGAAAAACTTCCTAATCAATCTCAATACAAAAATATCTTTTCCTAATATGATATGCAGATGCAATTTACCTTGTAGTCTTTGTCAACCCATTGATCTGCTTAATCTAAATATTCATTGTGCCCAAAGATAATTGACTTAAAAGTAAGCCCAATTACAAGAAACATGGACACAAACACAAATCTAGAAAATTAGCCAAATCCTACGTAAATTTACATTTACAATCTCCCACTTTGACATTTCCTAGACAAAACCCCAACAAAAAGAAAAACCATCCAATCTTAAACCATCCAAGATTTGGAATTTGCACAAGTAAATTCAGATGGCATATAATTGTTAGAGTAATCACAAGCACAAGTACTTCCCCTCAATATAACCACTTCATGCAAATATGAGAGCACTTGCAGATGTAGGAGTTCTCCTCAAAACTCCTCTTCAATCAAAGCATAGGGTTTGAACCATTTTCTCGCTCTTTTTGTCAAGGAAATCCAAAGTAGTATAAGCATCACTTATGATTTGATAACTCTTCACACTTGCACAAGAATGATTAAAAACATTCATATTCATTAGCAAACCACAAACACAGTTTCATACCAAGATAACAATCAAATACATGCAATAGTTAAACCAAGAAAAAGAAACTAATGTGAATACTCAAGCTTTTTAACAGTTTAGCTAATGTCAGGAGTAAAGAACAATGCAATGAGATGACCACAAGGCAAAATGAAAAGAAATAAAGTTGGTCTGTGGGAAACGAATGAGCATGACTTCTCTTCAAGATATTTGGCTTGATACAAGCATATCATTTCAGACATACTCAACACTAACATTCATAAACCATGGATAATAGAGAGATTAAAAATTAGAGACAATAAACATTAGTTGAATGGTCAAGATAGATAGCAAAGTGCTTAGATTAGAGAAAATTGAAATATGTGTAGTGTGAGTCAACACAGAGGAGTTTACAACCGTGAAAAGCATGACTGTTTAACTAATGATAGTCCACAGTTGTAAATCATGTAGCCTTACTTCCTAGAATAGTTGACCTGCAAAATTTAAATTTGAACATTTGGACAGTGGACACCTTCTTTCAATGGTAGCTATACACTCTGACCCAGTTCTATTCATTTTCACAACGGTTAGACGTTTGCATATCTTCGTTATGTGTGTTGCACTAGGATTTACATGTCGCTTTTTTCATATCATGTCATCTTGAAAAATTCTGCCCTTTCACTTCATTTTTAAATTTTTTTTATGTTTATTTTTGACACACACACACAATTGGTCCAAGTGTCATAGGAAGCATGGCCTAACGATGACAATGTGAGTCTCACTTTATCTCAGTTGAATTTTGCATAAAAGCTCACACCAAAGATATTGACAAAGTGCAAAAAGAATTTTTTATGTTTGCCAATCTAAGCACTTAGCAAAAGGACCAATAATGACAGTTTAAACACTTATCTCAATGGTTCAATCGCAATATTATTCACAGTTGTAAAACATGTTGGAATGAGATATGTCAATCTAAAATCATGTAAGCACAAACAATTGCAAAAGAGTTTAGCTCAAATACCCTAACAAGAAAACATTAAATAAAAAGAAATTAACATCCTAGATGAGAGAGGATTGAAATGCAATTTGAATCCTACCATGTAAAAAAAAAAGAACAGAAACAAACATTTTTTTTTAAATTCAAACGATAATCACAACAATGAGATGCAGTGGTGACAGTAGCCTTATTGTTCAAAAGATGGTACAGTTATTAATGGATTTTCTTGAAATGTTCCTTCTCTTGCTCCAGCTTGTTCATTTCTCTTCCACATCCATTTTTGCTTGGTTGTTCCAAGTTGCATCAAAGTTGACAGTTTCCTAACTTCTTTTGCTAATTCTGAAATTTGACTTTGAAGATTTCTTGTAGAAAGCTTGTTAAAACGTTTAAATCTGTTTTGACATCTTGGCCTAATGTGACCTGTTTCACCACAACCATGACAAACTTGATTAAACCTTTATGGCAAAAAACTAGACATAACATTATCATGTAAAACAGTTGCTTTAACATTTTTAGAGACAGTAGAAGAAGCAACAATGTTAGATTTAATAGCAGGTTTAACAAATTTAGTCACAAAATTAGTTAAAGAAGATGGTTTAAAGCCCGAACTTGTTTTGTCACCATTTCGCTTACTAATTTCAATCATTCTGTCAAGTTTTTCAGTTCCAATGATTAGTTTGTGCAATTTATTCTCGGCTTCTTTGAGTTGTTCCTTCAACAAGTCTCTTTCTTCAATCAGCGCATTCCTTTCTTCTTTCAGATTGTTAACTTGGGATTGAAGAGACATTTTATTCCTCTGCCACTCATCCTCAATTTGTTGCACTTTGATCTTGAGTCCATCATTATGTTTCTTCACTTTGTCAAAGATAAAATGCAATTCTTTGTACCTTCCTCTGGTTTCTTCAACATCTATGTCCTCATCAAAATCATCAAGTTCATCATTGTTTTCAAAAGCAACAAAAGCAATCACTTCCTCCTCAACTTCGGAGACATCCAACTCACTATCACTCCAAGAATTACAAAAGGCTTTTAGGGCTTTCTTTTTCTCTTTTTGTTTGGAGATAGTATTTGCACAATTCTTGACTTCATGTCCATACCCTGAGCAAGCATAACACTTCCTTGCTTCCGTCTTGGGATTGAATATTTGAGACCCATCTTTGACGTCTTGTTTGCAAATGATCTTGTACTTTAACCACTTTTTTTAGAGTTTTGCTTCTTCAGTAGCTTCTGGAAATGACAAGTGATTAGGGCCAGTTACTTCGGATCAATCTCATCATCTTTTTCTTTTATAACTTTTAATGCTAAGTTCTTGCTTGCTTTCTTCACATGACACAATTCTGACTCATAGGTTTACAGAGCTCCACTAAGATTAGCAAGAGACAAAGTATCTATATCTCTTATGTTACAACCCGTCCCAAAATTTATGTGAAATTACCAAAATACCCCTAGTGGTCAATGTTGACTTTTCGTGACGACTTGTAAAAATTTATTTCTTTACATATTCTTGATGTACTCGTCGACACGAACGCGTGGGCGCAAGCGGAACTCAATTTGGAGTTCAAGCGAACAATTTACGGAACTTTAAAGTGTAGGGGCATTTTGGTAATTTACCACTCCGTGTATGGGAATTAGGGTTTTTGGCTGGCTGCACAGCAGCCAACCCTCCCCACTTTTTCTGCACGTTCCAACTCCTCTCCCTCTCTTCCTCTCCCATTTTCTCTCTCGGCCAAAAACGAACCGAAAAGCCCTAACCTTGGACGAATCACAAAACCGTCAATCCGTCACCCAAAATTCATACCATCATGATCGACTCGTCATTCTGGACGAGGCTGTGATTTCAGAATCTTCAAACTCGAACCCGATCGTTCAAACCGACGTCGGAACGAAATAGGCAAACTGTTCATCGGTTTTCTGTACAATACAGACCAAGGTAAGCCTCGAGACCATTCCATTGGTTTTATTGGATTGAGTAGGTTCAAATCGATATAAAGAACGTCCAATTTGGTGCAGTTTTGAAGGAGAACGGAATTAGGGTTTCCCGAAGATTTCTGGCCAATTTCAGGCCATCTCCGGCCACTTTTCCGGCCTCAAATTGGTATGAAAATATTCTACTCCTCAATACCTTCAAGTTGATATATGGCACGTTAAATTTGGCCAAAGAACGAAGAAGTTATGAATTTTTGAAGTTTTGGGACATAATCGGTATTTTTTTCCAGAATCCGGCGAACCAGACGGCGGCGCCGGCGACCGGCGCGAGGAAGGGGACGACGGAATATTCCGTTAACGGTAACGGAATATTCCTAACGGCGTCAGCATATTCCGTCCAAAAAGGTATATTCCGTTAACTTTAACAGTGCTGACGTCAGCAGGCTCGTGGTTGACGTCAGCATGCGCGTGGGGTGACGGCAGCAGGTGCGTGCAGGCGAGTGACGCGCGTGGGGGACACGTCCCGGCGCGTGGCGACACTTGCCGGCGCGTGTCCGGCGCGTGAACCCACTTTCCGGCGCGTGGCGGCGCGTCCGGCCGTTTCCTGGTGCGTGCCGGCGCGTGAAGCCACCTCCGGGCGCGTGGCGGCGCGTCCGACCGTTTCCTGGCGCGTGGCGGCGCACGGCGGCGCCGGTGGCGGTGGACGGCGGCTGTGGGGTTTTCGGGGCCCGGAAATCATTTTTCGAGCCCGTTTTCGCTAAAATATTAATATTTTTGGGGGATTTTTTGTTAAGGCCTATTTTTAATTTATTTTAAGGAAGTTCTAATTTGTTCCCTAATATTAAATAGGTAATTCTTCGACTCCGCACACCGAGGAGGGCAACACCGAGGGAGATTTCACTCTCGATCACCTGTGAGTGGACATTTGCTTTATTAAATGGATTTTATGTTTAAAATTAAATATGATTTTGATTTATATATGGTTTTAAATGGTTTTGAGGCATGTTTAGTTATATATATTTACTAATAAATATATATACTTGTTGATAATTATTTATGCAACCATATTTGTTCTATTTATGGTATATATATTGGGAAATGGATTTAATTGGTGATTGGGATTATTTATCAAGTATGATTATATGATATGAAATGGGTTATACTTCAATATCACTTTTGCATAAATATTAAATGATATTTTATTATATGGTTTTGAGGGAAATATTTATTTATGCAATACTTGATATTTGGGAATTATGAATGGGATTTTGGCTCCTATATCTATACACATGAGTATGTATGTATGTTTTGAAACACACTTGGTATGCTTTCACTACGTTATAGTACCGTTCTCACGGCCGTAGGACAGTTCTCACATGTTTGGGTCACACGCACTGTACTCCAGGGGTATTGTCCGGTAAATACCTTAGTGCAAGCTTGTCTTACGATTATTCTTGTTTATGGGGAAAAGGCCCCACTACGTAAGGACTCGGGTGTGACGCGCTGCGGCGCAAACTTACATGTGTGTGGTACTAGGAGTACAAATTATTGGATAACGTATTGAGCTTGTACGGTGATTGAGAGGCTGTTCCTTAACCCGTACATGGGTGATCGCGCATATACCCTGTGTTGGTTTTCCCTTATTATATTATTGGAATTATGAAATGGTGATTTATGAATGTTATACCTTTTGGAATTATTTTCGGTATACTTTTAAAAGTATCTTTTGAACTATGCTATGATAGTATATTTCTACGACTATACTGGTTTTCAAACAGGGGGTTAGTATGTTGAAAAGAGAAAGGTTTGTGAAAACTTTGATTTTTGTCCACTCACACTTTTGTTTTTTGCGCCCCCTTCAGGACATAGTGATAGTGCATCCGGCGAAGTTGAGGATTTTGTGTGGCAGCTCTGATCATCCATCCCGACCATGTAGGGATCTACCTTTCTTTCAGTTTCTATAATAATATCCATCCCTGTTATGGATAGAGATTCTAGGAACTCAATTTATCATTTATTTTCCGCTGTTTCAAAATTAGTACGCTCTGAACCATATGCATATTGAAATCGGATTTTGCAACTTTATTACAATTTAATTTTGGTTACACTAAGTGTTGTCATGCATTTAATGGCTTCGTTACTTACGTGTGTCGGCCAGCACGCTCGCACTCGGGTGGGGTGTGTCATGCCCGATATGCGCCGAGGAGATGGTGGGAGAGGGATCAGACACAACTCAATCCACACTCCCTTGCGGCGCCCAACCTTGGGGACAACACCTGCCTTTCTCGAATCCATGGCAGCAAAGGATGATGCTGCTGCAAGTGGAGTGGTAGCTTACGGATATTTAATCCATGAATCGCAAGGTCTACAAGTCGTTGCTGTCTTGCTTAGGACTGCAAGGTGGAGGTCGTGCGAAGGTTCAGGGTAGAGAGGGAGGTGCAGGTGACTAAAGGTGGTGCAATGGAGGTCTGCGGCGAGTCGGGTTGAGGGTCTGGGTAGCTGCTGGCTTGTCGTGGCTGCTGTTTGGGTCTGCAATGATTACAGCAGGCAGCGGATTGGGGCTATTGTGCTAAGAAAAAGGGTGCAGGTTGCAGCAGGCAGTGAGTCATTACAGTGGGTTGAGTCCCCAGTCTAGGTGGTCGTGTTTGTCTTGCAAGTTTGGAACTGAATTCGTGAGTTTGTGAAGGATTGAAGCTTAAGAGGCTGTCCCCACTTTGTAGATTTTTTTTTTTAGCATCTATCCAAGCCTCTAAGAAGTCCAAAATAATTGGAAGGTGAGGATTAAGGAAGTTATTGTCAAATACCCTACTACATCTCCGCTTCCAATTAAACCAACACACATTAATGCAGACACTACTCCAAAGAAGTTTACTATTAGAACTTGTGTTTAGCTGCAGCCAATCACCGGGAAAAAGGAATGCGAAGGGTCAAGCACTTGCTGATGAATATGGCATCTTTTGGAACCACAAGGTACTGCCATGCATGGTTGAAAAGTGTGCCATGCAATAAACCAGGTTGTTGGTATTTGCATGGTTTTGGCTAGCAAGATGTTTCATCCAATTAAGGAAGAGAACATGAGGGTTGTGCTGGATAAACTCGAAGATATTTTTCACAAGTGTCAAGGAGTTGGCGGTGTTTGTCGGCTATATGGAACTTCAATCATCAGTGGGAAGATATGCATCGTCATGAGATTCTATGAGGGATCGGTTGGTGACAAAATGGCAGCAACGGTATATGTTCAGAGGACGAGTCCTACTCAAGGCCAATTCCCATTTTCAGGTTTGGTATGGGTGGAGGTCACATACTCAGGGTTTTATTCTCGGTAATGCTTGCGAGTATAAGAAAATATTTTATGGACCCAAAAACATCTGAAGTCATGGAATCTAACGGTGAGTGGACTTTTACTTTATTAAATGGTTTTTATGATTGAAAATGAATATGAATATGATTTCTATACGGTTTTAAATGGTTTTCGAAGCATGTTTATATATATATATTTATTTATAAATATATATATACATGTTGATAATTGTTTATGCAACCATATTTAATTTATTTATGGTTATAAATTGAGAAATGGATTTAATTGGTGATTGTGGTTTTATACCAAAGTATGAATATATGTTATGAAATGGTTTATACTATGATCTTATTTTTGCATAAGTATGAAATGGTATATGATATATGGTCTTGAGGGAAGGTATTATTTATGCAATGTTTAAATTTTTGGGAAATTATGAAGTATATGATATTCCTCACTTCTACACTTGATATATGTATGTATGTTTTCAAACACACTTGGTATGCTTTCACTATGTTATAGTACCGTCTCACGACCGTAGGACAAGTCTCACATGTTTGGGTCACACGCACTGTACTCCAGGGGTATTGTCCGGTAAATACCTTAGTGCAAGCTTGTCTTACGTTTATGTTTATTTTGGGGAAAAGGCCCCACTACGTAAGGACTCGGGTGTGACGCGCTAATGCGCAAGTGCTTACATGTGTGTGGTACTAGGAGTACAAATTGATTGATAACGTAAAGTGCTTGTACGAGGATTGAGAGGCTGTTCCTCAACTCGTACATGGGTGATTGCACATATACCCTGTGTTGGTTTTCCTATTATCATATTATTGAAATATTTGGCGAAACGAGTTATGGAAATATGATTTGTTTTCTACGGATTTTATATTGATATATGTTTCCAGTTATACCTAAAGTACATTTTGATTTATACTACGATAGTATGATTTTTATAAATATACTGGATTTCAAAATAGGGGGGTTAGTATATTGAAAAGAGAAAGGTTTTGCGAAAACTTTGATTTTTGTCCACTCACACCTTTGTTTTTGCGCCCCCTTCAGGACATAGTGATAGTGCATCCGGCGAAGTCGAGGCTTTTGCGTGGCAGCTCTGATCATCCATCCCGACCATGTAGGGATTTATCTTTTCTTTCAGTTTCTATAATAATATCCATCCCTGTTATGGATAGAGATTCTAGGAACTTATTTTATTATTTGACTTCCGCTGTTTCAAAATTAGTACGCTCTGAACCATATGCATATTGACATTGAATTTCTTAACTTTAGTACAATTTAATTTTGTTTCCACTAAGTGTTGTCATGCATTTAATGGCTTCGTCACTTACGAGTGTCGGCCAGCACGCTCGCACTCGGTATCCACGTGGGTATCGAGGGTGGGGTGTGCCATCTTGCCTTTTCAATGGTTGTCTTATTAGGATGAAGTCTGACAAGCAAATATCTCATAATCTTTTCCGCTACTTCCACTTCAGGAATTACTTTTTCCAAACTTGCACAACTATTCACTATATTAATAATTTTTTCATAGAATTCAACATAAGGTTCTTCCTCTCCCATTTCGAATTTCTCAAACTGTGATGTGAGTCTTTGCAACTTCGACTTTCTGACCTTATTATTTCCTTCATGAACACTCATAAGATTATTCCACGCTTCCTTTAAAGTCTTGCAATTTCTGATATGTGCAAATTGTTCAGATGATACCGCAACAAATATGACATGTACTCCCTTCTGGTTGTAGACACTCATAGCCTTTTCTTCAACAGTTCATTCCCTCTTAGGTTTGGAAATTTAAAACTCACCTACCACAAAATTTTTGTCAACAACACTATCTTTTGTTTCAAATTTTCATTTCTCAATAGTTTTTTCAGTCTTGGTAGGTGCAGAATATCCTTCCAAAACAAGACCCTAAACATTATCTTCGTGTGCCCATATATAAGCCTGCATCTTAGCTTTTTGTTTTTCATAGTTGCCACCATTAAAATAAGGAGGATGTGCTGAGAACCTATAATTCCCATACAGTCGTTCCATCCTGAAGAAAATCCCTAGGATCTCTCTAAGAACTTAGAGACCTATTCTGGTGCCAATTGAAAACGCGTCTCAGGAAAATAAACAAATATACGAAACATGATTGAACATAGATTTCAATTCTAAAATAGACTGATAATAAACTTGCAGTGGAAATAACGAACACAAGAATTTTGTACCCACTAGTACGAGGAAAAAACTGTGGAAATCTGCTAAGGAATGGACTATTACAAGACTCAAAAAGATAAACCTAAACAAGAATCTACCCAATACTTTTGTCTTGCTCCGCAGTCCTTGCTTGAACTCTTTTGAATCAAAGATTTTCACGAATAGGCTTACTAGTACACAGCCTCCGTTGCACACATATTTTAGTATGAAAATATGAATATGCAAACTAGAAATAAAAAGCTTCACAAAGTTGCTATATAAATCTAATTCTCATAAACTCATTTTTACCTCTCTCAAATAATTTCTCAAATTAGTTTTTGCAAAAGTAAAAGACAAAGTTATTCAAGCTTTATTTTTGTAGCCAGGAAATCACGTTCAAAGAAAGAAAGAAATAAGAAAATCGTTTTTAACGTGAAATATGGAAAAATGATTGATATTAAATTTCAAGGATTAATATCATATTTCAATCTTATTTTTTCTAATTGATTTTATTGAAAAACTTCCTAATCAAACTCAATCACAAAAATATCTTTTTTCTAATATGATATGCAGATGCAATTTACCTTGTAGTCTTTATCAACCCTATGATCTGTTGAATTTAAATATTCCTTGTGCCCAAAGATAATTGACTTAAAACTAAGCCCGATTACAAGAAACATGGACACAAATACAAGTCTAGGAAATTAGCCAAATCCTATGTAAGTTTACATTTGCAATATTTTTTCAATTTTTAAATGCATATTAAAATGAAATACGACCCTAAAAACTGCTTAAATAATCTTTGTGAACACTATTCACATGAACGTCAAACAAAACATGAAATTGAAAAATTATTTTTTACAAATATGCTTTTCAATTTTTTTTTTCAGATTTTTTAATTAATTTTTGTAATTTTTAAAACATTTAACAAATTTTTTAATATATTTTAAGCCTGAATTAATTCAGGTTGTTTGATACAAATCAATTTGAAATCCAATGACCCACAACACGCCACGTGTAATCCACAGGAGGACAATTTCTGGTTGGACCACTAGCGGGCCCCTCGACAACATATTTTGTCGGCCTCACTCTCCCTTTCGAGCGTGTGTTGCATGCGCCATACAAAAAAAAAAAATATCGTGACTGACGTCAGCCTTGTCCGCTGGCGAGAGGTAGGGCAACACTTGCTCGAGCGTTGGGTAGGGCGTGGGTTGGCCACTACTTGCCCTTCTGATTTTAAACCGCTGGAGATAGTTTTTGAGCTTTAAAAAAAAGTTTGTAGGCTTTGCCTTTTGACAACAGGTGAACTTGCTCTTAGCTAAAATGCATGTCATTAGGAACCAGATTCCCATGATACTTCACTAAAGTGGAGGAGACAAGAATCATTAGGGAAACTCAAATCAATGTTTGGCTATTTTCTTAGTAATATTTTTATATTTAATATAAAAAACACTTATCTGCAGCAAGATTTGTATAAATAAAGATCTTTATATAATACTTTTAGTGTAAAGAAAGGAAAATTCTTCAGTGGTACGTACCATTTAATGGTACGGCCATTGAATAATCCAGATTAATTTGCAGTGGGTTCCAAATGAATCTTAGACCATTCAACAGTACGTACCATTCAATGCTACGTACCACTGAAGTTAAACGCGTAAAGAAATCAATAAAGATGTTTATATAATACTCTTAATATAAATATATTGTTGTATAACAGAGAAAATACAGTATTACAATATCCAAAGGTCCAAAAAGAAAAAACCTTGTCTAATTCTTTGAAATGATTAGGATTCGTCAACACCTGAGACTTACATTTTACGCTATTAACTATTTGTCACTCGACGAAACGACCAGTGAAAAATCAAACTGATTTAATTAAGCTAATATTTTAGACTTCATATGATATTAGATGAGTTTGATGGGAAGATGGCAAGACTAACTTAACAAAGAATAAAGCTAATATGCTGACTATATTTCAACATGTCTTCATCGACTCATACATATAAAGTTGAGTACATTACGTTTTACACTTTTCAGTTTGAGTGTAATTGTAACTTCATATATTACTTTTAAAATTTTGCTATGTCATACACAAATTTATAAATTTATTATAATGTTATACATTCGTTAGTCAATTCGTTTATTAACATTGATAACATGACAAATGTGGACTCATACTTTTGCTAACGTCGAGTCCAAATTTGTGCTGGATAAAAAAACTATAAAGAAGTTTTTATTGTTATAAATGTTTAAAAGAATCAGGAATACATCTCCTCGCAACCAACGGCTCTGATCGATTCTACCCATCCACCTTCATTTACCTCACAGATCCTGACCCAGATGATTCCGACGACCACGATACAGAGACGGAGGTGGAAGTGGCGGATCCCGAGAGATCGGAGTACGATTTCTTCCTCAACCACCGAAACCCAAAAGCTCAGTCCGAGAAGTACGCGCAGTCCGAGATCCGACTCCAGGAGGAAGATTGTTTGATGAGAAATCCGACTTCGTCGCCCTGTTCTAGATTTCAGTCTCGTCTTCACCAACGTTATGTGCCAAGCATGGGTATAGTTACAAGTGGAAGGGGTCGGGTCTGATGGTGATTGGAGGGTGGGCTGGGGTTGGAGGTTGGGACTGTAAGGGTGTAAATGTGTGGCTGTGGCTGGCAGCTGGGATTGTGAAGGGGGAGTCGACCCAGGGCTTAGGGGGCGGGGGGCGGGGGGTGGTGGTGGTGGGGATCACACTCGTAGATGGAAGGGGGTGTGTGAGATCCACTTAAATTTAAAAAAAAAAAAGTTATTTCTTATTTTAAAATTATTTTCTTATGAATCATTCTTAATCTTTTTTAAAACATATTTTCTATGTTTTTTTTCAATGTGGCATATTTTTTTCATAGCAAATAAACAGATATATGACAAATGTCATCAATTAATGGTCAAATAAATAGATATATGACTTTGCAATGAATTCATAAATTTTTGTATAATATTGCAATATTTTAAAAATAATGTATGAAATTGCAATTGCATCCAAACTTAAAACTGCAAAATATAATTTATTTTATAAAATTTAAGAAGTTGTTTCTTTAGTTCTCAAAAAGGTCAAATAAAAACAAACAGAAAGTGCTCTTTTTTTTTTTTTTTTGAAATGTTCTCTCTTACGTACACGGAATGCCTGTGCATAAAGTTCAATGGCCTTCGTATGATCATGCAAAATAACATATTTATTTATAGAAATAAAATTTGAAATTATTTTGATTTTTGAGTTTCATGCGTTTATTAAATTATGAGTAATAGAGTAATTTTACATTGAAATACGTAATCAAATATTTAAAAATAAAAATTCAGATAAACTAGGGGGCTCGACAATCCGAATCTTTTTCCTTACTTTTTTTTATTTCTAGATTCTCCTATTCCCTAATTCTTCCATTACTATTAAGTAAACATGTGTACTAAATTCATGTAAACTAAACAAAAAATAATTTGAACAAGAATTCATATAAATTGACCTATCTTTGAAAATCTAGCTAATATCTTCTATTTCTTTAAACTATAGCCCAAATGAGTTTCCTTTGTAGATAGAGTTGAGATGTCACTGAAGCAGACATCCAAACACACTATTACTTTGAAACTTTCCTTCGACAGGGTTATCGTGAATCCAATTAAAACACAGCAACGACAATTTAAAAGTCTCTCTGTTATCTTTCACTTTCACTTTCCTCCTCCTCTTTATTCATTTCATTTTTCTTTCTGAAGCATAAAATTGTTGTTTTTTTCTTTTACGTGTTTTCAATGGTGGACCAAATTTGAACAGGGACGTGACAGTCAGCAGTGTTAAGGATATTTATGCATTGAAAATTATTTGCAGATAAAATTGAACCTTTTCCACCCAAAGATAAGCCTACAATATTATTACATCCAATCAGAATTGGAGTTCAGGGATAAGCTGTGGGAACCTTTGTAGGAGTAGGACCAGTTCGGTATTAACCTAATTTCAATCATAAATCTTATTTAAAGAGATACTATTTTACTTTAAACTAATCTAAATTATCCAAGAAGAGATTTGATTCTTCAATGTATAGGGAGCATATCCGCTTTAGCTAGTGTAACTATTTTCAAGTATGCTATTTATGTTAAATGTGATATTTTTACCAATTCCAAACATGGATAGGATTGGAATTAAGAATCTTAAAGGTTAGTATGGAAAATGGCTCTCATATAGGAATGGCAATGGGGCGGGTCGGGTTGGAGGATGTCGATACTATAACCGCTCTGCTGGTTATTGGACGCCTCTATCCGGTATGCAGGGAACCATTAAGTTTTATAGAAATATTTTTTTATTCCTTGTTAAAATATTAAAAAATTATTCTAAATACTTGATATTGTGTTTGAATATTAAAACCAACCTTCAATACTAAAAAAATGACTCCTAAATTTGAACAATGATGTAAAATATAAATTATAAAATTATATAAAAACCGTATACTTTCAAAATAATAAAATGCTAAACCGGGGGGGGGGCGGCGCGGTTTTGGGGCGGAATGTGCTATTACCATATCTAACTCCATTGGATTTAAAAAAGGCGGATCTTTGCAGTTATCCATACCCACAGAGATTTTTGTCATCCCTACTCTCATAGTATCATAGGAAAATTGTACTATTAGTATCATAAAAAAAAAAAAGAAGATATTAATAGTGTTACTGAAAAAACACTAACACATCCTCACTACCAAAATTTTGTAATTTCTCATTTTACCTACAATATACTCATCCAAGTTTGTCTTAAAAGTTATAATTAGAAATCTATCCCTTTTTCAGCAATAAATTATGCATGATTGACTATTGAAGTATAAATCTATAGGTTATTCTTGATTGGACCAATAGAACTTTTAATTAAACATCCCAAATTATAATATCATTTTTCTCAACCAAGAAATTAAATAAATACCCAAATTTGCTTTTCTAATTCCCCTATGATAAAGTGAAAGAATGGGAATGCTTGTTACCTTCTTGTTGTTGGTGGGACTAGTCCCTAGTGGCAATGTAGGAGGCCATAACTTTCCATAATATAGACAATTGAATTTGATGAGTAGGAAGATCGTTTTGCACCAAAGATAAAAAGAAGTTTTTGCTCAACCACCACTTCCCTTGATTAAGACTTGCGGATAAACCTTATTTTCTATTCTATCATTTTCTTTATATATATATATATATATATTTCTTTATAATATCATAAACCTTATTTTCCTCTTCAATTGACCTTGGGGTACCTTCCAAATTCCTAACAGACTTTGGTGATGGTTATGTGCAAGGCAAAAATTCTTATGTGCAAGGATACTCGCAGCCTTGTTGGCCTATAGTTGTGGACATGTGACCCACTATGAACTAGTGCAGCATCTAATCTGTCCATTCTCATATATAATGCATCTATTTTGATGATGCTAATATCACATTGGGAAAACATGAGCTATTTGGCATTATTCCGTTACAGTTCAAGATTCGTAAGGGAAAAATTCTATGGGCTCCTATCAATTATTGTACACAATATCAAGTTAATGAATACTACTAGGTGAATTAACAAACTTTTGGGTAAGGCTGCCGCATGTAGCATCTCATTCACAAAGTTAGAGTTTGAATGGAACCCACATTTACATACAGCGCATCTATCTACTTGTGAGTGTGTTGTCGCATGAAGCAACCCTACCCAAAATTTTCTTTACAAGACAACTTCTACCAACAATTTCTTATAATGTTTTGTCCATTCGCATAAATAATTAACGCCATTGAGACGGTGTTACTATAATAAGATCTAAGGTCAATTCTTAATCACAATTGAACTCTGCCATAAAGAGATGAAAATAAGTTGATCTAAACAGTAAATCACCCCAATTGTCCATAAAAAATAAAAGAAAACAAGACACAATACACACATCGACGGAAAACCGTTCTTAATCAAACAAATAATCACAATAATAATAAATTAATATTTAATGGCAGTGCAATTCCACTTTGGTTTGTTTTATTTGTATTGGTAGCAAAAGGCAAACAAAAAAAAGTGATTAAAGGTTAATCATCCGACTAGGACAGAGGAAACAAGGGTTTAAATATGCAGATGTATTCATTCCAGGGTGTATGGAACACGAAAGTGTTGTCTTAGGCAATTGGAGCTTAATGTCCGCCTGGATGTTATGCCGTTTGTTTGATGAGGAAATCTATGAACTCAAGTTTAAATTACATATATGGAAGATCAGTTTTATTAAATAAGATCAATAAAATATGAGCAAGTGGGTGAGAGAGATTTTGACTGATGCGAAGTTTATTGTTTTCTCCACGTCAAGCTTTGCATTATTTAAAGTTTGGCTGGAAGATGACCTAAGTGTTTAAGAATTAAGCTCGGCTCTAGCTTGCTCAAGTGATCAAGTTGAGCTCAAAGCAACCCAACTATATAGGTATTGAGAGTTCAATCATGAAATTTTGGTAGTTTAGAAATAGAGAAATCCTACGTGCATGATGTAAACTGACATGGGTTGATACAAAAATGTGTTGATAATACGTTCGGCTCATTTTATTGGAGATAATGTCATACTTAATGATATACTGAGTTATTGACAGTCTGTTACGTTCCATAACGAAATATTAAAACCAAAAATCAGATGACCCAAGTATATAATTTCTAGAAGAGACCAACAACTCAAATAATTGTATGCAAGATTAAGGGTCCATATTATTTTCTTAATTTTCTCATATAAGAATCAGATAGAACCCAAAATAAGAATATTGAATTTGTAAGAATATTCATGTGGGCCGGTGTTGTTCTTCAGAGAGGTGGTGATTGAGAAGAATAGTGTTTCCTCTTAATAGCATAAAAATGAGTTGTTATAATTTGGAAATCAAAGCACCTTGTGAGCATATAATTGAAAGCTAGGGTATTATGACAAATGTATTAATAAGCTTAAGCCTTTACCTTAAAAATGGATGTGTTACCAACAAATGAGTATAAGTGACTATTTTTGGTAGAGTCTGATAAATTTAAAGGGGATAAAAAAACTTCAGGAGCAGGATTCTGTTTTGCGGGTCTGTCTCACTTCCCGCAAAACGGCATATGATTCCTGATTGGGATATAGAATGTGCTATCAATCAACATTAAGATACCTGAACAAGGTTTCTGCTACATTATTCTTTAACAACTTGGTATGTGATGCAAAGCTAATAGTTCAACACTTAAGTATGAGGCCTCAACTTGGTAAGCATGGTTGGTCAAAGGTGGATCCTTTCGAAGAAATTGTGGGAGAGAAATCGTAGTGCAGTTGTTTTGTTCGAAGATGCTTTGTTCATGGATGGGTTGGATTTAGAATGTCAACCCATAAGCAAAAGTAGGGTTTGAGTTGGGCATTTTTATTGGGCCAAAGATAAGCCCATCTTTGTTACTTTTTTTTACTATTATTTCAGAGAGGGATTGGAGTTTGGTTGCTGTTTGTACTATATTAGATCAACTTTGAAACCACCCAGTACCAAGCAATTGTAAAGCATCATGAACCCATCAAAGGGTCTTTGCTGAGACACCATTGTCAAAACACACGAACCAACCTCAAAACAACTGGAGGCCACGACACGTGGGCCACGTGGCAATCGTCTACTGGCTATTCCCATAACAAGTAGAAGATTTTTCTTCGATTTAGAGATCAATAACAACGTGACAAGTGGCAACACCGCATTAACTCAATCAATCCCACATTGGCCAAGTCAGAATCGTTCCTCCCATTATGCTTCAATAAAAGGGTAACCTCTACTCCTTTCAAAACGTAATCATTAATTATTGTTCAACACTATATTACCACTAAACTCACCCACGTGGCACTCTAAACATACTTTCTTAACTTAAGCATTGCGACTCATAGGCGGGTACCACACCGATACCGTTTGATACTTACTCTACCTTCCTTGCAAGTTGCTTGGTCCGTTTTCCCTTGACCGGAGCGCCCTCGCGAAGGTCATTCCACCACATCTTACGTTAATCCAATTTCAAGCATCGACAGTTGCTTTCATTAAGACTTCGTAGACGAACCAACTACCCATACATAACTAATCACGCGGGTAGTGTCCCTCATTTATCACAAAAGTGTTGGTAGTATTAGTGGTTAAATCTTTCATTATGTATTGCGCTTTTATCACAAATGTTATCTTGCTTTTGTTTTGTTAATTTTCAAAGAGAGATTTTAAAATTTTAAAATTTGGCGAGATTAATCTGACGATCTTAACCTCCTTTCCATTCTTGAATGAAAAACTTATCTTATGGCTTCTTTTAATTTTGGTTCACTTCACATGTATGATGTATCAAATTTCCTTTCACTTAGACCACTGCGCATCAATGAAACATTAAATAGTTAATAACTTACTACAAAACAGAATGCTATTAGCAAGGGCCGAATTTGGTCGCAAACACCCATTTCCCGTTGGAAATAAGCTTTTTCGACAGCATCATGCCGTCGCTAGTCGTCGGTAATTGTGTTGTCGTAAATACTTTTTTTCCGACCACCTGTCGGAAATAGTACTATTTCCGATGAGTAAGGGCCGTCAGTATTGCTTATTTGTTTGTCGGAATTTGATTTTCAAAACGACCATCTCAATTTTGTTCCGACCCATAACTATGGTCGCAAATATTTAGGAGTTTGTCGGAAATATTGTTCGATCAAAATTTTTTGCTTTTGCGATGACATATTTTCGACCAAAAAATGTTGTCGGAAAATGTTTTTGCAACAACGAAACAGTATTTACGAGGGCACTGCATCGTCGTAATTAGTATTACCGACAACACGTTTTTGTGGGCAATATATAATATTTTCTCGGAAATAAGTGAATAAAAATATTTCCGATGAAAAAGTATTGGTTAAAAATATATATTACCGAGAGGGAAACGCAGTCGAAAAAGGTTATTATTTTATAAAAAAAAATATTAATAATATATTCCAATTGTAATATTTATTAGAAATATGTTTCTAATCATGCGCAATTATTTGGTAGCCACATAAAAATAATGATACCATTTTACTGCAATTCATTAAAATGAAGTTATTCATAAATAGAAAAGATAAAATAAACAAAACATCCAAACATTGTATTTAAAAATAGTTATATGGTAACAAAATAAAATTGGTGTTGCACTACACATCTTCGAGGTGAGCATCTGAACAGCTATTAACATTGTCCTGTCCAAAAACATAATGAAAAGATAAGAATTTATCAATTTGAGAATAAAAATAACAAATACAATATTCAAAAGCGAAAAAAATATTAAACAGGCAAGAAAAGAATTTACCACAGAAACAGATTGTCTAAAGTGTGCAGAAGTATTTGAGTTGTTATCCCTCATACTTTGAATAAGATCTTTCAAATCATACACCACATCTGTTATCCCTCATACTTTGTGGCGATGATCTTCCAAAATATAACTATTCAAAGTATAAACGCTATGCTTAATGCTTGTAAGCTTTCCACTTCTTCTAAACAGAGAATATCTGTTAGAGAGGGAGCTAATGAGCTTTGAAAACTATGAATAACATAAAAACACACTCACACAAGCAAACATGTGACCAAAAATTGAACTGAAGAACAGATTAGTGAGAATATCTGAATTTTTTATGAGAGAATTAAGGTCATCCATTAATTAAGATGTGCGAACAATGATACAGCACCAACAAAGGCCCTACCCAAAAAGTAGGAGAAAAAAATACACTACACAGAAGGCCTCATCTGAAAGCAAACAGGAACAAGTGAGAAAGAGAGCCTTGGAAACGTATTAATTGGGTACCTGCAGTACATGCAGAGTTTACAGAACCAGCTGAAATAACTGCATCAGGAGGCAGCATATTATTCCTCTGGAAGACATCAACACGACGAGGAGCCCATTCATCCTTCTGCTCCCTATGCCCAAGCCTATAAACAGCACTCCAGGAGTCATATGCATAGTAAGAATATTCAAATTAAAATGACAACAAAGAAGCTGATGAAAATGGGAAATATCCATAAGCAAATTCATCCACTTTCAAAGAAATTAAAAATCCAAATGCTATGGTATAGTGAGTACCAACCTTCCATAACCACCATAGCCCCACCTGAAGTTCCACCATAAATGATTGCAAGTTAGACAAACATGCCAATCAAAAAGTTAGGAAGCAATACAAAGGTAATGCCATGTAAAAGTACTTACGTATAAACATAGCCATTTGCATCCACTGCCACTGCATTCTCAAAACAAATAAACTAATTAAGGAAATGATAATGGCATATATTGCAGCAGAATTAGACGCATATACAATCACAGAGGGAGAGAGAGTAGGCATGATGATAACCTGTATGATTTGTTCCACATGCAACTTTCACAATAGTTTCCCCAGCTAGAGAAGCTATTGCTTTAGGGCGTGGTTGGGCTTCATAAGCAAGCCTCACTGAGCTGTCTTTAGTATTATACTGCAATCACATCCCGGCATTTATCTCATCATCCAAAGATTAAGGTGTATAGAAATGTACAGAAAACACCTATGCAATCTTCCCTAAAAAATACCTCATTATCTGTACCATGCCCAAGTTGTCCGTACTGTGGTAGACCTGCGGTTCTGCAAACCAAGAAACAGTTTGTACTTCAGCCAGTAACAATAACAAATTGAGACAAAGCCAAATAAGCATTTGGCTGAAAAACAAAAAAACCAAGAAACTCAAATGTATCTGCAGACCCTACAGTATAGAAGCTCCTTCAACACTAGATAACCACACAGTGAAGTCGCCCCCACAAGCAACATTTTTAACCTCAGACACTTGACAGCGAACGGGGGAAGCCTCAACTTCTGCAGAGGACAAAGCAAGTATGTAACCAGAAAGGCTGTTAGCATGTAACCAAGACAACACGAAATTAAAAATTAAGAACAAAGACAAAAGGTTCGAAATTTACTCAAACCCAACATTAACAGACGAAATTAAAGTCAATTACAGCATAATCATGTTACAAATTCAAAATTCACGACACACAAACCCAAATTAAACACAAAATTAAGAATTCACAACGCAAGAACCCAAATTAAACACAAAATTAAGAATTCACAACGCAAGAACCCAAATTAAACACAAAATTAAGGTACTTTCAGAGACATAAGCATATGAACGCAAAAAGCCGGAGGCTTTCGAAAGCGCAGACAGAGGGAGAAAAAAACAATTGGGGGGTAAAGTTTGGAAATTTACCAGAGGGGTTTCGGAGGAGGCGCCGAGAGGAGGAGATCGGCGAGGCGGATTGAAGCTCGAAGGGCCGAGCTTCAAGTCTCCGGCGGTGGCGAGATCTAGGGTTTTTGCAGAGAGAGAAGAAGGGGAATGCGAGATTGGTGGAAATCTGCGGTCTGGATTTGCTGGAGAACGGCGGCACTGTCGCCACTACTGTCTGTGTCTTACCCGGAGAGAGAGAGAGAGTGAGGAAGAGTTGAGCACAAATGGTGGTTTTTGAGAGAGTGAGGAAGAGTTGAGCACTTGCGGTTTTTGGTTCAGAAGGAATAGAAGCGAAGAAGAAACGAAGACATGGAACCTAAACTTAACCCAGCCGAGCGGGCCATTTTTTTTGTGAGAAGAGCCGAGCCAAGCGAAGCCGAAAAACTTAGCCGGCGGCTTATGAACAGTGTTTCTTTACAGGCGTTTAGTTATATATTAATTTTATTTATAGTGTGTTTGATTTATAGTGTAATTTTCAGAATGGTTTTTGGAAAGGGTATGAATAATATTTTACTGTAAAAATTATTAACTTCCAGTTATGTTAAATTAAATTTTTTTTTGTCCTTCTATACAGATCACAAAACTATACCACGACGGTGAAGTTAATAAGGAGATGCTTTCTTTGGCTCGAGGTCCTGAAAGGCGTGCAACTTATTATCCAGGTTATTATACCAGCGGGTTTAGGTTCCATACATTGCAGCGGGATGAAAATAAAAGAACACAGAATAATGGAGTTATGGTTAAGGGGGAGAATCAGACTGATGATGTGCCGTGGTATGGAACCTTACTAGACATTGTTGAGCTCCGTTACATAGAAGGGAATAGAGTTGTATTGTTCAATTGTGATTGGTATGATACAGCTAGAAAAGGAACAGGTTATAAGAGAGACCGTTTGTTCTAGCAACCCAAGCAACCCTAGCTTTTTATGTCAGAGGGATTAAAAATAAGACTTGGAGTTTTGTGGTGGAAACAAATCCCAGGAACGTATATGAGATGGCTAATGATGAGAGTGAGCCGTACCAAGAAGAAGAGACTCATAGCCGACGCATGGATGCCAACCAATATGAGGTTGAAGATAATGAAACTGATTGAAGTAAGGATGCGATTTAACTGAGTTCACATGTATTGTCATTGTGTTATTCTCTTTTTCTTTTTATTATATTTGATTGTGAAATTTGCGCTCATGTGATTGCAATTATTTAAATTTTATTGCTACTTTGAGATACATGTTTTGGAGTTAATGAATAAAAAAAAGATTGCATTGCTCCTTAAAAAAAAACTGCATTGCTCCTCAAAAAGAAAAAAGATTGCATTGCTCCCTTAAACATAGTAATTCCAACGATGGCTACAAGCCATCACAAATAGATACCCTTTTGCGAGAGCTATAGATTGCTCTTGGAATTAAATACTCATTTTCAACAGCCTCTAATTCCCCTCGTAAATGCACAATTACTTCCGACAGCGAATAATTGCCCTCGGAAATATAAAACTACTACCGACAACCACTTTTTGCCCTCGGAAATAGCCTACCATTTTCGACAGAATGAACTTACTGTCGGAAAAAGAGTAACTACTATCGACGACCGTGAGGTTCGTTGAAAATAAGTTTGGCGCCACAGTTCCCGCAAAAAAAAATGATATTTCCGACGAAAAATGAATTTTCTTCCGAGGGCATTTTGTGTGTCGAAAATAGTAAGCAGCTTGTTGACTCAGTTCCGACGGACGTTGATTTTTCGTCGGAAGTAGTACCGTTTCCGACGGTTTTTGAAAGCCCTCGAAAAAGTTTGGTCGGAAATGACTGTTTTTTTTGTAGTAATAAGTAAACTGGAGTTGGTTCAAGCTCGCAAAAGAACCATGCAGAAAGCTCAAAAACTGGTTACATTCATACCAAATTTCATTTTTATTTGCTCCAGCCTTTGTTAAAAGTGACATCTTCACCTTTTACCAATTCAAAGAAAGTTGGTAAGAAACTGGCACCAATTATTCTAGCATATGATGAGTTTTTTTATTTTAATACTACTTGTGCTTCTGTAATGCAGTTACAGCTGATGTGTTTTCTGGAATAATGTCACATAACTACATGATCAGCTTCATGTAATTTGATTATTGTTGCAACTGAGTCAACAATTTTTCCCAGTCAATACCATTTGTGCACTAATTAGGTTGCTCCATAGGCCAAGGGTTGCCCGAGCAGACGGATATTTGGAGAGGAAGTGTTGCTGGGACTGCAGGGTGGCGGGCATCGAAGATGAAGAATTTGATATAGGAAGGCACCTGCAACAGCTCCAACAGTTGGTCCACAAATATATATCCATATGTCTTTGAAATTCCGTGAAACAAATGCAGGTCCCAGTGACCTTGCTGGGTTCATTGACCCTCCTGAAATAGGCCTGCAATGCATATATACCGCACAAAGATTTATTTGAGATTAAGAGGTAACAAGAAAATTTGGATAAAAAAATTAAATGAATTCTATACAATTGCTGAATTTGTAGTTTTCTAATTTATAGATCTACCCTGTGATTAGTACAGCTAATCCAATAGCAATGCCAACTACAAATCCAGACAAATGGCCAACCTGCAAAAAAGTTTCAAGTAGTGGACATAAGAACCATTTGTTAGAGTTGCTTACAAATTGGTGCAACACTATAAATCAACAAAGAATTTGGATATGAGGATTGGAGGTTTCGAAGTCAGGACTCTAACACGGTATCAGAGTCCTGAGTTCAAAACCCTACCTACAACCGTCTGTTAGAGCTGATTACAAGTAGGTACAACCCTACCTTATATGCACCTCCAATCCTCATTAATTTTATACCATGTTAGATAACCATTTTGAACCTCGAAAACTTCTTGTTTTTTGGGTCAATGATCCCAAAAGATTAAGCTAAGAGAATGAGGGAAACAATGCATACCAAGCTAACAATTCTGGCCATAAGCTAAAGAAGAAAAAGGACGGACTTTTTTTTTCTTACCGCTTGAGCTTGATGCGTCAATGAGGCAGCCAGGAACATAATCATGGAAGTTGCAATGAGCTCAACCCAGAAGGCAGAAGCACAACTTTGCAGTGGTCTGGTGGTCATGAGATCTGGTTTTATGCCATAGATAAGCTTTCCAATATATGTTGCCAGAACAGAACCCATTGTTTGTGCCAATGTGTAAAGAGGAACCTTTGGAAGTGAGAAAACAACATTAATTTCGTGCTTAAAAACCCTAATGAAATAGTTGAGTTAAAGGTTGATTAGGTTGGAATGGTTAAGTACGTACCCTGGACCATGGAAAATGACCAAAAGTGGCGAAAGCTAATGTGACAGCCGGGTTGACATGAGCACCAGAGATAGACCCTATGGAGAAAATAACAACTACGACTGTTAAACCTGCTGTGGCTGCATACTCCATAAGACCTACTTCACCTTTCATCAGCTGTGTGCTTGCAATGATCCCACATACACAGAACATCAAGATAAAAGTCCCCACCATCTCAGCCAAAACCTGCATGCTTTAAAATATTTTAGCACAAAGAAATTACACTCACTAGTAAGGGGTCTAAAAATAAGAATGCAACCACTGTCCTGAGATTACATCACAAAGCTCATATTAAACTCTTTAGAGAATTTCGAAAGGGTCGATCTTTTCTTACCGCTCGTACAAGATTTAGATTCATCTGGAGTGGAAAACACAAGAAGGTTGAATTTCTCAAGACATTTCCCCCATTTGACATTGCATTAGACCCCATTTCTTGGTCATCTTTGGAATGGCCACCGGTTGATGTGCAGTTCGAAGTTTGAGAAGAGGAAACACAAATTTCATTTGTAGGAAAGCTTTTCATGATCAAGCTTTTCATGCACGAAGTTATTTGCAGATGAAAATGTTTCAAACTGAGTCTTTATTGGCCTTGTAAAAGCTAGAGGGTGCAAAGAACATGTACTATAGAAAAGCTGTATTTCTTGCATGCGACTTGGAGTCAATTGGCCAAACAAGGGGAGGTTTGTTTGTTGCTCACACAGTTTTGGCTCTTCAATAAAAGGGCTTTGGATGATCGGTTTGGTTATAGAAATTTGGGTCTCCCACGCAATTCTTGTGTTGCTCTTAAAAAGTGGATAGTTTGTGCTTCTTACCAATCTCACCTCTAAAAGGTGAACCATTTTATTCCCCAGAATCTACGATTTTGGTTGCTCTCTCTGTTACTTTTTCCCATTATAATTATGAAAATTTTCACAAAAGAAAATCTTAAAATCCACCTTTCCACAATCCATATTTTGGAGAACAGGAAACAACTTGGTGCTCGGTCACTCTTAAAGTAGACAAGAAGTTTGTTGAGAACAGTAAAATGGCCTTTCCTGGGCTTGGCTTTATTCGGTTTCTTCATTCGGTTAGAGATATTTTTGGGTCATAGAAATGTTTTTGAAGAAACAACTGAAACACTTTCTGTACAAGCACATGAAACGCTTAATTTTTTTTTAGTAAAAAATTAAATGCATTTCTAACTTTCTAGTGAAAGCGCTTCAGTAAGAGGCGCCTATATCATTGACCTCGACTAATTTGTAAATTTGTATCTTCTTGTCATCTTATATTTTGGAAATATATAATTATCTTGTTAATCTCTCAGTCTATCTTCTCCAATATATCTTTCTTCTTTTGCTAGAAATTGAATTTGAAGATCAAAAGAGGTGTCCACTTGCATATGTGGTCCAATTATCGGCTCCAACAAGATTTAATAGTAGTTGGTTCTAAACTATTTCATTTTTAATTATCACTTTATTTTCACGTTTTTTTTAATTGAAAACAGTTACTAAACCCTAAACCAAGTTTTTCAATTAAAAAAATAATAATAATTAAAAACTAAAAGAGTTATAAAATGAGCAAAAATAAATAAATAAAAAGATTCTCAATATTCTTTTCACTATGACACGCAAGCATGGCCAAACCAAAGTGTCTAATTAGCACGCGCACCTGATGGACCTGAGGTAACGGAAATCTAATTTGAAACTCATCATGCAGATTCTCTGCTTATGTGCTTTATAATAGTAGGGCATCGACATCTTATAAATTCAAAGTGCAGTTGGATAAGATCAATTATAATAACATTCTGGGCACGTTTGGTGGAACGGACATGATTGGATTTTGTATTTCGGATAGGTTAGGCTAGGATTGGACAGGATAGGATGGGAGTTTTGTAAAGTGTTTGGTGCAAACAACTACCATGGGTTGTACAACCCTTGCAACTCAGCTGCAAAAATGTCCAAAAAATTGAAAACTTAGCTGCAATCAAATCATCATATTTGCAACGAGTTTGCGAAACCCAGCTGCAAGAAATTCCAGAAAATTGAAAAAGGCATATGAGAAATTCGATTATTGACAGAAAAATCAATATGAAAACAAGCCCCAATTCAACAATCAAATCACATTTGCAACAAAATCCAGAAAATTGTAAACGCAAATGAAAACAAAAACATGGATCTGAAGAAAAAAAATGAAAATCAAATGGTAAAAATCGAAGGAACGAAACCCAAAAAATAAACCCAAATTCTGCAATTCTCGTCTCTAACAAACGAAACCCAAATGAAAAGATGAACTAGAGAAGCAAATTAAGTGAGATGAGGGGAAGACGAGCTTGCTGGAAAATGATCCCTGAAACGAAGAATGCCGCGCAAAACGAAGAAGATAACTGCCGGAAAATGGTAGTTGAAAGTTGAAACGAAGAAGAATGTCGAGCAAACGAAGAAGAAGACCGCCGGAAAATCGAAGAAGTAGATCGACGGCAAATCGAAAAGAAGATCAAGACCAAATCGAAGAAGAAAATAGCAGAACGAAGAAGAAGAAATCACGGATCACGGAGACGGGACTTGCAACCCGTGTGTAAGGTTGGGTTACATAACCCATCCTATTTTCCCTATTTCGGATTTGTAACCAATCCAGTCCATATTACAATTTTTCTCATCAAACATGGGTTGGGTTACAAGTCCAATTTAATTAGAAATAACCCATCCCATCCAGCCCACCAAATGTACCCTCTGAGTTTTGGCTCAGCTGAACAAACTTGCAATGGTGATAAAAAACCATAAAACATAAAAATATAAATTAATGAGTGAGTAGCATTTTTATATCACTATTATAAGCAGCATTCCAACAGACTTATATAAATACACAAAAGTTTTTAAAAAATATTAACTAACTTGTTTTTTTTGTAAATTATCTTTCATTGATCGCATGTGTAGGATTAATTATCTCATATATAATTAGAGGCATTAATATAATTCTCTATCAAATAAAAGTGATCATATTCAAAAGGAGGATTAAATGCGTTATCTGTGAAAAAAAAAGAATTAAATACCAAGTGAAATATAGGCTTTAAAGAAAAATATCAATTTTAAGGAAAAGTACAAGTCCAACCCATTTTCTTTGGATTAAGGCATATTTTGTGGGCCAATACAATTATAAGAATTGTACATTTTCATGCTTACCCCCATTGCACAAAATTTAAGCCCACCTAGCTCATTCATAGGAAAATGTCACCTGAAAAATTTTCGACTGCCGGAATTAAACTGGAATTCTGCCGAAAAATTGATCAGTTCCCAGAAGATCGCCGGAACATTTTTTCAATCACTGAACTATTTTACCAAAGAAAATATAAAAATAATGACTATTGGAAGATTTGAATACATGTCCTCAGAAGTGAAACATTGTCAACTTATCAACTCAACTACATTAATCTATTTGTACATTTTATGTTTTATAATATTTATATCATCGTTATTTGTCGATGATTTCAAGTCATTGTTCAACAATGACATCAAAATGATAGCATTAATTTACATCTCAATCATATTTGTTGATTTGTTAGAACGTTTGAAAATTTAGAAGTTCAATTTACATTATTTTTTTTAAAATTCATTATTCCACAGTGATACGAGAGTGTTAACAAATTAGTTCGTGCTAGCCATTAGTTGTTGAAAAAGTTAGTGGAATTGAGTGGCAATTATGTAATTATTTTGAAATTCCCTTGGAACTTGAACTTAATCTCACTTTCTCTCTGAAACAAAAATATCGCCACTTTCTACCCTAGAATTCGTTATTTGCTCCACTTTAGTCAGATTTTGTCTATTTCGTTAAAATGGGGTTAAATGTGCTGATGTGTAAAGGTCACATAGTAATTTCGTTCTAATTGGCTTGCTGGACCACTAAAGTTATCAAACTAGCCAACCAAAAGCTGCCACATGATTCTATTTCCACGTCCTTATCGCCATCTCTTTCTCTCTCATTCACTGTTTTCAGAATCAAGTCGTCCTGCCATCATCTTCGCTTCTTCGATAACCACCACGTGGGTGCTAAAAAACGAGGACTTCACAAACACAGAGATAACTACCATCAATACGTGACTCCCAGATCTCAGAGACCATACTGTCGTGATTGTCCATAGAAATTTGACCTCGATCCAGACTCGAGAGCAACCATGTGTCGGGCACATAGAATAAGAGTCGTCGAGGAAGCATGACGGGAAGGTGCGGCTAATGGTTGTGGTTGTGAAGGACGTGGTGGGTCTCATTGTGTCGTTGAGAATGTTGTCGTTTTCTTGGTCGTCGTCGTTAAATTCTGGGTATGATTTTATTTTTCGGTGTTTGAGATTCAGGGAAGATCTCAACCATTAGATAGATCATAGAGTTCCACTTCCACTATGTTCTTGACAATTCCAACTGATTGTTGTATAGCCCTAACTCTTACTGATCTCAAATTCAAAGGTAGTAGTTAGGGTTGTAAATCAGCTCGAAATAGTTCGAGTTCGCATCGAGTTCGGCTCGTGTTTGACTTGTCGAAACTCGACTCGTGAAAGAACCAAGCCAAGTCTAGTTCGCTTCGATTAAGAAACATGCCAAGTTTAAGCATTAATATGTTCGGCTTGTAAAGCTCGTGAACAGCTCAAAACTTTTCATGAGACAACTCGAGGTAGCTTTGAGCTTGGCTCGGTCATTCAAGCTCGACAACTCTTGTGAAGTACATATTTGAAAGTCCAACTAACTCAATTAACAAAAGAAAAAACAAATATCCACTTAGTACTACGATCTAGTGGTACTACGATCCAATTGTAAATTATAGGTCTTAGGTTCAATTCTCGGGAAGGACGAGTTCGCAACCAATTTATTCCCCCACCCACTTAGTGTAATATATCGTTGTATTAAAAAAAAAAGACTAGAAATGATAGTTTGATGGGGTTTCTTCTTTCTCGTGGAACTAAATACAAATAGGACTTCACGGGTGCCGCTCAAAGAAGCCTAAACCATACAACAACATAAGCATTGCCAATTTGTTCATTGTTCCCAATGTTAGAAATCTATTTCAAAATATTTTAAAGGTAAAATATTGGGGTCAAACTTGGGTGGTACGTACCATTCAATGGTCCGACCATTGAATGGTTCAAGATTCATTTGGGGCCCAGCGCAAATTAATATGAGACCATTCAATGGTACGTATCACCCAAGATTTTTTCCAAAATATTGCTATAAACTTAATCCTCTTATATGCGTATTAGTGTGTACAAAACACTATATCATGATATTATTATTTTTAATCGAACTCTATATCATATTAGTGATTACTACAACACTATATTAAAAATATTTGATATGGTAGTCAGCTCTTAAGCCTAAACCCTACCACGATACTGCAAAATTTTTTAAACAATCGGACCAACTTACTAAAAGAAATAGCTCGAAAAAGCTTAAGCTCTATGTCGGGCTCAAATTTCTCAAGCTTGCTTGAGCTCTATATAAAAACCAAACCAAGCTTAGCTCGAGCTTGGAAAAAATTAAACAAGCTAAACTTGAACAAGGCAATATTCAGTTCGGCTCGGCTCATTTACAACCCTATCTATAGTCATGACTATACATGCAGATGTTGTTGCAATAATGTTTAGTTGGTAAAATGAAGGTGGCAATGGAGGAGGGGGGAAGGGCACGGGTTGAAGATGGGAAATTGGGCCTTTTGTTTTTAAAAAGTTTTTGTAAATAAATAATAGGAAGATTTGACCAAAATACCCATCAACAAATTTGGCGGAATAGACGGAATCTAACCAAAGTAGAGAGAATATTCAGTTTCCAGGGTGGAACGTGGCTATATTTTTGTTTCAAGGGGGAAAGTGAGATTAAGTTTGACTTTCAGGAGGCATTGCAAAAAATAAGCCTTTTAAAAAGTCATTGTTCCACAGTGACGTGAGAGTGAAGCCATTTTCAACAAATTAGTTCATGCCGGCCATTAGTCATTGAAAAAGTTAGTGAAATTGAGTAACAATCATGTAATTATTTTGAAATGTAGTATTGTTTATAAAATAATTTTGGTTGATTTATTCATTGGTACATAATTAAACTAAAATGTATGATATAAACATCAAATTTTATTGATTGATAATTGATAAGATAACAAAAATGATTCCTAAAGATCTTATTGATAATTGATAAGATAACAATTAACAAAATACCAAAAACGTCCTTAAAACTTAGAACCTAATTTAAAACACTCTAAACGATGGGATTTGTCCAAAAAAATCTCATATGTCACAACAAAGCGGTACTAGAGAACAAATTTTTCATAAAAGGGTCAAAATCCATATTCAAAACAATTTATAGAATGCAAAAGTAGATATCAACTCAACTGCATATTTTAGAAAAAACTCACTTATCCTTAGACTATTTTTTCATATTTAAAAACTTACCATAGTTAGCTAATTAGGTTAATTAATAGCAATGGCTCGCATTTGTCATTTGGTTTCATGTCTATTTTACCCACTACAATTTACTTTTTTGTCAACCATCATTTTCCAAGTTTAATGTAATTTATTTATGTGGAATAAATTGATTTTTTGGTTTAAAAATTATTCGGTTTGAGTCTTTATTTAGTAATGTGGATGAATTTGATACCGAATGTATCAATGCAAGCTTTAATCAAGATTTTAAAAATGATTTTCCTTATTTATCTAAAAGGTCAAATCCGTCATAACAAAACATTCAACCCTAAGAGAGGGGGGGGGGGGGGGTGGTGTGTTTGATATTTGAGATTTTTATTTAATTTTACAAATCTATGTGAACCAATTAGGATTTTAAGTGATTCCCTAAAAGTTTAGGTGTATTCAATTAGGATTTTAAATGAGTTTATAACATTCCAGGTGTATTCAATTAGAATTGATTTTAAAATATTTTAAAAAGTTGAGGAATTCGAGGGAATTGGAGAGATTTCGTAGTTTATTTTAAGCCTTTACAAATCTCACATCTTGACACATCCCGAATCCTGACATGCCAGGTGTCGGGAAGTGCTGGCCGACACGTGTTAGGTGACGAAAGTCAATTATGCATGAACAGGTGAAAGAGTAAGAATATAATGAGTTGAGTGCGGAAGTAGAAGTGTGGTGAGGGTTAAAAACCCATTAATACAGGAGCATAACAGTCAGAGCATAGTAAATAGTGCAAGAGTATAAATTATTCACATCCTCGTGAGGATGGATAAATAAGAGTTAACTAAAAGTATGAGCGAATCCTACATAGACTGAAGAAGTTGTCAGAACCGTCGACCACCGCCGAAGAAAGCCCTCGAAGTCACCGATAAGTGAACCCGTCACTAGGTCCTGGAGGGGCGCAAAACATAAAACGGTGAGTGGGTCAAAAAGCAAACTTTGATAAAACCTTTGTTTTCAAGAGTATACTAACCCCTCGCTGGAAAACAAGTATAGTTTGAAAATACGTCATACTCCCTGGTATGATCCTCAAAATACTATAATAAAAATATACGGGTACTACCCGACAATGATTACTGACATGCTCACCCATATGTAAACACACAAGCCCAAGTAGCTAAACTACGGGGAACAGGCTAGGTATATAAGTAATACGCTGAGTACTACAATGACGCAAGTCTAACGCTAAGCGCTGTGAACAAAGTGCGTCACACAAGTTCGAGTTGCCTAGTGCAACCTAGAACAGGCTAGTACCTACAATGGATCCAAAGCTGCGTAGCGGTACTAGTAGTGACTACTCCAAACGTCAAAGCTAGTCCTGGCCACAAGACTGAGTACTAATACCTGGGGTGTTATACATCTACTGATGAGCAACAGTATAAAACATGTATGGCAATATAATACGAATGTTCTACCTCCAACAATCGTATATGATATGAGTTATGCTAACAGAAAAACGAAAGCATTGAAAAACCATACGTAATAGTACATTTATCAAAACAAAGACCCACTCACTCACCTGTAGGTAGCCGAGTCGTAACCCCCATGTTCTGGGTAGCCCCGGTAGTCCTCTGGATAAGTCTCACCGATATGAGATATCACTGTAAAAATGAATAAACTCATAAAGGTTACTAATTAACTAATTAATTACACATATCCCTTGTTTGCTCAACATGGAGGTCCAAAACACTCCGAAAAATACCATACGTACTGCCAGAGGCGCTTGACGTGGCGCTTGATTGTGCAGAAACGTGGTACTGTGGGCCCCACACGGACAATTAAAAAAGGCTAATTCTCACTTTACTACCCTCAAGTATCGTAAAATTCGCACTTTACTACCCTTAGTTTTTTTTCGTCTCACTTTCATACCTAAAGTTTGATTTTTTCTGACACTTTTATACTTCCATTAGTTTATCCATCAAGTGCTCCGTTAAATAGGGTAATTCGCACTTTGCTACACTTACATTTTTTGTCTCACTTTCATACCTAAAGTTTAATTTTCTTAATAGTTTTATACGTCCGTTAGTTTATTAACTGATGACGTGGTAGGATTTTGGCCCACTAAAAAATATAAAATTATTAAAAAATTAAAGAAAAATAATAATAAAACAATAAAGAAGAAAATAAACTCTCATTCTCTAAACAACCAACTCCATGGGTTACCAAATCCAAATCAAACATAAAAAAAGGAGTTTGGTACAAAGGGTGTTTAAAGTGGAAGGGTTGGGGTAGATGTGTAGTGGAGTCGAAGAGGAAAGGGGAAGAGAAAAGGGAGATGTTTTTCTTTTATTTATTATTTAACTTTTAATGTTTATTGTCCACGTGGCACAAATTTGGCTGGCCACAGATTTGCCACGTCATCAATTAACGGAGCACTTGATGGATAGACTAATGGAAGTATAAAAGTGTCAGAAAAATCAAACTTTAGGTATGAAAGTGAGACGGAAAAAAACTAAGGGTAGGAAAGTGCGAATTTCACAATACCTGAAAGTAGAAAAGTGAGAATTAGCTTTTTTTAATTGTCCACGTGGGGCCCACAGTGCCACGTTTCTGCACAGTCAAGCACCACGTCATGCTTTAACGGAGCACTTGACGGAAATACTAACAGAGGTATGAAAGTGTCATAAAAATAAAACTTTAGGTATGAAACTGAGACGAAAAAAACTAAGGGTAGCAAAGTGTGAATTTTACGATACTTGAGGGTAGTAAAGTGAGAATTACCCTAAATAAAAATAAGGCCTACTATGGGGCCAATCTATTTTTATTTACGAAAAGTCGTACGATTCCGACCGACCAATTTCAAAGCCCAATCCGGAATTTTATCCCAAGGCTCGGATGACCACCTCATTCCATTATACTCGTCTCAGGGCTCAAACAAGTTTCTCCGAGAATATCTCACATCTTTAATTGTAGATGAACGCGTCATCCGACATACTAATGTCACTACAGCGATCGTGCGAAACGCCACAAGACACATTTGAAGGCCACCAACTAGGAATTACAATCACTGTAAATGCCAAATGATTGATCTACCTATACTCCAGCTCAACGATAAGATCAAGGTTGCTCCTTCACCATGCGTATAAATAGAGCTAGAAGCCTTTAAACTCAGGACCTTCATCAAATTCAATCTCTACGATTATACAAAGTCGTGAGTCATTCTTCAATCAACCAAACTATTTTTCAGCACAAACCCAAATGCTCTTCAGCAAAACTTCTAGCTCTTCAGCTACAATCTCAAAGCCTTTCTTCGAAGCAAACGCTACCTATGATCCTTGAGATCTAAAAATTTTACAACTCTACCACCCCGTGGTAGGATTCGATTGATGTGTAATTCCAACCACCCTGATTTCCTCTCAGAAGCATATGTTTTGTACTAAGTCCAATCGGATACCAATGATCTCGATGGACTCCTCTAGCATTATCTCGCCTTTCATGGCCTAAATCTTGCTAGAGTTTTACTGTGCTTTCTTTATATTCTAGTCAATTTACATTTCAAGTCATGTAACTCGACCCATTGGCCTAGATTTTACTTTTATGAAAGCTTGTAATCTTGATTTCATCATGAACTGATTAAGTAAGTTTCTCGTTTTAGTTTTCATTTCCCTTTCATTTACGTTTTAGGCAAAAACACACAAAGTTACACTAAATAGTAAGTCCTCATTCACTCGAGGCACAAAAAATAACTTAACCGAACCAACATCCCACTCAGTGCACAATCATTTGGTTAAGAAGTCAAATTTACTCGCAACTTTCACACACACACTCAAACACGAACATTGTTTGTTGGCTACCTCCAACAGTGACACACTTATTCTCTCTTTCTCTTGAGCCATCCCATGGCACTGAGACCAAAAACAACACTCGAGACAAATACGTATTGAACCCAGTCCAATCTCCGTTTAAGTTTTGACACAAATAGAGGAGCCACCAGATGTAATTTGTGATTTATTAGTGGAAGACTGTATGGGTTAGGAAGGAAGCCTTTGGCTGTCCCGTTTTGTGCCTCCCAACCTTTTTGTTCTACTCTTTGGTTTCCGTGTTGAATGAAATCCTATCGTTGCTATATATAAAAAAAAAACGATGCGACAATGACGAATATGATCTGGAATAACGAATGCCCAAATCTAAATTTATGCAAAGTGACTGCGGGGCTAGGTTAGGGGAGGTTGCTGTTTGGTTTTTGTTGTGTTTTGCATGGGTTTATAACTAAAAGATAATTCCAACCAAAAAAAAACTAAAAGATAATTAATGGCGTGTTTTACTCTCACAAAATTTTTAAAATATACAAAAGAACTAAAGTTTTATTAAAAAAAAAAAGAACTGGCATATAAAATAGATTTACTTATGATAGGGTCATTTTAGTAATTACAATGGTTTATTCCAATTCACGTGAATTAGTAAAAGGAGGTATTTTGATACAGACGCTTGAGTTTTAAATTTTCTAGACTAAACATATGTGCCTTTTAGGTTTTTGATTGAACATTTCTTATACTAATTAATGTCCAATAGTCTTTTTTGTTAATTCAAAAGTATATGATTTATCCTTGTAATTTAGCATTATCTACAATAATTAAGATTTATCTTCAATTCAATTAAACGTTGTTCCAAACTTATCTACCAAAAAAATAAAATTATTTAGAGCATTATCTATGAATCAAACATTTTTTTAGACTATACCAAAATGATGAAATATTCATTTTTATATAGTTTCATAATTGGGTACATTTTAATTCAGAGTTGTTACGTTTTTATTTGATGTTGGTACATTTTCATTTGCCACGAGTATGTTTCCATTTGGCGTGGATACGTTTCAATTTGAAAAAGAAAAATTTAGACTTAAATATAGTTGAAATTATTTACAATATATATTTGGTATTGACATGTAAATTAAATTCAATTAAACTGGAGTGGCTCAAGTCAGAGCATCTTAATAAAAAAATTTAAAAGTTTAATCAATAACTAAAAAAGCATAAATATTTAATCTACAAACGCCTGAAATGAGGCATCTGATTCTAATTTCTTCTTAGTAAAACACTTATATGGATCAATATCATTCCTACTTCTACAAAGTTTTAGTAAACAACTTTAACATGAATCTGATCCTAACTCCACCTCATTCCAACTTCTCATCAATTTAATTCCCCTCGTTCTCATTATGGATTAGCACACGAGCCATCAATACGTTTCTTCCTAATGCTAAAAGAGGTACAGAGTTTGAATTCGACTCTAATGAAAAAATTAAAATAATAATAAAAAAGTGACGGCGAGGAGTTTAGATTTTAGGCTATAATGTTAATAGCATACATAACACCACAAGAAATACTACAGTTTAAATATTTAGAGAAAAATTTAGAATTAGTTGCTGAATTTTTTTGCTAGTTTACAATTGGTCCCTAAATTAAAAAACCTTAATATATACAAAATATGCACTATTATTCGTCCTTGTCGTTAACTTCCTTGAAAAATTTGTTAGTATGATGATATGTAACAAATGTGGATTCCACGTATGTCATATCCAATTAGGGTGAAAGTTCAAAGACTAATTGTGTACATGTCCTATGTATGGCCACTTAATAAAATTGAGACGAAAAATCTCATGAAGGTGTTAGGTTCGGACACATTATTGGGATAAATTTAATTCAAATAATTAAATACGCAACGAAAAAATAATAAATAACATACAATATGTTATCCCAATTATATATTTGGTTGGTTGTAATCGATAATGCAACAAATAAAGATGGCGAAGAGATTAACTTACTTGAATCATTAGCTACACACGTGCCACTTGATTGGATCATCCTCATGCTCATGATCTTCCTCGTCATGATTGATCACATGAAGTTCCATAAGGTTCAACCTCTAAGAGTATCCACACTGATAAACTAGCAATGGATGATGGAGTGATTGATTTAAATGTGTTAGCTATATCTATCACTTTGATCAATAGGGTTTGGGCGGCGCATAGGTGTTTTTCGGCTTAGGGTTTTTCTCTCTTTTCTCTGAGGGACAAATCTTAGCATTAGGAACTTATGAGAAAACAAATAGTGTATTTATAAACCACCATAGCAGCACTCACTTGCCCACTTTGGGCTTGTGACTTGGACCCCTTTTAATTAAATAAAGCCCAAAGCCTATTTAATTAAAACCATGTCCAAAAGGCCAAATAATTAATCCAATATAATTAACAATTAAGTATAACTAATCATTATCCTGGTTAACGTTGCTAGAACTAGCATAGATGTATGACCTCTTAAGTTCTAACTAAAGCCAGCAGTGAAATTAATTAATGAATTAATTTAAATCTTCAGACCATGAGTGACACCTAGCAGCATTTTATGACTACCCGGATTAGTAGAAGTATACGTGAACTAACCATGATACTCTTTCAAACCTTGATTGTAGTTACAATGCAATTCGATTCTTCTATCATCCATATCCTAATCAAGATTTATGTGATATGGAATTACGTCAAATCACATACAAATATTTATGATCACCATAATGCATCTCATGTTGAAGCAGTTCTTACAAACATAGCTTGAACAACAGTTACGCTGGCCAAAGATTTCCGAGATAAATCTTCAAATGGCTTCAAGGGGTATCTTCTTCTATTGAGCAATTACCAGAAGATGATAGATTCCTTATTGTGCATTCATATATCTCCATACTCATACATATGAACTCAAGTATCACACTATCGAGCCCTGCGAAGCAATTAGAGCTTTGAGGTGAAATCAAAGTTCATATTTATAAGCACAAGGTGTCGATGATACCTCAAGTCTGAGAACTATTTTCACACTACAATCCGAAGCTTTGTAACGTTTGACATGTGGTAAGTATCTCTATGTTTATGCTTCTTGGGTGGTCAATGTTCAGTGAACTTGTTCAACATACAAGCACCTATATATCCAACACGGGTAGCACGAGACCATGTTAACCTTAATGCAATATACATCTGCCTTTTCGGATAGTCAATGTCCAGTTGACTTTCTAAATGGCTATGAACTTTGTTTAAGGGCTAAGTGACTATGGAATACAAGTCTTCTTACCCTAACCTTGTTTAGAACATTGCTTCCATACCTTAAGTCATATGGACTCATTCATACTAAATTATCTCTATAATATAAAGTCAAACTCATAAATAAATTAATCTTGCCCTATTATTAATTAATTAAAATAAAATTGTTATATAATTTCTAATATTACGGGACACAACTCCAACAAAAAGGACCAATGGTGCAAGTCTTGTTAAATTTAGAGACCTCGACTAATGAATTTTTAGGTCAAGAGAAAATCTGAATTAGCTCTTAAATATTTAAAGAAAATTTAAAATTTGTCCCTGAATTTTTTTCTTAGTTTAAAATCAGTTTCTAAACTAAAAAGCTGTACAAAACATTTATTATTGGTCTATGTTGTAAACTTTTATAAAAAAACATATGTTAGTCATATGATATATATGCCATAAATGTGGGATCCCACATATCCAATAGTAAATATGTTTTTAATGACGAATCTAAATTTGGGTAAAACTTCAAAAACTAATTGTGTGTCCTATGTACGACTACGTAATGAAATTGACAAAAAATCTCACCAAGGGACCATTGGTGCAGCAGGTCTTGTTAAATTTAGGGTACTTGAGTTTTTAGTTCATAAGCAAATCTAAAGCAGTTCTAAATTTTAGTGAAATAGTTTAATATAATTCTCGGACTATAATTTCAATAAATTGGATAAAAGCAAGTTAATCTAATACACTATACTGCAATAGTGTATGACTTTTCATATTGACCAATTTTCTTTGGGCTAGCGAGGAGGCACACTGGAATATGGCTGGCTAGGAATAGAATGGGGACTCAACGACAAATTTTCTTGTTGCCGCGTATCATGCAGATAAAGTGCTGAGAACCTACGTTAGTTTAGCCCCTTTGACATTGATTTTCTCTTTTAAATAACACTTCAATCCTTCTCCTTCTTTTTTTAAATCTAAAACCAACCAATTCGATTTTGGAGAAGGATATATCCCTTACTTTACTGTATCCAAATCCAATTTGGAATATTAAAGATATGCGACTGAGAAAAATTGGCGACCGAGTCTATTATGTACTTGCATTCTCCCATTGAAAAGATGAACTCATTCTCTCACTTGCAAATAACGTATTTTATACGTAGATATTTTATAATCGAAACTATTCAATCTATTAATATTCATTTGAAGATCATCCTTATAAAAAATCATTTGAATCGGTGATCTTTAAGTTATCTAAATGTATCAAATAAATCAACGGTGTAAGTACCAAGTATCATATTCATGATGAACCATTGATATATTTGATACATTTGGATGACTAAACGATCACCGATTCGAATAATTTGTTGTAGGGATAATCCTCAAATGAAGTTTAAGAGATTGAACAGTTCCGATTATAAAATTTTTACGGTGAAGATACATTATTTGCAAGTGAGGGAATGAGTTCATCACCTGAAGGGGGAATACAAGGATTATCCCAATATGTATATGTATCTTTGAAATTTTGAAATTCTATTCTCCAACATTGTATAGAAACAATAAAAGCTAAGGTAATGAGAAAAAGATTAACAAAGTTTTGAGAACGTATTTGTTACACATGCGTTGCATAAATTGCGAACATCATGACCATTATTCACAATGTAAATTACCAAAATGAAAAATTACAAATAACAATTGAATCGTAAGGTCCTCTACTTCTTAAGCATTAGAAGTGAAGTTGAAGTTTGCACAAGTTGTCTGTCTGAACAGGAGTGAGGAACTAAACCCAAGCTTAGAAGCAGCCAAATCAATCTGCACCAAATTATCCTCCAGTTGGTACCCTCCAATCACAATAGAAGTCCTTGGCCTCTCACCTCCATCCACAAACCCTAAACACAACACATCATTGCTCACCCGCACCATTGAATTTGCTCCAAATATCCTCCAGTACACACTCTCGCTTTGCAACACGAGATCAATTTGAGGCACAGCAGGCCCAACCCTCGTACTACCAATGTTCTTCGAATTGAAGCATGCTCCGAAAGGTGCTACTGCTTTCACTCTTGGGATGTTAGCAACCTCTTTCACAAATGCATTCACCACAGCATTGTAGATTGAGGTCTCCAAAACCGTGTAAGGATTTACGGTGCTGATCTTCGTACCACCATACCCTTCATTGTCAATGGCCAGCAATGAAGTATTCAATGCAACTACCTTTCCATTGATCTTAATCGACTTCACCTTGATGAAGTAATCTGAAGAAGGCTCGCCTGTGAAATAAGCACCTGCTGTGCTGACAGGGTTGAGGATCAATGGGGTGAAAATAAGTGACTTGGACACGTCAATATTGGGAAGCAGATTATAAGGCCCATCCCCGAAGATCACAACGCCTTTAGAACTCGTTGAAGAGCTTGTTCGCGCAGCCTTTTGCGGAGGTGCAGGCTCGGAATATATCGAGTCGGCTCGGTCGCTGGTTCCGAACCTTTCTACTTGGCACCTGGTCCAATAGGCTCAGCTCCTATCCCTTCAGAGGGATGTTCGTGAGCCCTTTTTGTTGGCTTTGGTATTTGTCAGGCGTGCCACTATTGGCTCTGCCAATAGAAAGATGTGTTATTTATTAGATACTTGCGCCACAAGTAATATGACTTCCGTTCGTCGGATTGGCGCCATATATATATATATACATATATGAACTGTTAGGTTCGTTATTTGCCTTGCTTGTTAAGGACTTTATACTCTCTTGATGTTATACCAGAGATAGTTTGAGATGGGACTTAGGTATAACTTGTTATAACCAAGAACCTCCCACGCTCAAACGTACATAAAAATAAAGACAGATAAGTAAAAGCTGTATGTAAATACTGTAAGTAAATACTGTAAGTAAAGACTTAAAGTAAAAACTGAATATAAAGACTTGTAATTAAAAGACTGAATGTAAAAGACATTAATTAGAGGTAATATCCATTTTATTACATTTCATATTCGTCAGAGCTTGAATAACAGCCTGTCGGGATGGTTTCAGTCCCATCGGGATGGTCTATTAAGCTTATCGGGATGGGTTTAGGATATTGGTTCCTAAGGAGAAAACAAATCAAAGACCCTTTGGTCCAAGATTCAAATCAATACTATCGCCAAGTAGGTTGGATAGCAGAGCAAAACACTACTCCTCGTGGGGAGTTTGGATATATTATCCTGGGTGACTGGCCTTTGATCTTCTCAAAGTCGCGAGCTACACAAGTAGTGCGAATGAGAGTCTCAGATAAAGATGAAGATCTTTTATCTGTGAAAGAGCTTGAGGGTTTCCCTCAGAGGTTTCTTCCTGTTGGGTTGAACGTATGAGTTCTATTTTGATTTTGTTTGAGTGTCTCTATTTCTGCATCTTCTCCTCGTTTATATAGGCCCGTGAGGGATTCACGTCATCTCTGCCACTGTCCTCTGTTGGGAAGAAGAATAATATCACTTGGTCTGACCAACCTACTCCCACTGAGAAAAGGTTCTTTATTCGTAGTCTGCTTCCCTCCCATTTGCCCAGTGATTTGCATTAAATGATGTTCAGACTCCTTTCTGTTTTATTTTACTGGTTTGGGTTGGGCCTTTGGGTTAGGCCCAATCCAATACTCAGTTATAAGTCAAGGTTCAAAAGGTATATGGACAGCTGGATGTCCCACGTGGCTGCTGTCAACTCAATTGGTCATTGTCATCTGGATTCAGCCATCCTCTGAATGCCTTTTCCCATGCCGCCAACATCTTTGCATTGAATGTTCTTTACCAAAGGTAGGCATAGGTACTTGAGCACTTTAAGAGCAGATATTTCCTTTTCCTTCCTTAGTCTCTTCGGATTTGGGCTGGGCCTTTCTCTTTAGGCTCAGCCCATTAGTTAGTAATCCCAACTAAGTCTTTCAAATCCAAAGGGTATTTTTCAGTGTAAACAGAGCTCAAACAAATTGCGAATTTTCGATGGAAGCTAAAGGCGGAAGCGAATTGGGAAGGAAGCCCGATTTTAGCCCTGCCGAGGCCAGCCATGCCCTTGACACCACTGGCTAGGCCTTCCAACAGAAATGCAGAACCACAAGTGAAGAGTAGGTTGGGGACAGAGACCAGCCTACCAGGATTGGACCCATCTGTGGATTGGAGGGACACAATGTCTTGACCAAGGTCACCACCCCCGGCGGTGCGGTTGATGGGGTTATCCGGTAAGAGACCACATGTGTTGTTGTTGCAGCCTGGCGATGGGGGAGAGTAGCATTCTGTAGTACAAGACTTGGAGTTTGCGAGTGAGCATTGAGCGGAGTTGCAACGGGCGGGCTTGTAGGTGGATGAGATATAATCTTCACATTCAACCCAAAGGAACTGACCTCCAAGATGTACTGTGAGTTTTATGGGGACAAGAGGGGTTCTTTGGCTCAAAGTGGTGAGGTATTGGAGGGTGGAGGAGTGTTTTGTTACTGGAAGAACAAGGGCTTTTGGTCTGAAAGATGCCGCTTTGGCTAGTGAGGGGATGAAGATCACGTGGAAGAGTAATGAGCAAAAGAGAAGGCAATGAAATGAGGAAGCCATTGTTAGTAGATTGCTTGTAATTGATGGAATTAAAACTGATGGTTGAATAAGTGGGAGGCCATTGCCACCAATTTATAGGGTTTTTTTTTAAGTCGTGCAGTAAGTCTTTTAATACTGGTCGAGCTTGCGAGGAACCGTGTTTGTCAAAGATGGCAACTTCGGAATATTCTATATTATCTATAAATTGGCAACTTCGGGATATTCTATATTATCTATATCCTAATGCCAGCGATCAATCCATGGTTTCCTTTTCTTTTTTTTTCTGACTTTACCATTCCACTAGAACTACATATCCTTTTCTAAAACAAGTCTTCTTTCTGAAACCACGTGCTAATTAGGCTCCGTTTGGTTCGCAGAAAGTGGGGTTTAGGAATAGAAAATAATTTCATGTTTAGTAATATAGGCTTGCGAAAAGGTTTCTTGTGCCTCGTGAGAAAATTGAGGGGAAAATGAATCATGATATCATCTCTATGCAAATTTGAAATATAAAAACTACATTTATATGAGTTCTACTCTAATTGAAAAGATATAAATTTGAGATCTTATTTATTTCTCTCTTTTTGACTAGCAAAGCTCACCTCCTATAGATATAAAAAAAAAATACAAATATCCATTTTTACTTACATCTTCTGGCGAAGATGGAGGATAATTTATATTCCATCATTTGAGAGCTTTCTAACCAGGAAAAAAATGTAAAATGTCAATTTCAAGATATTTTACATCCCCATTGGCGATGCTTTGAATGAGTTTCTTTTTCTTTTCCCATGGAAAACAAAGGCAAACATTAGCTACACTTTTTAATGACCAATATGCCTTCATTATGACCACTCTTACACTTTATTTATACAACAATATTCTACTTTGAGGGAGTGGGTATTTGATTCAACCACACAATAAGCCAATTACAACTAGGTATCGAATTCAACATAAATACTATTATTCATCGCGATCTATGTGAGTCAAACTTGAGACATTTCACTTATAAGTTAAGAGGAATAACATCAAACAATACTAATTAGTTATAACCACTTTTACATTAATTACAAATTTTGTGAATTTATAGTTTAGGTATATAATTAAAAAACTGAACGTTTCAAATTCATACACAAACCAAGCATGAGAAAGAGAATAGCCAAGAAAATAATTATTTGTTACTTTTCAAGTGTTACCAAGCATGGAAAATGAGTCTTCAATTTTCAATCTTATGGAAAAATGACATAGCAAGGATTGATTTCCCATCAATTTCTGTCCGCAAATCAAACAAAATTGGTTAGGAAATGCTAAATATGGAGTAGCGGCATTTAAATTTTCATCTTGCAATTATATATAGGCCGGCTTTTATCACAGTTATTCTCTAAAATTGGACCTTCCAATCAAAATGGTACTTGAAATTGAAAATTTATTAATGTGGTCCTTGAAATTGGGTCTCACAAATTAATTTGGTCATTCCGTTACATTTTCTTTAATTTTTTTGTTATGTACTAACGTGGCACACAAGTAGGTCCCATACATCCAATTATATGGTGCCGCGTGGATTATCCATAAAAAAATTATTTTACAAAAATTTGAAAAAATTGTTCTATATGGTGCCAAATATTTTAAAACAATATTTGTTTTTTTATGTAGGTAGGTCCTACTTAGAAACTATTTTTAGGTAGGTCCTATTATTATACTTCTATTCTAAATAAACCCTAGAGGGGTCGTTTGGTAGGTTGGACTGGACTGGACTGGACTATATTTTCGGACTGGACTGGACTGGCTTGGACTGGCTTAAGCCGGACTAAGTACTGACCTATGTTTGGTGCTGCATCGGACTAAGAAGCTGGACTGTCAAAAATAGTGATGACCTATGTTTGGTGCTGCATCGGACTAAAAAATAATTATTTTATTATATATAGTAAGTGTAATTATTATTACATCATTAAATTTTATTCAACATTGTAATTATTAGAGCATGTAATTTAAAATTTTCATAATTTTTATTAAAAATAACAGTAGAGTAAATTAGAATTACTTATGAGCCATAACCAACAATTTAATAAACTCCATGCCCATTTTTGTTGTTAACTTGTTATGTAAATTTTATATTGTGGATCTTGATTTCAGAAGAAATGCAAGATGGAAAGAAATTGAAATGCTACTATGGATGCAAAAGTCATAAGTTTTATATATATGCAATAGTCATCACAATGACTTAGTTACATGTTTAAGTCCATTATCTACTACCCAGAAGATTACAAAGTAATAAGATTGATTAGCATCACTAGTTTACAAAAAATACATATTAATAAAGCAACCACAAAAAATACAAAAAATACAAAAAATACATATTATTGGCACCACAAAGTATGACCGTTGCTTTATTGCTTACATACTCGAAACAAAAGTTGACTGAAGCCATTAACCAAAGAAAAATATGAGTAAAGTTGATGATGCCATATTACCTATCAGCAAAACACCAAAGACCACAAAAGCAAAAACTTTATTGCATAATTCGCAATCAAAATCCAGGATAAAGTAATAGTGTGATCCCCCCTTTTTCCCTATCACAAACAGAAGATGATATTTCCCCTGTCGCATTTTGTCATGCTATCCCCCCTTCTTCCACCTTCTGTCGCATTTTGTATTGGAGAGTGGCGGGAGCACAGTCCAAAGGTGTTTCCCCTGTATGTAAGAAGGAGCCAGTCAACTTCGACCATTCAAACACAAAAATTTGTCGACAGGGCGTTCCCCACTCATGCCTTGGTTATCTTTATTAGCTACTTTACCAAACAAAGTTCAACAACAATTTAAATTCTAAGAAAACTAGGGAAAAATTACCCTGTGCATTCTTGTAGTCCAGGCTTGCTCCACTGTCCATGAGGGCAAAAACTATCCACAGATACCATGGGCGTTCAACTTAAATACTCTACAGGGTAGTGTCCACCGTCCACAAACACAGATTTAGTCTCCTAATAAGGAACACCATTACTCTCAAATTTTGCATATATCGATGAATCAATGCAGAACCTACAAAACCACTAACATGCAACAGAACTTAAAGAAAGTCCATCAAAAGAAAGCAATCAAAAAAGAAGCAAGAGGAAAATAAAGAAGTACTAGTCAATCAAATAAAGAGAAAACATGTGTTGCACAAGTACTTTTGTCAAAGGACTTAGATTGTCAATTGACCCAAAGATCATTTTACTAATCAAGGAAATACTCAGAGGTTAACAACAGAGCAATAGCATTGAGGAATAAGCTGTTCAAGCGATTCCCGTAAATCTAGACTCATTCTCCACAGTTTTATTCTACCAAAGGAAGTTTTTACGTGGCCACATATTCTGGTCTTGCTCCCATGAGTTGACCAGGGTTTCATCAATTCTTTCATTCATTTACTTTTAGTTCATTTATTTGTTTCTTGTAGAGGGCATATTTTCTCTTATTTGTCACACGCTTGTAGCTTTAGAACTTTGAGCAGCAGTCCTGCCATGGAAGATTTTAGGCCTCGTTTGGTCTCTAGGATTGGATTGGAATGGATAACTCATCAAATTCAAGAAATATTGAAGGTGCATGTGAATGAATTTTCATTTTGAGTTAATAATCCATCTTCTACCTTCAAGTTTGACGCAATTTTAGCGGGTTATTCATTCGAATCCAATCCTAAGGATCAAACGAGGCCTTAATATCGTAATTGATTTCGTGATTTTCCAGATACTTGTATTATGTTAATACATGTTTATCTAGTATTTAGATAATTGTTGTTATCATGAAACAATCTAAAGAGCAAACCTCCTTTCCAGTAGAAGAATTTGCCTTCAGTTTCTTGTTTTTCTAATAATAATTTAAATGTCAAATGGAAATTTCTCTAAATTAAATATCAAATGAAATAATTTTGCAGAAAGATGGAGCTAATCAATTCACAATTTGCACACCAGAAAAATCAAACAAATCATGCAAATTACTAATAAATAATTTACTCAAATCGAAATTATTCCAAGTAAAAGAAATAAATGATAAAAAAGAAGAGAAAACTCACTACGTCGGCATTGAGGAAGAGGTGTTTGTCGAAGGAGAGCTCGGATTGAAGGGCATTGAGCTTATCCTGGGAACGGGAGCAGCCGATTACGGTGTGGCCCCTCTTCGCCATCTCCACCGCCAGTGCTCGTCCCAGCCCTTTGCTCACTCCCGTTATCACTATGGTCTGTGACGCCGCCACGCCTCCTCCGACGCCTCCCTTGCTCACCACGTTCATCTCTCTCTCTCTCTGATTCCAAACGGCGTCGTCTACCAGAAAGTTCCAGCCTCTCTGTGCTCTTTCTTCACTGTGACATGTGAAGTGGACGGGACAGACTGTTTGGAATCGAGGAAGAAAGCAGAGGCAAGTGACCGAGGGGAGCGAGGAGAGGATGCAGGACGGATTGGTGAGGGTATTTAGCGCTGTTGTTATTTAGTGGCCCCCTTCTTCACCTCGCTATAGAAGGCGAGCGAGTGAGGGGTTTTTCCTGCACGGGACTATACAGTCCCACTTAAATTAGTCCGACTTTCTACCAAACATGGGTTGGAAGCCTTATTTAGCACAGTCCAATCCAGTGAGGCCTACCAAACATGGCCAGAAAGTCCTCGGCAACCATGCGTTTTCTACGTATACAAACAAATTTTCTTGTTGATCGAGGCACAAAAGTTACACATCGCAACCTGTTCTACATATACCTATGTATTCTATTTGGGCCTTAGCGCCCAAATTTCAAATTAAGGGCTGGAAGATAAATGAAATTTTTTTAGGGATGAATGAAGAAAAAAAAAGGAGTTCATACAAGGGTTTATTAATAATTAGTTGTGGATGCAAATTCCGTACACAAGTGATTTGACGAAATTCCACCTCCAAAAAACAAACACCATTAGTCTAATTGACGAATACCCTGAAAAAGGGGGAGGGTATCTGCCAAAGGGCTTCTGATACTTAAGTCAAAAAAGTAGTAGAGAGAAAAGAGAACTTGAGAGTTCTGAATAGTAAGTGGCGATTACCGTTTCATCTGTTTGACCTGGCTATTTATAAAGACTAAACCCTAGCAGGCAGCTGGAATGGGAGGTTGCAAACCATATTAGGCAGTTCTTGATGGTGCAAGCCAATCTTCGCAGTCCTGCCAACTAGTAATCCTGAAGGTCCCTGTTGGTAGGAGCGTAGTCACACCAAACACCTAAGTGGAGACTTTGGAGAGTCAGTGTTCTACAATCATTGGGCCAGGTGTGGTCCAACAACGGAACTTATTATGGGCGGCTCAGAGAACCCATGATCAGCTCCATGGGCGACCCAGAAAGCCCATGGTTTGTTAGTGGCCCAAAGGCATATTATTAAAGGGCAAACTACGTCTTATTTCCTTGAGATAATTTGTGGTGTACTCACGACGTCACAGGTAAAACCGTCATATTGAGCATGTAGTCCACGTGTCTTTCTCTTATTAGATGTGGTTAATTTATGTTTCCACATTAATTATTCCTAAATATATATAGTGCACCTATGATTTTATACGTATAAATGATGTTCTTTCCTCAGGTAGTAGCATGTGCTATAGAATACATAAAGTTATCCAAATCCAATCAATGCTGGGGTCAAAGTTTTGTGAAAACCGCATGCAGTTGTGCTCAAGATTTTGAGTTGGTATATACTTCTTTGAATCTAGATTCGGCAATGAATTTCTTTTTATATTTGGAGAACGACAGATTGCGTCAAAAGCAATCATGATCTTTTATTATCACGTGAAAATACATATGCAAATTTGCATTACATAATAATTAACTAGCAGCATAGCCAACTAGCCCTAACTTGTTCCTCCATCAAACTCTAAGCAGTGGGCGTGAAGTTGAAGTTAGCACAAGTAGTTTGCTTAGACAACAACGAGGAGCTAAACCCTAGCTTCTTATTAGCCACATCAAACTGCAAAAGATCGTCCTCCAATTGATGCCCTCCAATCACAATCGAAGTCCTTGGCCTAACACCACCATCCACAAATCCCAAACACAAGACGTCCTTCCTCACTTGCACCATTGAGCTTGTACCATAGAACCTCCAGTACACTCCCTTGCTCAGAACAAGGTCAATGGGATGGGAGGCACGGCAGGCCCGACGCGAGTGCTACCGATGCTGGTTGAGTTAAAGCATGCTCCGAAAGGTGCTACTGGTTTCACTCTTAGGATGCGAGAAAGTTGTTTCGCAGTAGCATTGATCCCAGCCTTGTAGAACAAGGGCCTTGGGTTTGAATGATGATGTGAAGAAATCTTCACAATGAATTGTTTTGTATTTCTTAAGTTTCAATTTACACAAGTATGCTTTACATATAGAAAAGAAAGAAACAACCCAGTTACCAGAATGACTTCTAGTGACCGGGTAAGCCTACGCTTCAATCTAATCCTTAAATTAAGGAGATTACACTAATACCAATACACGCAACTAATCAGTCATCTTCCTTTAATCAAGGGAAGATGACTGGTACAGACAGCAGAACACTCATGTACAGAAACGTCAGCGCAGCAGAGAGCACGCAGTAGTTCAGTGGACAGAGGAGCCAACCCGAAGAGGGTTATACAACCAACCCGATGAGGGCACAGCCAATCCGATGAGTAAACAGCAACCCGATACTTCATTCAAACCATCCCGATGTGCCAAGCAACTATTTATTTATGTATTTCAACACTCCCCCTCAAGCTGGATCTAGTAAGTTAGTAGATCCAAGCTTGCTTAAAAGACGATGTAGATGAACTGATGACAGTGGTTTGGTGAAAAGATCTGCAAGCTGATCATGACTTCTTGTAAAAACAGTGCTGATAACTTGAGATTGAACTTGATTCCAAATGAAATGGCAATCGACCTCAATATGCTTGGTTCTCTCATGGAACACAGGATTGGCAGCAATGTGAATAGCTGCCTGGTTGTCACACATAAGAAACATGGGTGCAGAACTAGGAAAGCCTAGGTCAAAGAGCAAACCTTTAAGCCATATTAATTCGCACGCCGTGATCGCCATTGCCCGATATTCTGCCTCTGCACTTGAGCGAGCAACAACTTGTTGTTTCTTGCTCTTCCAGGTGACGAGATTTCCACCAACAAATGTACAGTAACCAGTTGTAGATTTTCTATCGACTTCATTCCCTGCCCAATCTGCATCTGTGTAGCCGGAAATATCAGATGACTGATTGTTCTTCATGAGAATTCCTCGACCGATGGAACCTTTGAGATAACGCAGGATTCTTTTGACAATGTGCATATGATGCACAGTAGGTGCATGCATGAACTGACTGACCATGTTAACAGCATAGGTAATATCTGGTCGAGTGATTGTGAGATAAATGAGTCGTCCCACCAGTCTTTGATAGTGCTTTGTATCCGGTATGGCCTCTCCATCAACGTTGAGCTTCAGTTTGCAGTCAACAGGTGTTATGGCAGGCTTGCAATCAAACATTTTTTCTTCCTTGAGTAGATCCATCACATACTTTCGTTGATGGAGAAACAGTCCTTTGGAGGAAGTTGCCATCTCTATTCCCAGAAAGTACTTCAACCTCCCCAAATCTTTGATGGCAAAGGTTTCCTGTAGTGTCTGCTTTAGGTCTGCAATTTCTGCAGCACTATCTCTAGTGATGATCAAATCATCAACATATATAAGAACCACAAGTTTACCTTTTCCATTTGTGCGGACAAACATGGAAGAATCAGCATTACTGTGTGTGAAACCGATCGAGGTCAGCACAGAGCTAAGCTTGGCATACCAAGCTCGAGGTGATTGCTTCAACCCATATATTGCCTTGTGCAGTTTACACACTAGGTTATCCTTTAGAGGACCATAACCTAGAGGAAGATGCATGTAGACTTCTTCTTGAAGTTCTCCATGAAGGAATGCATTTTTTACATCCATTTGGTAGAGAGACCATCCACTATTTATCGCCACAGAGAGAAGAACCCTCACGGTGTTCATCTTAGCAACAGGAGCAAATGTTTCTTTATAGTCGACCCCACAAGTCTGAGTGAAGCCGCGAGCCACAAGACGAGCCTTGTACCTTTCTATAGAGCCATCAGCTTTGAACTTGATTTTGTATATCCATCGGCTTCCAACAGCCTTCTTTCCTTGAGGAAGCGGAACAAGGCTCCACGTGCAGTTATCTTCCAAAGCCTTGAGCTCTTCTCCCATTGCTTGTTTCCACGGAGGAAGAAGAGCAGCTTCCTGGTAGGTCGTTGGTTCACGATGCTCGTCTAGTGCACTTACAAAGGCCACATGGGAAGTAGACATTGCACTAAAATTACATGTGACTGGATACCGCGAAGCATAAGTCACATAATCTTGTAATTTTGTTGGAGGCTTTCTTGCACGGGGAGGGTTTCTCCTGATCACTTGGGCTTCTTGATTGGAATTGACCTCTTCATTCTCTATACTGTTGTCAGATTGCTCCAAGGTGATTGATTCATCTTGGGGTTCTCTCAACTCCTGTAGATTAGAATCTTCTTGTATCACTGGATCGGAAAAGGTTTGAGGCAGTGGTAACAAATTGAGTACTTCCTCCCCCTGAGTTGTAGCATGCTCAAAATAAGAATTGTTTTCTTCAAATTGGACATCCTTAGAAACAATGCATTTCTTGGTGACTGGATCAAAGCATTTATATCCCTTTTGAGTAAAGGAATACCCAATGAATATGCATTTAGTTGCCCTGGCATCAAGCTTATCCCGATTTTTGGCTTGAATGTGTACGTAACAGACACAGCCAAATACTTTGAGGTGAGTCAAGTTAATTTTCCTGCCTTTTAGCACTTCATAGGGAGATTTGAACCCTAACACCGAACTTGGCAGCCTGTTGATGAGGTAAGTTGCCGTAAGGATAGCAGATGCCCAGAACCTCTTTGGAATACTCATATGTATCATGAGGGATCGAGTTTTTTCCAAGAGATCCCTGTTTTTTCTTTCAGCAACACCATAATGTTGAGGAGTACCTACACAACTTGTTTGATGGATGATGCCATGTTCACTTAGATATTGAAACATATTGTTTGACATGAACTCAGTGCCATTATCTGATCGAAAGGTTTTGACATTTGATTGAAATTGGGTTTTAATGTGAATGTGAAAATCCTTAAAGATATTGAAGACTTCATTTTTTGACTTCATTAGATAAACAAAGCTAATTCTGGTAAAGTCATCCACAAATAAGACAAAGTATCTAAAACCTTCCATTGATTCAATAGTAGGACCCCACACATCACTGTGTATAAGTTCAAACGGTTTACATGCCGAAGTTTGGGATTTGCCGAATGGTAATCTGGTGGCTTTCGACAATTTACATGTTTCACAGTCAGTGAGGGGCTTACAAACATTTGGAAAGATTTTTGACATTACAAACTCTGAGGGGTGAGCTAGTCTCCTATGCCATAACTGGTTTTCATCTATGGACTTTAACTTGGCTTGCAAGGCTTGATTTTTTGTATGGTTTCTGCACAGATAATAAAGTCCATTTATGAAGACCCCTTCACCAATCGTCTCCTTGGTGAGAATATCCTGAAATATTACATTATTGGATGAAAAAATTGCACGACAATTTAAATTTTTGGTGATTTTCCCAACAGACAACAATTGGAACGGAAAAGATGGTACATATAAGGCACTGCAAGGTGTTTGGTTGAAAAAATGTTAATTTCTCCAGTGCCTAAAATAAGAACAGTTTTTCCATTCGCAACAGACACATGTGATGGTTTTGAAAAAGATTTAAAAACCTTTAAATTTTTTATTTTGTTTGTCATATGATCAGTGGCACCAGAATCAATTATCCAACAATCTTTTTCAATACTAGTTAATAATGCAGTAGAAAAAGCTTGTAGAATACCTGGTGCCTTTTTACTCGATATTCTCTGATTTCTAGCAAGGAATTCCGCAAATTTTCCCAACATAGCGGTATGTTGGTCTCCTTCACCATTAGCTGACCCAGAAGCACCTCCACGTCCCTTCTCATGTAAGTAGTTCGCAAACTCGTTGATGAGAGTAAGCGGATTGGTCATGAACTCAGCTGATCCAGGGGATGTGGAGGAAGAGGGTTGAACAGCTGCAACTTGAGCCTTGAAGTGACTTTGTTGAGAGGACCGCAGTATAATTTTTCCTTCTTTGGTGAACTTGGGTTTAAGCTCTGGATGGAGTTCCCAACACTTATCTTCAGTATGCCCAACAGCATTCCAGTGTTTGCACTTTAGGTGTGGGAATATGCCCTTGTACACCTTTGCTTCAGTATGCTTGGCATGAGACACGTACGCATGAGATTCCGTCATCCTTGGGCTTTGTTCAATGCTCATTACCTTTCTTCGTGCTTCTTCTCTCTAAACTATAGCACAAACATTGTTGAAGGAAGGTAATTTTTGGCTCATCAGAATGTGGCTTCTTAAGTCCTCGTAGTCTGGGCTCAAACTTCCCAGCAATTGGTAGATTCTGTCTTCCTCTGCTCTTTTGAGTAGCATTGCAGGGTCAGTGGTATGTGAAAGATACACATCCAGCTCATTCCACAGGGTTTTGAGCTTCCCGAGATGTTGAACAAAGGATTTACCTTCTTGCTGGAGGCTGGCAGTGTCTTTCTTTAGTTGGAACACTCGCGCATAATTGTTTTGGTTTCCGTACATTTCCTTCAAGCTTTTCCATAATTCTTGTGAGGAATTAGAATAGCTGAAAATCTCAACTATATGCTTCTCCATGGTGTTAAGTAGGAGAGACATAACCAGTTGATCTTTGCACAGCCATCCACTGTACAAAGGTGAAGAGCCGTCTGGAACTTCCACGCCTCCATTTACAAAACTGAGCTTTCCCTTACCTCCAAGGGCCAATGAGACAGCTCGAGACCATGGTAAATAATTAAACTCGTTCAAAAGAATTGAACACAGTCGTTGGTTGGTGTTTACCTCAAATTCTGAGATATCTGAGTAGGTAACATTTGAGGGGGGAGCATTTGAGTTTTCCCCTCTCAAATTTACAGATCCTTCCTCAGCCATTTTGACGAGATAATTTTACAGCGGAAAAAGAAAATTTTTAGTGTCAGGTTAAGATTGAACCTGCTCTGATACCATGAAGAAATCTTCACAATGAATTGTTTTGTATTTCTTAAGTTTCAATTTACACAAGTATGCTTTACATATAGAAAAGAAAGAAACAACCCAATTACCAGAATGACTTCTAGTGACCGGGTAAGCCTACGCTTCAATCTAATCCTTAAATTAAGGAGATTACACTAATACCAATACACGCAACTAATCAGTCATCTTCCTTTAATCAAGGGAAGATGACTGGTACAGACAGCAGAACACTCATGTACAGAAACGTCAGCGCAGCAGAGAGCACGCAGTAGTTCAGTGGACAGAGGAGCCAACCCGAAGAGGGTTATACAACCAACCCGATGAGGGCACAGCCAATCCGATGAGTAAACAGCAACCCGATACTTCATTCAAACCATCCCGATGTGCCAAGCAACTATTTATTTATGTATTTCAACACTGTATTTCAACATGATGTTTTGGCTAGTCAGGGGCTGATGATCGATTGGGTCAAGAATAGTGAGCAAAAGAGAATATAAGCAGTGGTGGAGCCAGGATTTCTTGTGAGGAGGGGCTTCTCACAATGTAAAAGAAAAAAACGGGTAGTATTTCTAAGATTACTAACCAAACTATCATAATATGTATCCAAAATAACCATATTTATCCTCGACGAGTTTTTATATTTTGAAACTATTGCATGATAACCTCGTCATTTATACTATTGAAAGAATTATAGACTCAATAGGGAGAATCAATAAAAAATTTACAAACCCTAAAACTCAAGTAAGAGGTAGAATAGAGTAGAAACAAATAAAAATTATAGACAATAATAGAGATTTACAAACCTTATTGTTGCTAATTGAATGGATTTGTAATTTTTTTTTTCGATAAGTTGAATGGATTTGGAATTTAGAATGACAAAAAATGAAATTTTGAGAATGAGATAGAGAATAGGGAATAGCTCTGGAATCTCTGGGTTGCACCGTGAAAGAGATCAGATTAGGGTGTGGAGCAAGATTTTTTATTTTTATAAATAAAAGTGAATGATGGGTTAATTTTAGGGCAATTAGCTAAAATGATCCCTCTTTGACATTTAGTTGCAGAAATGATCAATTTTTAGCATGTCATTGTTAAATCATCGTTATGTGGTCGCTATGTCATCGTTGTGTCATCGATATCTTATCAATATCTTATCAATATGTCGTCGTTACTAGAAAATGATCGTTTATACAAACAAAATGTCAAGAAGAGATCGTTTCAGCTTATTGCCTCTAATTAGGTTTAATTTGTGATAAAGGACCATAACAAGAGATAATAATTGAATTCACACACACATGGTCCCTTGGTGCCTCTGCCAATGAATATAAGGCAATAAAATGAGGAAGCTATTGTGGGATCCAGCTAGAATACTTACAAGCATTCCATGCTTATACGAATCTAACTATTAATGGTTTGATTCCTTGAATGGTTAATGGTTAGATTCGTGAAAGCATGGAATGCTTGTAAGTATTGTAGCCTATTCCGCCATGGTTGTTCTATTGCTAGTTAACAATCAACTGAATCAAGAGGTAATGGTTGTTGAAGAAGTGAGAGGAGGGATGATTGCCAATCTATCGAAGTTTCAAGTCTTTTAATATTGTTTTAATTTTTTCCAATAAACGATAGGATAATTCACTAACTTCATCTAACTACAAAAAGAAAGATTTAAACTTTTATACAATTAATATAGCACATTGCTCTAGTCAATCTAATTAAGTCTATGTATGCAAGTCGTTTAATACTATTGAGTATTGACCAAACAAAAATGTTACTCTTATTTTGTACAACCTATTTGTACTGTTACAACCCGTCCCAAAATTCCATGTAAAATTATCAAAATACCCCTAGTGAACAAATGTTGACTTTTGTTGACTTTTTTGAAACAACACATGGAAATTATTTTTCTTTACATATTCAAGTAGTACTCGTCGATATGAACACGTGGATGCAAACGGAACTCAATTTGGAGTTAAAATGAGTATTTTACGGAATTTTAAAGTCAGAGGAATTTTAGTAATTTTTTCGCCCGCATGTTAATTAGGGTTAGGGGGTTTTAACCCAGCTGCTTTGCAGCTGTCTCTCTCTCCCCGACCTCACTTTCTCTCCCCCTCCCACTCTCTCATTCTTGGCCAAACTACACAAACGCCCACAAACCCTAAAATTTGGAAATTCCACAAAACTGTCGAAACACCACCCAAGACCATAGCCGTTACGATCGTCTCATCGTTCTCGACAAGGCTGTGATTTTAGAATCCTCAAACTCGAACCAAATCGGCCAAACCGACACCGAAACGAAAACGACAAAATGTCCATCGAGTTTCCTTACAATCCCGGCCTAGGTAAGTCTCGAAACCATTTCCATTGGTATTATCACATTGAGTAGGTTCGATTTCATATAAAGAACGTAAATTTTGGTGCAGTTTGGAGTAGAACGGATTTAGGGTTTGTCCGAAACTTTCCGGTCAATTTCAGGCCAGTTCCGACCATTTTTTTGGCCCCAAATTTATATGAAAATATTCTACTCTTCAATACTTTCAATTTGATATATGGATCGACGAATTTGGTTGAGAAACAAAGAAGTTATGAATTTTTGAAGTTTTGAACCAAAACAGACCAATTTTTCCAAAATCCAGCGAACCAGACAGCGGCCGGTGGTAGCTCTGGCGACGATGACCGGCCAGAGGTTGAAGGCGACGGAATATGTCATGACTGTAACGGAATATTCCTGACGGCGTCAACATATTCCGTCAGTTTCAGGTATATTCCGTCAACTTTAACTGACGCCGTTAAATGTAACGGTTCTGTTAGGGTTCCGTTAACTTTAACGGGACGCCGTTAAATTTAACGGCACCGTTAAGACTTCCGTTAATGTTAACGGCACGCCGTTAACTTTAACGGCGCGTGACAGCAGCTGCGTGTGGAGGCGCTTGCCAGCACGTGGCGGCGCGTCTGACCTTACACACGGCAACGGGAAGGTTTTCGAGCCCCATAAATCATTTTTTCGAGCCCGTTTTTGCTAAAATAATATTGTTTTTAGATTCTTGTTAATAAGGGTAGATATTATTTCTTTTGGGAATGATTTTAATATTTTTCCCTACTAATAAATAGGTCATCCTACGTGTAGGCGCTTTGAGAAACGCGACACTAAGGAGGATTATACTCCCGAGTACTTGTGAGTGGACTTTTGTTTTAATAAATGGTTTTTATACTTTGAAATATTTATGGTATTGATATATACATGATTTTAAATGATTTTGAAGCATGAATATATATATATATATATATTATGGAACATGGTTTTGGTTATGCATAAAGGTATTAGTATTTGATATTTGATTTTAGTGAGTATACATATTTATGCAACGTTTGAGTAATTGTGAAATTATGAAGTTAAGTTATTCTTTATTTATACACATGATGTATATATGTATGTTTTCAAACACACTTGGTATGCTTTTACTACGTTGTAGTACCGTCTCACAGCCGTAGGACAAGTCTCACATGTTTGGGTCACACGCACTGTACTCTAGGGGTATTGTCCAGTAAATACCTTAGTGCAAGCTTGTCTTACGTTTATGTTTATTATTGGGGGAAGGCCCCACGACGTAAGGACTCGGGTGTGACGCGTTAATAGCGCAAGTGCTTTCATGTGTGTGGTACTAGGAGTACAAATGGATTGATAACGTAAAGTGCTTGTACGGGTTTGGGATGAGGTTCCTCAACACGTACATGGGTGATTGCACATATACCCTGTGTTGGTTTTCTTATTTATACATATTGAACTATATTGCAGTATGACTTTTGGATATACAAATGGTTCATTACGGTTTATACTTTGAGATCAAATTTTCAGTTATATATAAAGTATGATTTGACATGTACTATGGTTGTTATATCCCACATCGACCAACGGAGAATGGGTGATGTGCCTTATATGTACATGCCCACCTCTAATTAGCACGAGGCCTTTTGGGAGCTCACTGGCTTCGGATTTCATCGGAACTCCGAAGTTAAGCGAGTTTGGGATGGAGCAATCCCAAGATGGGTGACCTACTGGGAAGTTGCTCGTGTTTTCCCAAAAACAAAACCGTGAGGGCGTGGCCCAAAGCGGACAATATCGTGCTACGGCGAAGCAGGTTCGGGATGTGACAGAATGGTATCAGAGCCACTCTGCCGTTCGGTACGGACATCCCGGACCGACTCCGCCGTAGCACGATATTGTCCGCTTTGGGCCACGCCCTCAAGGTTTTGTTTCTGAGAACTCACGAGCAACTTCCCAGTGGGTCACCCATCATGGGATTGCTCCAGCCCAAACTCGCTTAACTTCGGAGTTCCAATGGAATCCAAAGCCAGTGAGCTCCCGAAAGGCCTCGTGCTAATTAGAGGTGGGCATGTACATATAAGGCACATCACCCCCTCTCCGTTGGTCGATGTGGGATATAACAATCCACCCTACTTAAGGGGAACCCGGCGTCCTCGCCGGCACATCCGTACCGAATGGCAGAGTGGCTCTGATACCATTCTGTCACATCCCGGACCGACTCTGCCGTAGCACGATATTGTCCGCTTTCGGCCACGCCCTCACAGTTTTGTTTTTGGGAACTCACGAACAACTTCCCAGTAGGTCACCCATCTTGGGATTGCTCTAGCCCAAACTCGCTTAACTTCGGAGTTCCGATGGAATCCGAAGCCAGTGAGCTCCCAAAAGGCCTCGTGCTAATTGGAGGTGGGCATGTACATATAAGGCACATCACCCCCTCTCCGTTGGTCGATGTGGGATATAACAATGGTAGTATGAGTTTATACATATACTGATTTTCAAACAGGGGGTTAATATGTTGAAAAGAGAAAAGGGTTTAGAAAACTTTATTTTTCGTCCACTCACACTTTCTGTTTTGCGCCCCCTTCAGGACTTAGTAGCGGTGCATCAGGTGACGTCGAGACATTTGACTGGCAACTCTGAACTTTTTCTGACAATGTAGGGACTTATCTTTTTTTTCAGTTTCTTAATAATATCCATCCGTGTTGTGGATAAAATTTTAAGAGATTGATTTTAGACTTTTAATCCGTTGCTCACTCTTAAACTCTCTGAACCTTGTGCATGTTGAATTTTAATACTATTGAGTTTAATTTAAATAAGTGTTGTCATGATTATTATGGGTTCGTCACTTACAAATGTCGGCCAGCACGCCCCAAACTCGGTGTCCACGTGAATTTCGAGGGCGGGGTGTGTCATGTACTACTTCTTTAATATAAGTAAGAACTACTTGTATCGGTAAGCTCTACCTCTTTTAGAAGATGATACAATGGTATACAAAATGTGATAAGTATATAGCATTAGTCTAAGTCTTTTGGTAATTGTGGAGCTATGGGTGGGTTTGTCTTTTGGTATCTTTATAGGCCCAACATGGTGGCTAAAACTAGAAGACTTTGAGGGTGCACCCTGATAAACTTTATAGGCTCAACATGGTCTACCACCATCACCGATATTGTCCCAACTTAACTATCTATTGCTAGGTGTTCGGTTTTATCACAAAAGCCCTCGGTTATATTATATTATATATATATATATATATATATTAAATGTATATTATTTTGTCATATGACCGATGTGAGACCATATTTTCCAACATGCCCCCTCATGAGTGGCCCCCCCCCCCACGGGGTCACAAGAGAAACCAATTCTCACATCAGGAACTGATCAAGTCATTATATCAAAGCTAACGCAACTTTTCGAGAGCTCGGTCATTACTTAGGGACTAGAGACAACACAACTTTTCCAGGGCCCAGTTATTCAATATCTTTAAGTTGGAGCTAGCGCAACCATAGTTTGAAATATCGCGCGACATCGAGCAATATCGCGCGTTTTGTCGCTTAACAGAACCAATTTCGCGACATCTCATAAAATTTTCACGAAAGTCTCAAAAAACGTACGCATTTACGCAAAATTACGCGATGGAAACGCTACTCGTAACTCTTTTTTTTTTTTTTAAATAATAATTTAGCCCAAAAGGACAAATCCCTAGTTTTGGTTCGATTGTTCGAACTTCGAATACCCAGTTCTATCTCCAGATTCTCCACAGACGACCTTCCTCCCTAGTGCACCTCCTTCCTCCACAGACGACCTTCCTTCCTCCACGACCAGCCTTCCTCCACGACCACGAGTCCACATCCAGCCTTCCTCCACGACCACAACCACGACCAGCCTTCCTCCCTCCCTCCACGAGTCCACGACCGACCTTCCTCTACACGATCGGCCTTCCTCAACGCCCAACCATCCTCCACGATCAGCGTCTCTCCTCCCGTCCTCCGTGCCTCTGTCAACCTTAGACAAAGGTAATTTTGAACCAATCTAATTAAAATTTAAATCCAAGTAGTGATCCTTAGTTGAGGATTCTATTCTGCATATACGGAGTGATCCTACTGTTGAGGATTCCAAGTAGTGATCCTGCTGTTTAAGTTTTGCTGGTATTGTACTAGATTAAATTCTGCATATACGGAGGGAACAATTTGGATTCGATATGGCAGAGGGCCATTAGGAAAGGGCATTTGCTGGTATTGTTTCTTCATATTCGATATTGCATATACGGTTTTGCTAGTTTTGCTGGTTTTGAAATGTTTAAATTTTGAGTGAGAAAATATATGATTGTACTAGTTTAAATTTTGCTGGTTTTGTATCTAATTAAAATTGTATCTGATTAAAATTTAAATCCAATGAGTGATCCTCAGTTGAGGATTCCATATGCTGTTTAAGTTGAGGATTCCATGTGCTGTTTAAATTCTGCATATATGATTGCTCAATTTGTCTTTTTTCTTGTTGTTCTTGTTTTTTTTGGCAGTGGGTTGTTTATTTTGTGAGGAAATATGTCAGATTTTGCTCACAAATGGGCTAAGAAAGTTGAAGGACACAAGACACACATAAGGTGTGTTTTTTGTGATCAACTATGCACCGGAGGCATCACTAGGCTTAAGCACCACTTAGCTCAAACCCATAAAGATATGAAGCCTTGCAAAAATGTTCCATCTAATGTGAAAAAAGTGTGTGTTGATGCTTTGACAGCATATGAAGAAACAAAACAGAAAAAAAGTGAAATGCTTATTGAGATTGGGCAAGGAGATACGAGTGAAAGAAACATGGAAATGGAATTGGATTCTCAATCAAATGATTATCGAAGAGGTTGGAGCGGTAGTGGTAGTGGTAGTGGTAGTGGTAGTGGTATTGGTAGTGGGATTGGTAGTGGGATTGGAGTTAGGAGTGAGAGTGGTTGTGGTAGTGCTCCAACTCCAGTGTTGTGAGACTTGTCCACCTCCACCACCTAAGCCTAGAGGACCAATGCATAAGTATGTGACATCAGAAGCTCGACAAACTACTTTGAATTCTCAATACAAGAAGGAAGAACGAAATGAAGTGTGCCGAAAGGTTAGGCGTTTCTTCTACACTAGTGCCGAAAGGTTGGGCGTTGCTTGGTGATGATATTGTTGATGAGGATGATGATTTAAATGAGTAAAGTTTAGTTTTTCTCTTTGTAATAGGTTTATGAATATTTTGTAACTTTGTGAATGATCTTTAACATAAGATCATCATTATGTTTGGAATATTTGGATTTTTATTCAAGTGTTTTGTGTTGTTGAACTTGAACAATATGTATTTTGATAGTTTATTATGCATTAATGTGAAATTATATGTGTTTTGGTGCAAGTATATATATATATATATATATGTTTATTCAATGTTCATTACTATTTTACGCTATGCAAGTCTCAAATAGCTTACGCGAAACCGCTACATAGTGCGACATTGCATAGTGAAACTTTTCACGCGATGCGATTTCAAACCTTGAGCGCAACTATTCGAAAGCCCAACTTAAGGAGGCAAATTCGAGCCCAATAAATCAGGCCCATAACGTGTTAAAAGAATAGTCTGCTCTGATACCATGATAAATTTTATAGGTCCAGCATAGTCCACCACCAACATCACCGATATTGTCTCAACTTAACCATCTATTGCTAGGCGTTGGATTTTATCACAAAAGACCTTGGTGATATTAAAAGTGAAAACTCTCATATATTAATTATATATTATTTTGTCATATAACCGATGTGGTATCTTATTCTCCAACACACTCACGTGGCAAATTGAAAGATGCCAGCTTAACACACGGTAAGTCTTCTAAGTCAAACTAATTATATAAAAGGGCTTGGAACTTGGGAGAGTGCTCCAAAACGTAAATGGTTCTACAATAGCAATGAAAAGGAGATTAATTAAGAACATGACCAACTTGTTGAACTACAAAAGTTAACCAATAGTCATCATGGCTTACATTGGAGAGTACACACCAATAAATAAGTTTGCAGTATGCATTGTCCTGAGGACATTACTTCCCTCGTTGAGTTGGAGGACTTTCCTCCCTCCGCACTAGTCTTCAAATCTAATAAAAAAAATTATAGATCATGCATCTTAGACGATGATAATAAAGAAAATGAGTGAGACGATAATAATAAAGAAAATGAGTGATTCTGATTTATTCTAATTTTACTCTAAAATGATGGCACATTAGTAAAAAAAGAGAAAAGTTCCTAACTTAAACATGTGCTAACTGAGAGGGTAAAGATAAATAGTCTTGTTAATAAATAGTATTGTTATCCTTGGGAAGCATGAACCATGGGAAGTAGTTTATTCCTTAATTTCTTTTCACAAATTATATTAAAAATCAAATTTATCCGTGGATATGTTTACATTAATCTTTCGTATTCATGTTACCTGATTGAGTAGTGGCAGTATTTGTTAATCCTTGTTGGTTGATGGGATAAAGCAAACAAACATAAAATAAAAAATAAAAAAAGAGAATTATAATCTACATTTTAAAAAATTGCCTATGAGTAGTTTGACACATAGAAGGGCTAGAACTATTTTAGATTTTGACCTAAACATAGTGTTTTTCAAAAAATACTTGTATTTTTAAAGAAAAAAAATTGTGTTCTTCGAACAAAATTACTTTAATGAAATAAAAATACATACTAGAAGTAGTGTTTTATACAAAAAAAAATTCAATCGAGACCTTAATATATTAGGATTTTCCATAATTTTTCGAAGTTAGATACCTAGGTTGTATATATACAATTAGATAAACGTGTAGTAATTAGAATTGAAAACATTACTTGCCCCAAAAGAAAGAAAATAAATAAAGGTTGTTAGGTGATGAGTGTAAAGATGCTTATTAGATGCTTTTCTTCCCACAAGCTGATCCAATACCTATATTTTATCCACAACATAAAAAAGTTGTCACATCAAATCACAACAGTCACATCCCCACCCAAGAAGATAAACACTGACCACCCACTACATGTACATGTAGTCTACTCAGCATGAATTCGGAATATCCCAATCGCTTATCCACTTCCATTACTTAAATATTTTTGTGGTCAGCAGCCGCGGCAAACCGCAAAAGCACCAATTTTGTCTACCATTTATTTATTTTATCCTCACCATACTTCCTTTGCCAGATTTCCCAAAATATCCATCTCTCTCTCTCTCTCCCTCTGGTTTTCTTCCATGGCTTCTTGTCTGCATTTCCTTCTTCTTTTCTCTTCGTTTCTGTACAATTTCAGCATATCTCAAGCCAAACCCTACAACCCACCAAATGGTCTAATTTTTCATGTGAAAAAAGATGCGTCTACTCTGCAGTACGTGACCGAAATTCACCATGGCACTCCACTTGTACCCTCCAAGCTTGTAGTTGATCTGGGCGGTCCATTTTCCTGGCTCAACTGTGCATCATCGTCTTCTAGCCGTCTGATTTCTCAGTGCTCAATCCAGTGCCTAGCAGCAAAGCCAAAAACCCATGATCAGGGAAGCAACAAGAAGTGTGATATTTTCACGGAAAATAGGATCACCCAAATGGCGACACAAGGGGATTTAGTAGAAGACATCATAGCCGTTGATCAAGTCACAGATGGGTCAATGACAGGACCAAAATCGATCACCACCGTTGGTTACAACTTCCTTTTTTCTTGTGCACCCATGTTGTTAAACGGCCTAGCAAGTGGTGCCAAGGGAATGTTAGGCCTCGGAAGGTCTCAAATGTCAATGGCCTCACAAGTTTCTGCCCAACTCAGCTCCAAATTCCAATTCATCATCTGCCTTTCTTCATCAAACGGCGTCGTATTGCACGAAAACTGCCACGGCGGTTCGAAGTTTCGCTTCAAAATTCCGGACTCAATGACATACACACCCCTTGTTAACCAAGTCGAGTCACCACATGAGTACTTCATCAATTTGAAGTCCATTAAAATTAGTGGGAAGAAATTGTCTCTGGGCAATGGAGAAGGGAAGATTAAGTTAAGCACAATTGCTCCCTACACTACTATGGAGAGCTCAATTTATGCTACATTTACTAAAGCTTTTGAGCAGGCTGCAATGTCTATGAACATGACTGGGGTTTCCCCTGTGGAGCCATTTGGGCAATGTTTTAGTTCACGAAAAAATGATGGCGCGTTAGTCGGTCCAAAAGTGCCTGTTATCAATCTGATGCTGCAGAGTGAGACGGTGAAGTGGAGAATTCACGGCAGAAACTCGATGGTTCAAGTGAGCGATGAAGTTATATGTCTGGGGTTTTTGGATGGAGGTTTGAACTTGAAGACTTCGATGGTAATAGGGGGTTATCAATTGGAGGATACCCTTGTACATTTTGATGTAGGTGCTTCTAGGCTAGGATTTACTCAACAAAGTTGTTCTGACTTGAGATTAGATTCTGCGTTTAAAGAGACTTTGTAATAACATGTAAATAAATGTTGTCAAATTTTGGTAACTACACGCAATGGTCTTGTACAGTTATACTACTTTGTGTACCTACTACAAACTGTGCTTGTTATACTAGATTTTGACTATATCCAGATTAACTTTTTTGTGCAAGCCTAACGCACAATGCAAAAGGGAAAACAAGCGTTGCATCTTATTGAATAGAATAAACTCCCAATTTAGTTCCTGAATTAAAGGGTGAAATTAAGTTTTTAAATTATTTTTTGGTAAAATAAGCCTTTAAACTCATTAAAAACTGCTAGTTAAATTCCTTCTAAAAGATTTGAAGCTTTTCTAATTAATTTTTCGCCAACTTAAGTCCCATGACTTGCACGTGACACATTTCAAAGGGTAATACCGTCATTTTTATAAGCTCTGAACGTTGCATATAGGTTGCGAGTTCAAGTGTCTATTTACTCTCCAAAGTTAACTCCATATACTTTATTTTTTCAAACAAAAAAAAGTTATTGAACTCATAACTACAACCAGAGCAAGATTTCGATCGTCTAGGTTTTGAAATCTTGAGTCTTTGTTCCGTTTTCCACAAACAGCCCATTCGAGTTCTTTCAGTTGTATGCCCACAACCCGTAGTGGCAAGACATATTTAATCATGGATCCTGCACAGGGCTCAATTTATGGAAGATTTGAAGAAACATATGTCCGACTTTCAAACCACTATTACTCATCAATTGAGAGAACAATATGCTGCTACTGATCGTCACTTTGCAGAAATTGAGGCAAGTATTCACCATGACGAGGAGAGCGTGGATGGAGGAGATAAGGTTCTTGACAGAAAGCATCACAATGGTAGGAATGGCCGAAACAAGAATGATCGAGACATGAATGATATGGACATGGAAAGACGAGATATTTGGCGTGATTTTGAGCAAGACCCTAATTCTCATGACTTAATATATCTACAGTTGAGACCAACTTTGCGCACAACCGCAGACGGCTGAGTGTTACGCCGGAATCTCACATGAACACCGGCGAGGCGGTGGAATGAAGGGATTGTTTGAGAAAGTGTGATTGAATCCATGAAGAACTGCTTACAAGTTCTTGCAGGAAGAATCAAATCATGGTGTAGTTCTAGTTGAGTGCACTGGCTTCTGCATCATGCTTGACGAGAGAGAGAGACAGAGAGAGACAGAAAGACAGAGAGACAGAGACAGAGAGACAGAGAGAGAGAAAGAGGCAGAGAGAGAATATATCTATAAGAAGCGTATGAGGCATTTCAGTTGGTCACAGAGGCTCCCCGCTTGGCTTATGCTTTCTCTGAGCGAGAGAGATAATCTCAACGTGGGAGAGAAATGTTATGCGAGATATCTAAATATGTTCCTTGAATATGTTATACGTCTGGCCTCCTCCTGGCGAATACCCAAGCTAGGGTATATATATAGCGGTTGTTCAAAGTCCTTGTAGGGAAAGGTATCTCTATCAAATCGAGAGAATCCTAGAGAGCAACTCCAGCTCAAGCAATTGCTGGGGGGGGAGTGGCCCAAATTGGCAGAGGGAGCCAGAGGGATGGGGTGGAGAGGTGGGCTGCTCGGGGGAAGGGGGAAGCCCGAGCAAGAGGCCCGTGAATTTTCGACCCATCAAGCCACTGAGGTGGCTGACGTCAGCCTTGCGTTAGCCAAGCATTTTAAATTTTTTTCCATCAGGCGCATCGCCCGACAGGAATTCAGCGGGTGGGGCCCGCATGTCGGCCACTCAAAACTTACCGTTGGGGAAGCCACGTGGCTTCCTCTGGACCGTTCGATCTCAACGGCTCTTTAATTTGGGCCGTTGGATCTGCAACGGTTAAAAAAAAAGGATTTAATATCAACCGTTGGATCTCAGATCAATGGTTGATATTAATTCCTTTATAAATTTAAAAAAAAATGTTTTAAAATTATGAAAAGTTACCGTTGTGACACGTGGCACAATCTGGAGCGTTGAAATTCAAATTTTTTAAAATCCAACGGCAGAGATTAATTAGGTGAATAAAAAATTTGTAAAAAATCTGTAAAAATCGGGAAAATTTTTTTAAAAAATTTGTAAATTTTTTTTTTACTTTTCTATAAATACCTTGGCAATATCATCTACCTTACACCACGTGGCATGCCGTCATTTGTTAAAAATATGGTTGAAATATGTCCTCAATGAGTGTAATCAGGTTGTGACACGTGGCACAACGTGATTCGTTAAAAATCTTATCGGAAATCCATCACCAATAATTGTCTTTTCAGATTATGACACGTGGCGCAACGAGAACGATTAAAAATTTTATCCGATATAACAAATAAAATTATTTTGAATTATTTTATAAATAAATAAATAAATACAAATATTTTATTGTTATTGATTTTTCGGATAATGACACGTGGCGCAACGAAAACGATTAAAAATCTTATCCGAAATTACAAATAAAAATTATTATGTATTATTTTATGAATATAAATAATACTAATATTTTATTGCCAATTGCCAGGACAACTCCAGTGTAGGGGTGGAGATGTAAAAAGCAATTGCCAAGGGAATGCACTGTTCATTAGGGCAATTACTGTTCACTGGGGTGGATTGAATAGTGATTGCCTGGGGGGAGGTGGGCAACACTGGAGTTGCTCTTAGATTTCTCATACTTGGGGACCAAGCAATTATGCTAAGACAAGTTGGCCCGTTTACTGTCCAGAGCACCCTGGACTGTCATTGGTATGTGGGCTTGGTCTAGTGGATCTGTTCCAATTGTTCTTACACATACTGAGCTTTCCGATCCAGCTCTGACCACCTTGTATGCAACATGTCGGGTCATGTGAAAATTATGGTCTCACATCTACCTCCAAAATGTATCACATGCAAGTCACATGACTTAATTTGATAAAACATTGAATGGAATAGCTTCGAATCTTATAGTAGGGATGAAATTGGCAATTTTTAATGAGTTTAATGACTTATGTTTCCGAAAAAATAGTTTAAGGACTTAACTTTCATTTGAATAATAATTTAGGGACCAAATTGACACATTACTCAATTAAATAAGAAATTTGACATTCAAGAAATTTCAAAGAAAGCTCAGAGGTTTTTATTAACTAAAAATATGAGTAGAGTTTCTACTCATATTTTTTTTCTTCAGAAACCTCAAACCTTATCGTCACTAGGAAATTTTGGCCTAAAAAGCTTCTATGCCACGACAAAACGATGAACTTGAAAGATGGCAAAGAAAAGTTCTCGAACAGGAAAAAAAGATTATGGGCATTTTAAATCAATTTTAACAAGAAAAAAAATATATTCAATGGCTTAAATTTAAATCAGACATACAGAATATTAATTTCAATCAATCAAACTGTCAAAATAATTTATTTTTTCATCTTTCACGACTAAAGTTTCTACAATCCTTTCAATTTGGCTCAAACTCCTGCAAAGATGACACAAGAAATGGCAACTGGCAACCTAGTGAAGATGTAGCTTTATTGGGTGTCGATTGCAAAAAATGGTTCAACTGACGGAAATCAATCACTTGATGCGATGTGGGCTTGTGCTTATCAAAAGTTTCTGGCAAAAACATGCCAGGAAATCCCCGTTGCTTGCCCTTTCCTAGGAGCTTATGAAGATCGGCTGGATTCGGGTGTCGAAGGTACCATTTTCCATAGATCTCTTTAATAGCGCTGCAGAACCTCATGAGAGCCTAAGTAGTTGTGCTCGCAACCATCCTTATATATTCATCAGTGAAATCGGGTAAGCAGTCGTTGGCAAGCATATGAAAGACACTCGTTAGCTTTTATTCGAGTGATGAACCAAGTCGGCCTAATGCATTTGGTTTTTAAGCAAAGTACGAGTCATGCCTGACAACAGCTTGCAAGATGACAAAGAAAAGTTCTTGATTCATTCGGAATCGCCGAAGGAAGCCAATTGCAAGAAAAAGATGAGTGGGGATGTTGTTTTCATGAAAGACTACTTCATTCCCACTCATCTTTTTCTTGTGAAATATTACTCAACTGTTATATGGAATCTTCCTAGATCCCCTCTTTATATCATTTGACCAAAAAAAAAAAAAAAAACTACTGTTATATGGAATCCTAAGATATCCAATTCAAAAAATATTTCACAATTTTTTTAGGTCATAATATTCATAAAAATTTAAATAGATTATACAAAAATTAAATAACTAGATGGAAGGGCAGAGGCCTTTGGTGTCCCCTCCAGTCAAGAATTTGGGCCTCACAATCACTTGCTAATATGTTTTTCTCTCATGCCTTTCTCCATTCATGGTTCGATATTCTGGTGTCCTAGGCGTAGAGGAACCACACCAATCCACTCCGAACTTGGTGGTTAAACTCTACTACGATGACAATACTGTAGGGGAGGTCTTGTGGAAAAATAGCTCGACGCTAGGATGATAAAAAGCTTAACATCTCTCATTCTTATTACTTTTTCAATATGAAGAAAAAAACAAATTTAAATGAAAAGGTCGTCTTATTCAAAACCCCAATCCAATTATGAAATCCCTTCTCTCCCACTTCACACCTCGGAACACATTGTTCTTATATAGAGAAAGGCGCTTTCACATCTTCTTAACCATAAACGGTTGGGGAGAGGAAAGGTTTCTTTTTTTTTAGAGTACTCCCGAGATCAGATTCAGTAGAGATGGGGTGGGGCCTGTAGCTCAAAGGATTAGAGCACGTGGCTACGAACCACGGTGTCGGGGGTTTGAATCCCTCCTTGCTCACAACCGGCCAAAAAGGGAAGGACCTTTCCCTTTAAGGGTAGGAAAATCATGATCAGGATAGCAGACCCAAAGCTATGGAATTTGGGCGTGGGTCTTTTGTCGAAATGGAATGGCCTTACTTTTTCTTTTTATTTATTTATTATTTATCGTTAATGGTGAGTTAATTAAGTATAGTATGCCTAGCCCTAATCAACATAATTTTTTTGTTTTACACCCGTAATTCTTCCTCAACCAGGTTGGGGCAGAATAGCAGAGCAAGTACAAGTATTAGTAACATAGCAAAAATGTGTTCCTCGTCATTAGTATGTTTGCTCGCTGTAATTGTGACCTCTCGGGTGAATCGATGTAGTTCAGTTGACATTTATTTAATTTTCATATAATCTATCTAAATTTTTATGAACATTATGACCTAAAAAAATTCAATATCTGGAAAAATAAATAAACAAAAGTTTAAAAATTTATAAAGCTGGGACTCAATGTATTAGAAGGAAAAACAATTTAAGTCTATACATATATAGAGAAATAGTTGAAAATGCATAGCTAAATTTTAGATTTTTTGCCCTTTACATTCGCGATAAGTTTAGCATATCCAAAACTCTAATTCAAGCATTCAAGCAATAGAGATGATTAATTGTTTTTAGATTCATATATATTTCTTGTTTTCTTTTTTCGCCTCAGCAAGTTGGCCATGTTCTTATATCTTCTTTTCATTACAATAACTTATTTATTTTTCAGTGTTTATTAGGGAAAAAAAAAACAATCATTATGTTTTCTAGCAAGTTTTAGTGAAAAAAATCCAGGAAATTTTCTTTATTGTAAAAAACACCGACAAAGTAAGGGCTTAAAACTAAACAACAACAAACATCCAAAATTTAAAAAATAAAAAAGTAGGCTAAAATGTGCTACAAAATCCCCTTTTAATTAGTTGGCTACAGGACCTAATTAACGTGATTTCAGCTGGCACTCCCAAAGTTGCCTTGCCTCCGCTCCCACCAATATACAAAAAACCACCTGTTTTTCTCGTGTGCAATATTATATGACTTGAAACAGCACTATAAATTTCAATGCCCTCCCTCCCACTACAACACATCAGTTTCCGAATCCACACTGATTACAACAATGGCTTCCTCATCTCATTGCCTTATTCTCTTTTGTTCACTAGTCTTGTCCCAAATGATCATCACCCCCTCACTATCCCAAACATCTTTCACACCCACTGCTCTTGTTCTTCCAGTCACCAAAGATTCCTCCACCCTCCAATACCTCACAACCATTAAACAAAGAACTCCTCTAGTCCCCATCAAACTCACCATAGATCTTGGTGGTCAAGCCCTTTGGGTCGACTGCGAAAAAGACTACATCTCGTCTACCTACAAGCCTGCACATTGCAGCTCAGCGCAATGCAAACTTGCAGGCTCCAATGCTTGCACTACCGAGTGCTACCGATCTTCCCCTAAGCCGGGATGTTACAACAACACATGTAACATCTTCCCATATAACTCTCTAGCCGCCGTACTCACTGGTGACGGTCAAGTTGGTCAAGATGTCGTGTCCCTCCAATCCACAGACGGGTCCAATCCAGGTAGGCCGGTCTCTATCCCCAACCTACTCTTCACTTGTGGTGACACAACTCTCTTGGACGGCCTAGCCAATGGTGTCAAGGGCATGGCTGGCCTCGGAAGTTCTAAAATCGGGCTTCCTTCCCAGTTTGCTTCTACTTTTGCCTTCCAACAAAAATTCGCTCTTTGCTTGAGCTCTTCGACAAAATCCAAAGGTGTCATATTCTTTGGAGATTGGCCTTATCATCTGCTTCCCAACGTTGATGTCTCCATGTCTACTGTCTTCACCAAATTGATCATCAACCCTGTAAGCACTGCAGGTGTTTCCTTCAAAGGCGACCCTTCTACAGACTACTTCATCCAAGTCAAGGCAATCAAGATCAACGACAAGTTTGTGACGTCATTAAACACTTCGTTGCTAAAAATCGACGACTTGGGCAATGGTGGCACAAAGATTAGCACAGTGAGTCCATACACAGTTTTGGAGACCTCAATCTACAATGCTGTGGTTAATGCATTTGTGAAACAACTTTCTCACATCCCACAAGTGAAACCGGTAGCAAAGTTCGGAGCGTGCTTCGATTCAAAGAGCTTTAAGAGCACGAGGACTGGTCCGGATGTGCCTCCTATTGACCTTGTGTTGAGCAAGAAAAAGTACTGGAGATTCTATGGTGCGAACTCAATGGTGCAGGTGAGCAAGTACGTTTTGTGTTTAGGGTTTGTGGATGGTGGTGTGAACCCAACAACTTCTATTGTGATTGGAGGGCATCAACTGGAGGACAATCTTCTTACGTTTAATTTGCCTGGTAAGTGGCTCGGGCTCAGCTCCTCATTGTTGCTCCAACAAACTAGTTGTGCTAACTTCAACTTCACATCCAATTATAATGGTTAATTAGAGTTGGAGAACATGATTCCTATTTGCCAGTGGCTCATGTGGCCGCCTTATGCGTGTACTGAATTGTTGTTTTCGTTGTATGTGCATTTTAAGAGATGAACACCTCTTGAACAAATGGTGGCAACTATTTATGCACACTCTTTCTTTCACGCACTTGTTTATTTATTTCCCTAAATGGACCATGGTATATATGATTCCATTTTGATGCGAATTGTCGTTCTCAGATTTAATTTATATTATATTTGCAAAGGGTAGTGCCCCAATTTCAATAGGATGACCATTGCTTCATGGGCTTTGTCTTTATAAATAAATAAATATATATATATATATATATATCAAACTTCAATGGTATGTATCATTCAATATAGTACGTATTGTTCAATGATTTAAGATTCATTTAGGGCTCATCACAAATTAATCTGGGACCATTCAATGGCCGTACCATTGAATGATACGTACCACTCAAGATTTTTTCTATATGTATAAAAAAAAAATATATATATATATACATATAAATACTAATTAAGTCCTTTTTTTATTTTGTATTAATTAAGTACTTAGTGGTAATTCTTTATGTGCAAATTGTGCTTTTGGAAATCAATTAATCTCAAAAAGTTGAGTAACAACGTACCCATTTTCTAATCCCATGTGATTGACAGTCAAAGAAAAATAAACTTCGACATTGCCAAAAATCCAGGTTGCAAAAGCCAATGTAATTCATACAGTCGACTGTTAAATCAGTGTTAGAAAAGCTTATAATATCCAAAAACCGGGGCAAAAAGTGTTTTGATCTGGATACTCTAAAACGAATATAATTCCTCAACCATTAGTCATATACATATTATACACATTGTCCTCTGTTGAGAAATCTCTCAAACAAGCTTATTTAAAGAATTCTTTGTAGGGATCACTCCACATCATATTTCGACGATCCAACCGTCCATATTTTAGGTTTTTCTTCAAAGATCATTTCTACCAAAAATCATCCAAAACTGAAACCATTTGACCATTGGATTAAATGATAGTCATATTAGTGTTTTTTTGAAAAACCGTATTCGTCTATTTTCTTCACTAGATTAAATGTCTTAATGATTTTGGATTTGTCTATTTTTTTTTTTTGCAAGACTGATATATAAATGATGTACTAAAATGTAGACGATTTGGATCGTTAAAAAAAGTTATAGAATGAGCAGCACAAGGTGTCCCTTAAATAAAATTATTTGAGGGATCCCTCAACGGAATATACAAATGAATATCTTAATAGTTTTGAATCTATCTAATATTTTGCAAGAATGATCTATGAATGATGAATTAAAATATAGACAGTTCAGATCCTTTAAAACAGTAACGAAATGGGAACCACAATAAAGTATTTCAAAATGTGTGTCAAAACATGTATATTAACTATTAAGACACATTTGGACACATATTTTGAAATACTTTATTGTGGCTCCTATTTTGTAACTTTTTTTAAGGATTCGAACCGCCTATATTTCAATTCATCATTTATAAGGTCATTTTTACAAAATATTAGACAGATTCAAAATTATTAAGACATTCATTTGTAATGAAAAAAATAGACGAATACGGTTTTACAAAGAAACACTAAAATGACTACCATTTGTAGGATCATGAAATATATTTTTACACATATTCATATTTTTACACACTTTCTTAGGACCCACTTCATAATGTATTTTAATAATCCAACCATTTATATTTTAAGTTTTTCCTCAAATATCATCTTTACCAAAATCACCCAAATCCAAAATTATATGACTATTGAATTAAATGATATTTATAATATTTTGGAATGTTGTACAATTTATTAAGTCCAAAGCTCCAATATTTATAAATTCAATAAACAAGGACTTAAGATATTAATTTAATTTAAATATTCCATGTCCAAGCCAAGCCACCAGACGAGATTTTACCCTAAACCAACCAAATCACTCTACTTTGTAATGTTCTACATAAACATGAAGAAATAACTAGTGATAACTAAAAAGAAGACAAATAACCCTTTCTGAATCTTTTTGGCTTCCAAAAGTATGTACTGTCGTGGTTTGATTACCAAATGATTTTTTTTTTTTTTAAGAAAAGAAAAATAGTAATGCTACACTTGCCACTTTTTTCATACCACATTTGTACCACCACTTTAATAGAGATATGGTCCACCGATACAAGTGGGTCCCACCTCTATTAGAGAGGTGGTACCAATGTGGTATGAAAAATGTGATAAGAGTAGTATTTTTGAAGGAAAAAATAAGAAGACAAATACAGTAAAACCTCTATAAAAGAATAATCTCCTTAAAATCATAAAAAACTCTGGTCCTAACTTGGAACAAGTTATGTGTAGGAATAAACTCCACATTATAATAAGTTATAATTTTTCTTGGTCTCATTTTAAGGAAACACACCTCCACATAGTAATAATTGTCAATGAGTACAAAAATATGTAATATCACAAATAAAAGTTTAAGATGAAACTAAAATATTCTTCTAAAGTTGTTTGAGACAATAATTTAGTTTTTAGAGTTGATGTCACGTCTTTGAGCTTGCGGGTACATAATACTTTGTCAACATGGACAACTTCTTGTTGAAGCCAAAATGTTTTTATGTTTACAGCTTCTTGACATGAAACTTTTGGTATTTCAATACTGTCATCTTTAAGAATCCTATTTAGAAATTACAACATTCATTAAAAATAAATAAGTCAACAAAGAATACTTTTTAACTGCATCACTATTGAGTAATAACATCTTTAAACTTATAAAATTAGTTTGGTCCCAACTTTAAAAAACTTTCTAAAAGTTTTACGGTAACATGAAATAACTAGTCAAAGAGACTCGCATAGATGAGTGTAGATATGTTGTGCTCAAATCCCCTTTGCCCACCATCTGCCTGCATTCCTGTGGTGACAAGTGTCCCACCACTTAACAACCTGTTAACAGAGTATGTTAACTTGACATAAAAAAATTTTAAAGAAAAACTTGAAAAAAATTCTCCACTCCTCCGCCGGCGCAACCCTTCTCTCCTTGCCTCCGGAAACTTCTCCACTCCCTCGAACCCTAATTCAAAGCTCTAATTTGTAACAAAAATTTAAAAGACAATAGTCACGATACAGAAATTTGAAACTCAAACATGCCAATAAAAAATCGAATCGGAAAAGCCCTAATTTAAGGAATTCAAATTTTTGAAATTGGGATTTGAGGGAATTCTTCTGTTGGAGGCGACGGCTACGCCGTTGCGTGAGTCATGGTCGCGGTGGTGGCTGATTGGTGAGGTGGCGAGGAGGACTGAGAGGACAGAGAACCGAGAAAGCGAGGAAGAGGGGAGAGAAGAGATTTTTTCCGCGGCGGAGGTGAGGTGGGATGGCTGAAAGGATTAACCCAGAAAAAATGAAAACGAAGAGCAGAGCAGAGGTGAGATGGGGTTGCTGGTGATGTCTGGGGAAGTTTTTTATTTTTCTTCAATTTTGTTTTTAATTTTTTAGGTTACAGTTAACTTGGTGCAATGGTGTTAAGTGGTGGGACACTTGTCACCACACTTGTCGCCATCTTTGACAAACAAGGGTTTAAAAGACACTTGGGTTGTTTTTTTTGGTCAATAAAAGACTCTTGTTTTTTGGTGAGTGATATTCATAGACCTATAAATCGGTGGCAATGCCCTCCCACTTCTTCCACCATCTTTATCAATTACCAGCAATCCAACAATGGCTTCCCCCTCATTTCATTGCCTTCTCTTTTGCTCATTACTCTTCCGCGACATCATCACCCCCTCACTTTCCAAAACTGCGTCGTTCAGACCAAAGGCCCTTGTTCTCCCAGTAGCAAAAGACTCCTCTACCCTCCAATACATCACCACCTTCAGCCAAAGAACCCCTCTTGTCCCTGTAAAACTCACAGTCGATCTTGGTGGTCAGTTCCTTTGGGTTGACTGTGAAAAGGGCTACATCTCCTCCACCTACAAGCCGGTCCGTTGCAACTCCGCCCAATGCTCACTCTCAAACTCCAAGGCTTGTACTACAGAGTGCTACTCTTCCCCTAAGCCAGGCTGCAACAACACATGTGGTCTCTTCCCCGAGAACACCATCACCCGCACCTCCACGAGCGGCGACCTTGGTCAAGAAATTGTCTCCCTCCAATCCACAGATGGGTCCAATCCAGGTAGGCTGGTCTCTGTGCCCAACCTACTCTTCACTTGTGGTGCCACATTTCTGTTGGAAGGCCTAGCCAGTGGTGTCAAGGGCATGGCTGGCCTCGGCAGGGCTAAAATCGGGCTTCCCTCTCAATTCGCTTCCGCCTTTAGCTTCCACCGAAAATTCGCAATTTGTTTGAGCTCTTCATCGAGTTCTAGCGGCGTTGTAATCTTCGGGGACGGGCCTTATACTCTCCTTCCCAATAATGAGGTGTCCAAGTCACTTACTTTCACCCCATTGATCATCAACCCTGTCAGCACAGCTGGTTCTTATTTCGAAGGCGAGCCTTCGGTGGAGTACTTCATCAATGTGAAGTCGATTAAGATCAACCAAAAGGTTGTTGCTTTGAATACTTCATTGCTGGCCATTGACAATGAAGGGTACGGTGGCACGAAGATTAGCACGGTTAATCCTTACACGGTTTTGGAGACCCCAATCTACAATGCCGTGGTGAACGCATTTGTGAAAGAAGTTGCTAACGTCCCAAGAGTGAAAGCAGTAGCGCCCTTCGGAGCATGCTTCAATTCGAAGAACATTGGTAGTACGAGGGTTGGGCCTGCCGTGCCTCAAATTGATCTCGTGTTGTAGAGCGAGAGTGTGTATTGGAGAATGTTCGGAGCAAATTCAATGGTGTGGGTGAGCAATGATGTCTTATGTTTAGGGTTTGTGGATGGAGGTGAGAGGCCAAGGACTTCTATTGTGATTGGAGGGCACCAATTGGAGGACAATCTTCTGCAGTTTGATCTGGCTACTTCTAGGCTTGGGTTCAGCTCCTCACTTTTGTTCAGAAGAACAACTTGTGCGAACTTCAACTTCACTTCTAATGCTTAAGTGTTATAGGACAATATTTTGTTGATGATTCAATAATTCTTATATGGTATTAATTTTTGTATTTTACATGGAGAATAAAAAATATAATCTAAAAATACGGTCTCATAAACATTTTTATTTTCGGATATTTCCATGCTTCTGCAATTGTAATTATCTTGCAAAACTGTGGCACTATCAAACTGAGTCCTACTCGATCCATACAATTAGTCACCCCAACCAAACGAAGAAATTAAAGAAGGAAAAAATTAGTAAAAATGACTGTTATTGAAACTCTCAAAATCTCATTGTACACTCCTAACTTTTTATTTTAGAAAGAAAAATATTTTTACGAGGAGTCTTGACACATCCCGACCCGGATGTACAGGTGGACACCCAAAAGTCGAGTGTGCTGGCCGACACCACGTGGGGTGACGAAAGTCATTTAGAAGAATGTAGGGATAATTTGAACAAATCGAATGAATAAAAGATCAGAGTGCACGAAAGTGTGCAGGCGGAAAGAAATAATAAAGTAACAATTGTACAAAGTACAGAATACAGAGTATTTACAAGTACCAAGAAATTAATAAACTTGTCATACCACCGCCTCGACGTCGACAGCTCCAAGCCACTAAACTTGGAGGGGCACAAAACAGAAGGGTGAGTGGGCCATAAATAGTTATTTTTGTAAAAACCTTTCCTTTCTGAAAATAGTAACCCCTCGCCGTCAAAATCAAGTAATTGGTGCGGAAAACCATTACAGAAAACGTACTATAATAGTAGGTAGAAAATCAAGGTAAGTACGGAAATATACTTACCGTCCGAAGCGGGCAGAAAGCCACCGTTCAGTATAAATTACTTTACCCGAAAGTTCGTAAAAGAAGAAAATACGGGAAACCCGTAAATCAACTAAAAGCCTCCGTGGCATCAGTGAAAACCAGTGGTAAAATCACAATATAAAACATAGGGTGAACGCTCGTTAGGTTTGACAGACACACGAGTTCATACAGATGTATTCTGTCATGAACAGGCTGGGTGTATGAATAATGGTACGCTCATGTACTACAATCACGTGAAGCTAGCGCTATGCGCATCACAACGAGTTCAAGTCGCCAAGGCGACCTAGAACAGGTTGGCACCTGCTATGGATCCAAGCGAGCGTATCGGTGCGTGTGAACAACCACGTGAAGCTGGTCCTGGCCCCGGACAGTACTACTGACACCGTGTAAGCATTCCTAGTTGAGCGTGTGAAAACATACCACGGAAATATTTCTAATTAAAATCAGGTGGGATAAGCTCCTTTACGAGATAGATCTCAAAATAGTCGTATAATAAGGTATTCACGGATGCCGTACCTCGAATACCAATATATACCAAAATACATAAAATACCAAGTATATACCACAAGGGTACTAAGGTAAAGAAATACCAATTTAATAATATACTAAGTGAACCCACAAATACGGTAAAAAGGTACTAAATCCAAGGTTCACCAAAATACGGCCCAAGGCCCGCCAAATAGGTATAAAAACCCCAAGTTCACTAGTAGGCAATATAATAATAATTTTCCCCAAAACCCCCTAAAATAGGTCCGGTTCGATACTAGCAAGCCTAGTATAAAATAGTACTAAGTTCACCAAAATACGGTATAAATACCAAGTTTAAGGTATAGGCAAAAGTATACTAATTTACGAGGCCCAACAACAATACTGAGCCAAGCTAGTAAACCAAGTAAATACCACAATAATACGAGGTCTACTAAAATACGAGATAAATACCAATTCAATACCATAATATAAAGTAGGCATAGCCTAAATATAATTGGCCAAGCATAAAACCATTTAAATAATATAGGGAAAGGGCACACTCACATAAACCTTAGCCAGAAAGCCCAAACGTACGCCCTCCGAACGCCACGGGTTGCCAAAACCTAATTTAGAACACCCGAGATTAATAAAGTATTCGAAAATACGAATAAAACGGCGTTCGGAAACCCGAAAACGGAGTTACGGGGTCGGAAAACCCAAAACCGCCGCCTTGCGCCGCCGTGAGGTCACACGCTGCCAAATGGCCTCACGCGCCGCCACGCGCCGCCGTGAGGTCACACGCGCCTCCACGCGCGGCTAAAAGTTCCCCACGCGCGGTCACGCGCCGGTCAATGGTCAACGCTAACGTCAGCGCCGGTCTGGACCGGTTGCTGACGTTATCCCTGACGTCATCACCGGTCTGAATTGGTTTGCTGACGTCAGCGGGACCGGTCTGAACCGGTTTGCTGACGTCAGCGCCGGTCATCCCTGTCCTTTTTCCGGTCGCCGCCGTCGGCGTCGCCGGAATCTGGAAAATTTGGCCGGAATTCTGGGAAATTTCAGAGCTTCATAACTCCTTCATTTCAAGGCCAAATTGGACGATTCCAGTACCAAAATGAAGCTAGAAGTGAGGAGAATAATATTTTACCATTTTGGGGGCCAAAAACTGACCAGAAGTGGCCTGAAATTTGAGGGGAAGCCACGGTGCAAAACCGGCCAAATCGGGTTTCGTTGATTCTCGGCCAAACGTCACCATCCAAGGCTCGAGCAAGGTACAAGGGACATCCAGGAACTCAATGGTGGCAAGATCGAGGTGATTCGAGCTCGGTTTCACCGAGAAATGGCCGAGACAAGAATTCGAGCCTCGTCGGAAAATTTGAGAAATTTGGGTTCCTGGGTTTGCAGTGTCCAGGTAGTGTGATTTGAGAGTGACTGAGATGATGGTGTGGTCTGCAAAATCATTTGGCCAAGAAAGATGGCTCGAGGGAAGGGAGGAGAGGCACGGGGTGCCTATAGCAAATTTGGAGCTTTTGTTTTTTTTTTTTTTTGTTCTGTGTTGCAGAGAAGAAGAAGAAGAGGACACAGGTCAAAGGCCCAGACAAAATCCCAGAAATCCAGGGATAAGCCCACATGGGCCTGCAGACATTTGGGCCCCAGCCCAACAACCCAAAACTGCCCAAAAGTGAATTACGAGAAACGTCGAAAATCAACGCCCGTAAAATATTCGTTCGGAGTCCGAATGACGCCCCGCTCGCGTCTACGCTTTCGTAACGACGAGCACGACAAGAAGATACAAATGGTCATTTACACGCAAAAGTCAATCGAAAAGTCAACCAAGGGCAAAATCGTCATTTACACGTCCGGAATTAAAATAATATTATTTTCCGGAACGGGATGTAACAAGTCTAGAGTGCCAATAATAGCACCTAAATGATCAGAAATCAAATTTTAATTGTTGAACGAATCAAAATTAAGGGACTAACAACCAGTGGCGAAGTCAGGATTTCTCGAGGGGGGGCGAACTTAAAAGAATACAAGGTTAAAGAAAAATGGCAACAACTAAATCTTTTTAAATGGTAATGTCTTCCATAATTAATTAATACAAACAAATTACAATTGTTGCCGGCGAGGTTTCATGTCATGAAAACGTCGCATAATAGGCTCATTATCATGTCATGAAAATAGCATGTGCAACATTGTGAATTTGTGAAGTGTAGGAATTTGATCTAACAAGAAAAACAAATAAATCCCATAAACAGATTGATCATTCAATAGAATCAATACCAAAGAATTAATAAGCATTTCGATCGATTCTTCTTCAAAGATTAAGATTAAGAAAATAAATGATTTTGATTATTATATATGTATGGTAAAATATGTCACTCACAATTGGATGAATTAAAATGTGCACTTCTCAACTAAAAAGTAAGTCTTTTTCAAAAGAGAATAGGGCTATTTGGGCAAAATAGAATCTTGGCAATGTGAGACGAAAATCGAATTTTAAGGTGTAAAGTGGTAATATTTTTGTTTGAGGGAAAAAGTGACATTAAGTTCATTTTTTTTTTTTTTTGAAAGGGGATTAGTTGGTGGCCAAGACACGGTAGTTTATCTTTCCGAAAGCCGAGAAGACTCACAAAGACATTTCAAAAATCGAACTCAGAACGAATCGTGTGGAATACGGGCCAACCACTAAACCATTCTGTGGTGGTTTCAAGTTTGAGGGCATACAAAAAAAATGAGCCAAAAAAAAAAGTTTGAACTATTCTCTTGTCACAAAAAAAAAAAAAAGGATTTTAAGTACAAGGCATGCCGTTTGGAGATAGATATACATGATACAACAAACAAATAAAACAAACACGACGTCGTTCCATTTTGGATTTTGACGACAGCACCAGCATGCAGAGAGTTTCAAAGATGTGGGTTCAGCCGCTTCCAGTGGTCATGGCGGTGAAGTTGTGAAGCTCTTCTCACGGAGGCAGCTGCTCAGGCACAGCCGCCCGCCCGAGCTGCGCGTCGTCGCTCCTTCCTTCCCAGTTTCCGGTCGAACCAGGGGAGTTCAAGGCGTTGCTCTGCCTTTGTTTTCCGACGAACGGAGGGGCGGCCGCGTGGGTTCACTCCTACGTAGCTTCGCCCATGCTAACAACAATACATGTATTTAGTTAATACATTCACCATCTTCAGAAAGATGGTTGTATTAAGTAAATGGATGTAACGTAATCAAGTCACAAAAATACATATTGACAATATATCGATCATGTATCGACTAAAAAACAATCATATAAAATAATGATCTCAAGAATTGAGATTTAAGAGATAATCTAATTGACCAATTTCTCAAACAAAAATATATTTTTTCTTTTTATTGGAAAACAAAAATATATAAGAGGGAAGATAAAAGAGAGTAAAGAGGGAGACTATGAAGGTGGGAAAGACTTTCCAAAAATAGAGAAATTCGAAAACAAACTTATTATCCGAAAAAAAATAGGTCAAACTTTAACGGTTGAATAATTTAAAATTTATTCAGAACCCACAGTAAATTAGTTAAGGACTATTCAATAGCCGGGCAATTGACCTTACCACTCAAGATTTTTCGGAAAAGAAAAATGAAAGATCAAAATTAACTTTTATTTATATCGGCGGGCGAACGGAAACAGAATGATGAAATGCGCGCGACAAACAGACGCACTCCTTGTCACTTCTCAGAGACTCGGACCCCAATTTTCCTAGACTCGCAGCCCAGCTTCTTCAGTGAGTCTTTTCTTCTATTCCCCTTTTCACTCTTTCGCTTCTTTCCAATTCTTCAATCTATTTGTCAATTAATTTTATTTTTATTCCCACACCGCACCTGATCTAGATGTTTGTTCGTCCAATTTGATCTGAATTTTGCACTTCTAGGGTTGTTGAACAAATCAATGATCGGCGAAACTTGCTCCCGTGAAAGCTAAATTCATATTATTATTATTTATTTATTTTCATAGGAAAATCTGATTTCATAAGGGTAAAATTGTTTATGGTAATTTACTAGTTTGATTTGCTCCCACGGGTTTCTTTAATTGGTTATTCTCTAATCTCCAAAGGTTCACATCCGGGTTTACAATCCAATGTTGAAAAACTTGATTGATGTCTCTATGTCTATTTTCTCAAGAAAATTCGAGCTTTTTATTTGAATTGTTTTGGCACTTGATTTGCTTTTTGTCAAGATGGTATTTCAGAATTAGTCAAAGTTCATGTTCTGAGCCGGATTTAGTTTCTGTGTTATTGTTATGTCATTGTGATCAGCTCTGGTCCGAATCTCGTATGTTCTATACGAACTTTTATTTTATCTGTTCTGTCAATTAGTTGTTGCTCCTGGGGTTTCTTTTCGTTTGGAGTATGATGTGATATAAAGTGTAAACTGGGGAATCTATAGTCTGTTCGAAATTAAATTTGCTCGTTTTGAGTATGATGCGATATAAAGTGTAAACTGGGGAATCTATAGTTTGTTCAAAATTAAATTTGCTCATTTTGAGTATGAAGCGATATAAAGTGTAAACTGGGGAATCTATAGTCTGTTCGAAATTAAATTTGCTCGTTTTGAATATGAAGCGATATAAAGTGTAAACTGGGGAATCTATAGTTTGTTTGAAATTAATTTTGCTCGGCTTATCATTCGGATGTGTTCCTTGCAGGGGATTTAGTGTATAAGAGTGAAAAAAATTCCTGTGACTAGCAATGGATCCAATAGATGAATCCCTTAAGAAACAAATTGCAGCATTGTTGAGAGTTATACATGTGACAAGATGCTCTAAAGAGGACAATGTTCCATGCCAAATTGAAGAGGTCACTAGATTTTAATTTTACGATCAGTTTTTTTCATTCACTCTGCTTTGTTTCTACCACCCTGCTTTCCGCAGTTTATTATTTTCATTTTCCAGGGTCTCTTCTTGGGTTCTATTGGAGCTGCAAATAACAAGGATGAACTGAAAAACTTAAACATCACACACATTTTGACTGTGGCTAATTCTTTGGCACCTGCATATCCAAATGATTTTGTGTATAAGGTTATAAATGGTATGAATGTTGTTCCTGATCTAGTGCAATTTGTTTGCCTCATGTTTTTTTTTTTTTGGTTTTTAAACTACCTTCCAGTTTGTAGGGATAATTTACTTCAACCTATTGTCTCAGAGTTGATTGTGTCTTACACTCAATCTTCAATTTGCATCTAACCATTTGTTTTGTGTAGCTGACACGATTGTTTAGTCGATCATAAGTGATTTTAAAATGATTTTAGCATTTTATGTAAAATACATAAGTAAATTCTGCACATAATTGGTATTCTCCATTCTTCTAGTATAGCATTCAAGCACTTAAGTGACACTCGTACAACATTCAGAAGCACTGTTACTCCAACATCATGACTCTATACAGTATGCAATCATGACTCTATACCCCAAGACCCCACCTTATCAAGTATCTAATGCCTTGAGTCTACAAGCGTTTAATACATAAGCTTGATCATAATTGTAGAACTGAAATTCATATTTATCTTTTGGTGCTCTTTCAAAATTGAGGTAGTTGCGGACAGAGTCTGCACAGATTTAAAACAGCACTTTGATGAGTGCATCGATTATATTGATGAAGCTAAAAGATCTGGTGGTGGTGTGTTGGTTCATTGCTTTGTGGGAAAATCCAGAAGGTGATTTTTCTCTCCCAGTATAGGTTATTGTTTTCAGGTTGTCTTCTTTGCTATCTTAACTTAAGTCATACTGTTAATCATTCCCATGAGAAGTGAATCCTTGAAATTTGGTTCTGTTGATCTCTTTGATGCATCATGGATGAGGAAATAATGTTTTAGCATAAATTTTCTTCGAATTTGCATGTCTGTTATTAATATTAGAACAGAAAAAAAATTGGGTTTTCAATTGCTGGTTTTAACTAGATTCAAGCTCTGTCCTATGTTCATCAATTCTAGTAAGCCAAATTCAAACTATCTAAGTTAGGACATTTGTACAGCATAGAAGAAAATACACTTTTGACAGAAACACTTTGCTTACTAATATTATTTGAATTTGGACTTATTAATTGTTGTCCTTGCAGTGTGACTATTATTGTTGCATATCTGATGAAAAAGCATGGTATGAGCGTATCTCAAGCTCTTGAACATGTGAAGAGCAGACGACCTCACGCATCTCCTAATGCTGGTTTCATTTCACAACTGCAGAGCTTTGAAAGGTCTCTTCGTGGTGGGTCATTAAATTATTACTCTTTTAATCCAACTAGGTTTATGAATTACCACCTGAAGTAGCTGAACCAGTGTAGCATAGTCTTGATTTACTGAAATATTTCCTCCTTAACCAAACCACAACATAAATTTTCCTGCTGACCCCGTTGTCCCTCCTGAATTTGAGCATATAGGTTGTTCTGATGATACTGTTGCTGGCATTAATGTTTACAGCGTTGATGATTTTAGGGGGTTAGTTCTCACTACATTTTAAAGAATGTTTTGTAAGAAAAAAACTTGTGCGGGAAATGCATGTCACAAAAGGGTGAGGATGACAATGCACCCGTTGAGGGTAGCATGCAGTTTTTGTGGCAAGATTTAAGCTAAAACTGATGTCATGTTAGTATATGCTGTCATATAAGTCAGCCATGAAAAAAACTGTAGGATAATGTTTAAGCATGTTTTCAGGACCTCAATTTATTGATGGCTTCAACTAATCCCAATGAAGCGCAAACTATCTTCACTTATTCTTGGTATAAAATTATTGTGCAAAAGTTTTGCCCTTCAAAATCCATAGGTATCACCTGAGCTATGTGGTATCATGATCTAGGTTTTTCGCTCTAAGGAAGTATTCTTACGTGCATATTCTATGTTCCAAATTTTCATATTTTGCACTGACGTTGGTTTGTTTGTGTTTTGCTTTGGATTTTCCTTTATATGCTGAAGCAGATGAAGAGAACAAGACAACATAATGTACGTGGGTGGACTCCTGTGTTGAAGAACCTCGCTTTAATATATGCGTTACCCAAATTAGATGAAGTTTCGGTGGTATAGATAGAACTTTCACAGTTGTTACAAAAGAAAAGGATGTGTTCTGGATTTAAAGTTGACTACGAATGATTAGGTTGTACCTTGTAAGAAGTGTAATAAAATTCTTATTCCATAAAGCTTTTTTATGTAGAGGTTCCCATAAACTTGCCAAACTCTGTATAAGTCGTCGTTGTATATATAGAACAGCAGACTGGTACTGTCTCGTTGTGATGTTAGCAGGGATGCTAATTTGTACATAAATACCAATTAACAAATATAAAAGGTCAAACTTCAATGGTACGTCTGTTGAATGGTTTAAGATTCATTTAGGACTCATCGCAAATTAATCTGGGACCATTCAATAACCGTATCATTGAATGGTACTAACCGTATCATTGAATGGTACGTACCACCCAAGATTTTTCCAAATATAAACCCTAAACAATGCTGTGTTGACAAAATGTATGTATCAATCACAGGAAAGGATGAGAGTGAATGGAGGGGAATTGAAAGGAGGAAGACATCTTTTGTGACTAATACCTATTACTGTCTGAAGTTTTTCAAAACAAAAGATATTAAAGAGGTGACCGGTCGGGATTATTACAGTGATCAGTCGGATTGAAGCAGGATTTGAAATTTGAGAGAAGCAACAGGGGCGGCTAGTTGGACTGAAGTCGAACGACCGGTTGGACCAATAAAACCTCGTAAGGTGACCGGTAAGAGCATGTTGAAAGACCAGTTGATGTTGCTTCGGAATTCAAATTCTTCATATCTTTTTGGAGGGTGTTCAGTCGGTTTTAAACTTAATTTGATACTTCGTATATAGTATCAAAAAGACTTCATAAACATGTTCTACAAGCTAGAGATTGAATTCAAATGAAGAGACATGTTTCACATGAAATTGTGCCTCTTTATTGAAATGGTGCAAACCAAGTGTTGTATGGTTATGAATGGTTGTTGAACCATTGCAGAAATGAGCACGTATTAAACCTCTATTGACGAGTCACAGCCAAGTGCTATAAGAAAAAGTTTATATTCTCTCTGCCTTTTTTCATTGAAAACCAAAGCACTAGAACAAAATTATGCAGTTTATGTTTTTGGTTTAAAACTCGAGAGTTCTTGTTATTCTTAGTGTGTTTCAGGTTTACTTTAGGAGTGTATAAAATTTCCACAAGATTATTTCACAACTTCCCTTTACACACAAGTTATGAAGACCAATTAATTAAACCTAATAGCGTACGCAACTTGAAACAATCTTTCATCGTTCTTAGCAATAGCCCACTAGTCTTTACTATCCAATAAATACTATCAAACACTGCAAAAGGTTTGTATCTAAATTCTAACCACTTAATTGGTATCAATGATTTTGGCGGGAGATGGAAAGCTAGCTACTAGCTACGTCCATGCCAAAACCAATTATTTCGTCATGGATTCTCGTACGTGTTTTTATGTACATAGTTGCCATGAAAGTTCTTTCTTCTTTTTTTTTGGTGCCAGTTATTTATCACGGCTTGCAAGATCGATCGGTTTTGAATTAATAACTGTGACTGAAATTATATATATTGCGTGGCCTCTATCGATTGCAGGTCGTAGATTTTTCTGTAGGTATAATGTTTGAAGCATTGGCGCGCGGGATCGAAGTGCAAATATATATTTTATCATAGAGTTTTTCCGATCATCAAGATATAAAAAACATCTGTTTTTCTTGTCTTGATGTAACGGAATGCTATTAGCTACAACACATCAATTACCCTAAACACCCAGTCTCCTTGCAACTTTCTGAGACTCTCCAAAAACTAAAAAGACAGATAATATAGCTCTAGAGGCTTCTCTCTCTCTCTCTCTCTCTTAAATTTTGAATGGTTTTGGGCATGAACCCATTCACGTAGTAGTAATTGATATAATGGGATGAGAATGTACGTATAGTTCAGTGACGATGATGGGACATTCATTCTCTGTGTCTCATAAAGTCTCCAGCAGCAAGACCCAGTGTCATCCGGGCGTCTCTCCTATATACATAGAATATTTACGTATTTTCCCACCAAAACAATGAATGGAATTCAGCAGATGACCGGCGGGAAGAACTTGATAAATACATATACCTTTTGAATCATTATATATGCTCATTTTTGGCCATGTATTATTCCGATATTTAACCATTGAATTTGATTTGCTTAAAATTGAGTGATCGATGTCGTTGAATCAAATATATATGTGTCTACACTTTGTGCAAGAAAAATTGGCATTATGTCTTCCTTTTTATTTGAAAATTACAAACGATATTCTATATTATTGGGAGAGTGAGAGTTTAAACCCAAAATACAGTGAGTTGAAAGAAAACACTCCAACTACTATGACATTATTTCTTAACTATGAAATGAGTAAATACTAGAAAGCTTTTTGAGCCCTCTACCACTAAACATCATCCTAAATAATTATTTATATAAGGGCATACGTCACATACTAGTGAGGGAAAAAAGAGAAAATGTGGATGCAATTATTGTTGGAGAAAAGAGAGAAAATGGTAGTGAGAGAAAAATATGGGCAACTCTAATTTAATTTTTATTACTGTTATATATACCCTAATATGTTCCTTAAGTTAATTGTGAATGGACATATAATTGGAACCTTTGCAAGAATAGTTATGTTTGGGTGAAGGATTTTCAAGTCTCAAGAGATTGAGATTAAGTTATTATTAAGGAATAAATTACAAAATATTAGATAAACAGGATTATAAATAATGCATTTCATGACAATTATAAAGATTTATAAAGATATGTAAGAGAGATTTGCAAGGATTAGTCTTATGTAACAAACAAACCAACAATACTCAGTTAGGATACTTCTTCGAATAATTAAAGTACGCAATTTCCAACAAAGAACTTCAAAGATGAATCTTCAAGTCCCAAAGAAAGCTTCTGAAATAGGTGAGCATGTCATCCGCATGATGAAGAGTTAAAGAGTAGATAGTAGATAAATGTGTGCATGGGAAAGATAAAGCTCAACTCTAACTCTTTCTTCTTTAACCGAGAGAGAGAGAGAGAGAGAGAGAGAGAGAGAGTAGAAATTACAACTTCACGAGAATGCGACCTATAGCATTTAATATCAACCCAACAGGTGTTTTGGATACGTGGGTTTCTTTCAATGTATATCATATAAATAGCATAGTTTTTGAGTTGAATATATGTGGAAGAAAAAGAAAGTGATTGAAAGAAGGGAAACACTGCACAGAAGATAAGCTTAAAGATCAAACCATGTCTCACATAGCTGTGGAGAGAAACAGGAGAAAACAGATGAATGAGCATCTCAAAGTCTTACGCTCTTTGACCCCTTGTTTCTACATCAAACGGGTATCTTATATATATAATTAGTCGATACATATCTCTCTCTATGTTTGTGTACTATATATGATTAACTTAAGTCGGTGTTAATTATTTTCTCATTAACTAATTGTTTTACATGTACTAGGGAGACCAAGCATCAATCATAGGAGGTGTGATAGAATTCATCAAGGAATTGCATCAAGTTTTACAGACTCTGGAGTCTAACAAAAGAAGAAAAAGCATAAGCCCTAGCCCTAATCCAAGCCCAAGACCAGTAGTCGTACTGCCACAGAAATATCCAACCGCTCCGCAACTTCATCAAAACCCTAATTTTAATTTGGGGACTGAAAATCATCACCATGTGATCAATAAGGAACTAGCTATAGGAGCAAGTTGCAACTCTCCGGTGGCTGACGTCGAAGCAAAGATCTCGGGATCCAACGTGGTGATGAAGATAATATCTCGGCGAATTCCTGGCCAAATTGCAAAGATCATTGGTGTGCTCGAGAGGCATTCATTTGATGTCCTTCATCTCAACATCAGCAGCATGGAAGACACTGTTTTATACTCTTTTGTAATCAAGGTACTTTGTATCATTAAACCTCTTTATGTAGTTCTGGAAACCCAATCTTTGAACACTCCTAATTGCTCAGTTGCAACTTACGACCAAAACTTTGTTGGGAAGTTAGGGTTTTAGTTACCCTCAAGCGCTCACTACAGATCATGACAACGAGAGCTGCTTAGGGCAAATATGTTTCTAATAGTAGCCAGCTATAAATTAATAGTACTGATGTTTAACCTGTTTATCTAGAATCAGAGAAATGAACTGAAGTACTATAAGTGATCACCTGCGTATAGAATATGGACTAGCTTCCAGGAGTCGCATGTTATTAGCTAATTTTGTAAAATGAAGCCATGCACTGATGAATGGATATTTTGTTTTACAAATATTGGTAAGGAAAATGATAGCCACACTTTTTTTCCTTTCTATACGTTTATGTTTAATCATGTCTGTTATTTCTACTTGATTTATTCAAATAAAAATTGATGTGTAAGAAGAGAAAAAGAGTGTGATCATTTTTTTATTGGTAATTACCATTCAACTACATTGAGGACTAAAAATTTTGCTCCAATCGAGAATTTGATGATGAATTTCTTTGTTACAGATAGGGCTGGAGTGTCAGTTGAGCGTAGAAGAACTAGTACTTGAAGTTCAACAAAGTTTGCGCTCAGACGCAAATTAAGCAGACGTCGACATACAAATACAATGACGTGCTTGAGTGCAGATCAAGTGGTGAAGTTAAGTTATAATGGTTTTATTATAGTAGGCATATGAGAAAGGATATAAACGTTTATTTCACTTGAAATGTATACCTGAGATGTCAAATCATATATATAATAAGTAATTAATGCTTTATACCTATAAATTCTTAGTTTGGTATAATTATTTTACTCTACACATGATATGCCACGTAGGTATGTCATATTCATGGGCGAGTTACACTCAATAGAGTAAACTAATTATATTAAACAAGGTGCCAGGTGTAGCATGTTAAGATGTATAATTTTTATTAAGAATAACCAGTTGATCATAATTGTGTACCTTGGACAGAGTTTGATTGGATCATCAATATTCTTAATTCATGATTCAACTAGTAAGGAACTAACACATGATTAGAATGTGAAGTCAATGACATGTTTACTTATTTGAAATGAAAAAAGTTATGAATCAAAGAAGTAAGTGAGAGAAGCAATGGAAATCAACTATTCCCTTCCTTTCATATATTCAATTACTGATTTTACTGTGGGAGCTACATTTTTTTCTTGTTATGTATGTTTTAGTAAACATCAAGAAGTCGGAGTGATTTCAATACGCATGAATTGGTAAATACATGAAAAGTTAGTAATCAAAATAATTAATTTGAATATTCATTTCAAGTAATTAAACATATTATAAACTAGTAATATCAAACTTGAATCTAATTAATAGAATAATATGTTCTCTTGAATAAATGGAATGGAATTAATCGTTCTTATAAGTGTTGCAAGAGTAGTTTGTTTAATTAGTTGCTTTTTATTTTTAAATGATTGTTAGCCAAAAGAATATCCGGGAAATGGTTGCACAAAAAAGTGGCCAAACTATAAGTTTACCTAATCCAGATCAAAAGTCATGAGAGCTGGTGATGAGAGGAAAATGTGGAGTGGATATAAGAGCAAGTCTACTGGGGAGGTTAAGGACTGAAGGCAACTATTTTAGCTAGCCTCCCAGAGTAACACGACTCATCAAATCTTAGGCTCAAAAATTTTTCTTTTGAGGGGGTGGGAGGTAAAGACCATAATTTATATTTTAGGCTTAATTTTTCTTGAATTACACCTCAATTTGCAGTTTGTTCATGAACTTTAAAAATAGTTCTATTAGTTTTACTTCTGACAAGATTTGTTATACTAGGTTTTGGGGGTACCATTTCCTATCCTGAAAATATGACTTTAGCTCCTGAAATTTAATTTTCTCTATATAAAACCCGACATAAGTTTTTTACTCGAATATAACCCATTGACTAGACTCCACATAAGCAAATTCATTAATTATGTTTGACTTTACACATTTTAAATTTTTTGGATGCCTAAAATACCCATATTTGAATGTTTGATGTACACAATTAATTCCATACGAGTAGTATGACACATCCCGACCCGGATGTACAGGTGGACACCCAAAAGTCGAGTGTGCTGGCCGACACCACGTGGGGTGACGAAAGCCATTTAGAAGAAATAAGGGATAATTTGAACAAATCGAATAAAATAAGGATCAGAGTGCACGAAAGTGTGCAGGCGGAAAGAAATAATAAAATAACAAGTGGTCGTACAAGGTACGGGATACTAAATAAATACAAGGACCAAGAATTCCTACATTGTCATACCACCGCGTCTCGACGTCGACAGCTCCAAGCCACTTATCTTGGAGGGGCGCAAAAACAGAAGGGTGAGTGGGCCATAAATAATTATTTTGTAAAACATTTCCTTTCTTAAAGTAATAACCCCTCGCCGTCAAAACAAGTAATAGTTTCGGAAAACCTTTCTGGAAAACATACTACAGTAGTAGGTGGAAAATCAGTGTAAGTACGGAAATGTACTTACATTCCAAAACGGGCAGAAAGCCACAACTAGTAAAAATACTTTACCAGAAAATCCGTATAAAATAAGATAGTACGAGAAACCCGTAAAACAATAGAAGCCTCCGTGGCATCAGTGAAATCCGATAGTAAAATCACAATATAAAACAATAGGGTATACGCTCGATAGGTATGACAGACACACGAGTTCATACAGAGGTATTCTGTCATGAACAGGCTGGGTGTATAAATAATGCTACGCTCATGTACTACATACACGTGAAGCTGGCGCTAAGCGCATCACAACGAGTTCGAGTCGCCAAGGCGACCTAGAACAGGCTGGCACCTACGATGGATCCAAAGTGAGCGTGTCGGTGCGTGTGAACAACCACGTGAAGCTGGTCTTGGCCCCGGACAGTACTACTGACACCATGTAAGCATTCCTAATTGAGCGTGTGAAAACATACCACGGAATATTTCTAAATAAAATAAGGTGGGGTAATTTCCTTTCCGAGATAAACCTCAAAATAAACGTATAATTAGGTATTCACGGATGCCGTACCCGGAATACCAAGTATATACCAAAATACTTAAAATACTAAGCCAAGTATATACCCACAAGGGTACCAAGGTATAGAAATACCAATTTAACAACATACCAAGTGAACCAAAATACAGTAGAGATATCAAATTCAAGGTTCACCAAAATATAGCCCTAGGCTCGCCAAGTATAAATATAAACCACATTTGGAAGCATAGGCAATATAATAATAATTTCCAAAAACCCTAAACATATAGCCGGGTCAAATACTAGTAAACCGAGTATACACAATATATACTAAAGCTTACTAAGTATAACAATATAAATAATATTTAAAAGTGTAGGCATAGCCTAAATATAATTTCCCATGCACAAAAACAATCAATTTAATAAGGAAAGGGCCCACTCACATATACCAATGCCGAAGTAGCCCAATTGTACGCTCTCCGTACTCCACGGGTCACCAAACCTATTTTAGAACACCCACAATTAATAAAAATAATCGAAAATACGAAGAAAACGGCGTTCGGAAACCCGAAAACGGAGTTACGGGGTCGGAAAACCCAAAACTGCCGCCGTGTGCCGCCGCACGCGCCGCCACAAGCTGCCAAATGGCCTCACGCGCCGCCACGCGCGGCTGTGAGGTCACACGCGCCTCCACGCGCTGCCACACGCCTGTCAACGGTCAACGCTGACGTCAGCGCCGGTCTGGACTGGTTGCTGACGTCATCGCTGACATCATCACCGGTCTAAACCGGTTTGCTGACGTCAGCAGGACAGGTCTGAACCGGTTTGCTGACATCATCGCTGGTCATCCCTGTCCTTTTTCCGATCGCCGGAATCTGGAAAATTTGGTCAGAAATTTTAGGAAAATTTCAGAGCTTCATAACTTCTTCATTTCAAGGCCAAATTGCACGATTCAAGTACCAAAATGAAGCTAGAAGTGAGGAGAATAATATTTTACCATTTTGGGGGCCAAAAACTGGCCAGAAGTGGCCCGAAAATGGGGAAGAAGTCTCGGTGCAAAATCGGCCAAACTTGGTTTCTTCGATTCTCGGCCAAACGCTGCCATCCAAGGCTCGAGCAAGGTCCCTGGGACTTCCAGGAACTCAGTGGTGACAAAATCGAGGTGATTTGAGCTCGGTTTCACCGAGAACTCACCGAGGAAAGATTTCGGGGTTCGTCGGAAAATTCTGGGATTTCTGGTTTCTTGGGTTTCTTGGGTTTGCAGGGTCCTGTCAGGGTATTTTGAGGTCGATGAAGATGGTGGTGTGGTCTGCAAGGTTGATTGGCCAAGAAATTGGCTCGGTGAGGGAGAAAGAAGGCCACGAGGTGGCTTGAGAGATTTGTGTGAGGTTGAGTGTTTGCAGACAGAGAGCACGGGAAAGAGACAAAGACCCTGAAACAAGGGTCAAACTGACAGGGAACAAGGCCACATGGCCCAGCAGGGGTATTGGGCCCCAGCCCAACCACCAAACTGCCCAAATTTGAAAATACGGGAATGTCGGAAATCCAACGCCCGTAAAATATTTGTTCGGACTCCGAACGACGTCCCGCTCGCGTCCACGCGTTTGTAACGACGAGCACAACAAGAAAATACAAAGAGAAGGGTTGTACGAGTTACAACGCAAAAGTCAACCGAAAGGTCAACCAAGGGCATTTTCGTCATTTCCCACTTCCGGGAATAAAATACTATTATTTTCCGGAACGGGATGTAACATAGTAAGGGAGAATTAATGACTTTGCAAAAATAAAAAAGGAAAAAAAAAATTAATGTTACAAATTCATTGCCTTATATATAATAACAATAAAACATGCCTAATATATGTAATAATACATGCTTAATTAATGTCACGAAAATTATATTTTACATATAAATGTAGGTAAATTATTTTACACACACACATATATATAATATAAAAAAAACATGCCTAATATATGTAAAAATTCATTACCTACAAAATAAAGAAATGTTATTTGGTTCAAAATTAATTTACTTGTATTTTACATAAAAATATAGGTCAATTATTTGCATATAAAATAATAATAAATGCAAAATAATTTACCTACAAAAATAAATAACGTGCTAATAATAAATAAATTTATATATAGGTAAATTAATTAGTACAAAAATAGAGATATGTTATTTGATTAAATATTAATTTAACTATATTTTACATAAAAAGTATAGGTAAATTATTTGCATACCATAAATTTATAATTGTGAAGTCAACTCTCGAAAGAATCCAGTTTTTCACTCCCACAAATAGTGCACCTACTATTTGAATTTTAAAATATTAAATTGCTTCATTAACATAATTAGGGTATTGTGGCATAAGTTGTAAATAATTTGTAATAATAGGTTACTTATTTTCCCACATATCAACAAGTTTGAATTTTGGATTTTATTTGAATGTTTAAAGATAGATGGGTTTAAGTTTAGAAAAAAAAAAAGAGTTATAAGGGCCTATATCTAAAGAACCATTTCCTATCATGTGTCATTTTATCCAAATTCACATCTGCAATCAGGCCTCAATAAATAGACTATATTCTTCATCTTCTTCAAACACAAACTCATTTTGGGCACATCAAAACTAAACACTTGAATATTTCTCTCCACCAAAATTGAAAAATTAGGTGGAAAAATTGACAGATAGTTATATATTTATAAAGTTGTGAAGAAAAAAAATGTGAGAGCGTGTGGTTCTTAGAGGGAAAAAATATTTTTTTGACAAAGCCATTGCCAAAAGTAATTTATTAGGCAAATCATAATTTTTTTAGATGCGAATAACTGTTGTTAAAAAGATGTATGATCATTGGTTAAATGAGAAGGTGGTTGTGAGATATACTAACGAGGATCAATATCGAGTTATGTCTCATGGTGTGTGTGACCTACTTTGGTTGAAAAGTTTAGTGAAAGATCTTGATTTTAAATCAAAGAAACCATGAGTTTGCATCGTGATATATTAAGTTGTCATTGAGCATAATCCGATGCAACATGAGAGTCCTAAACATGTTAAGGTTGCCCCATACTTTCACAAAAAACACAAGCTAGGAGTAGCGGAGCCAGCTTGGGGTCAATGGTTGGTCATGATGACCCCAACAGCTTCCTAACTCTATGCATATTTGTTAGTAGATTTATCTCTGACCCCAACTAAAGAGAAAGTGAACAACGTTGAATTACAACCTATTGTTGCTTCTTCCTCTCCTATTTTCTTCTTTCCTTTCCTTCTCCTTCTGCGCACCACATGCTCGACGTAATGCCTCATCCTAAAAGCCTTGGCAGGCAGGTCTCAACAGTCTGGTGGCCTAGGCACACCTTGACAGATGCATATGCTAGAAGAACACAACAGTTATGGATAGATGTCATCACAAGTTTTCGGCGAACGTTGGTAGATATTGATAGGTGCCCACTAAATGCTTGACGGAATGGTGCAATGAAGTATTTGCTTTGGTCGAAATCATCACCCCATTGTAAAATTCTTGCTCTGCGCCACTTATTGTGTTTTCTTTTATGAAGACTCAGGATCACTCTGATGGCAATCTCGAATGAAATGTTTTTATAACTCGTTTCATGTTGGGCATGCGTGACTTCTTTACAACAATTTGAGGGAGAATGTTGACCAAGTTATTTCCAGTTTTATTTAGGATTCTATATATGATCTATTTCCTATTGTAATTACCTTTCTTTATGAAGCACCCTTTACACACAAATTCTCAAATACAACTGCTTCGCATGGGCTACATGTGGCTCATCAGACATGCTTCAGTGGGTCAGCCCAATCAACATAAAAAGAATCAGACCCAAACCAAACATGACTTCACTCATATGGGCTTCACTCTTAACCAGTACAACCTTTACCAACCTTTTTGTCGTTTGACAAAGTAATTCGTCAATGTTCATCCAAATACTTTTGATGAAGGATAGGTGAAAGTGAGTAAGCTGTAGCCTTGTGGGGTCTTTCATTAGTGTCTGATCCACATTGTGTGATAGTGAGAATAAACCTAATTTTGGCGCATACTATGATTGCTATTGATGTTACAACTTGCATTGTTACTTGTGTGAATGATTAAATTACAATTAGTTAAGCTAAACTGCAAGCAAGTCATGGATTAGCAAGTTAGCAGCAGAAAGCAACACAAAAGCCACAAATCCGTAATTAGCTGCGCTTGTCTTTCTTAATTTCTTCAAATCACCTGGAGTCCTGGACCCTCATCCCATCATCCCAATTATTAATTTAATATCTTAAGACTGTGGCTGCTGCTTAATTGGGTCCATTGCTTTCGAAAGAAAGTGATAATGCATGCATCAAGATCTTGATCATTCAACTTCATGATTGCTAATTCACAAGTAAGTGCTGTTTAGTTTACTGTGTGACACATGAGTCCATGACCTGCATGCCTTGTGTTGTGTATTGTCTTGTTATTTTGTTGCACAATGATTGGAACAACTAGCTCTCAAGAACCCACTCTCTGAGTAATTGAGTATGATTCCATGTGAAGAACAAATTAATTTAAAGCAAAGTTTCAAATAAATGCAAATCTAGGTTTCTGTTCTGATTGGTCCATTCAAATTCTAATTATATATATATAAATGTATATTAATTTGGAGACCAACTATTTTTTGGTTTAGTTGTAGTTGTCTCCACTAGTTAGATAAAGTTTTATCTTCTCTCTGCCGGTTGGAGAAAGTTTTATGTTTGACTCAGATAAATACAATGACATACATTGTGAAATAAGCTCGATACCTAGTTCTAATCAACCCTATAGTTGTAAAATTTTGTCATGAGTGGGTTAACCAGTTTTACAAATATATATCTTTGTAAATACCATATTATTTTTTTAAGTAATTAAGGAAAACCCAAACAATGTTCATTACTGATTACAAATTGACCAGCGACATTCCCATTAATTAATTAGGAATGTTGATGATTCCAACATGGTAAAGCTTCAACTGTAATTTTAATGATTTGATGCATTGCAGGAGGCAGCGTTTTTTCTATCACATCAAATATCAAGTGCTTTTAAAACTCAACTGTATTTTGATTGAATTTACTTTTTATTTCAGTTTTCACAGTTTCACCTGCGCGCCAAAAGATTATGACTGAGGTAAAGGCCAAAAATCTCTAGTTGCAAATAAACCTTAGTTGTAGGCCTAACATTTTAGGGGGAAAAAAACAAAGCATATGAACCGTGAACGAACTCAGGCCAGGGTGGTCCAACTGCTCTGAAATTTGCACTCAAATTATTGCAATAGCAGCCAAAATTTGTTGAACCCATATGCATACACCAGTTGTATTTGGTACTCCATTGTCTCAATCTGGTCAAATTTACTCTTCTAACCAAATTAATTTAGCCTATTCTATGTAATTTTACACTGCAGGGTTATATTATATAGCCCTCACCCAATTAAGTTATAAACCCTAAAATTCAACTATTGTTCAGGATATGAAGTAGTGGGATTTAGAGTTTTGAGTTTAGGAATTCGTAAAACATGAAGACATTTGTTCAATATACAACATAATTAAATAATGAATAAAGAACTCGTAACTCAAATATGTTTGAGAGTATTTTCTGATACAACTTAATAATAATTAATAAAGAATTTGTAGCTTAAGAATATTTACTCATACAGGTGAAGGTCTTTGTTCGATAATAAAAACAAAAAAATCAATCAAACCTCAAGGAGTAGTTTGGATTAGTTAACCCCTAATCAAAGCTTTGAAAGGGAGTTTAGTAAAGTCAAAGGGGTTTGACTAAGGAGGAACCTCTAACTTCTTGCATTCATGCAAATGATGCAACCAAAAACCAACCCTAACCCTAACCCTAATCCCTGTAAATCTATTAACTGACAGAAAACGAAAACACGGACACACACACAAAATCAATAAAGTCGCGACCAGCGTAGCTCCCGCGCGTGACACCACCCATATCGTCATCATCACCAGCCACAATCCAAGTACACGAAGCCACGTGTACGGCCAGAAAAAGAATCGCTAATCTTCTCTGATGTCGTCAGTCATAATAAGAACCAAACAGCCACCACCCATCCATATGCAGCTGCAGATGTGAACGTGAGAGTGAGTCGGACGCGGCGAGGAGAGAGAAAGGAAGAAAGAAACAACTACTTACAACTGAGTCTATGACTCGAGAAGAGAGAGAGAGAGAGTGAGTGTAATAATGATGAGGGCGTGGTGTGTGTACTGTGTGGTGTGTGGGGACTGGGACCCGCGTGAGTGGTGGCTTTAACCGGACCGTACACAAAGATTCCGCGGCTCTTCGGAGGGAGGGGGCTCATGATCCCCTCTCCTCTCTCTCTCTCTCTCTATAGTGAAGTGAGGGCAAGACGGGCCAGAGAAACAAAACTGCCTTTGGGTTTTGCAGGCTAACTGACAATTTTTGCCGTTAATTGGCTTCCGTCATCTTCCTCTCTTTAATTTATTTTAGTTTTCTTCTCCTCCTATTCGATCGGCTCCACTTATTGGCTCGGCTTCCGACTCTCACCAAGCCTGCTATACATTACTACTTACTTCTCTAGCATTATCTTATCCTACTTGGTCTGAATCTTTGCGAGAGTTTACTATTTTTTTATATTTTTAAGTGTACTTACTTTTCAAGTCACGGAGACTAGCTCATCAGCCTAGAATCACTTTTGTACATGTTTATAATTTTATTTCACCATGAAATAATTACATTTAGTTTTTTGGTTTCTATTTCTATTTCTACTTTCATTTTCAATTATAACTTAGGTGAACACTTATTTCGTCTTCGTCCGTTCCAAGCATAAAAAAAACTTAGCCAAACCATCGTCTTATTTTGTGCACAATTATTTGGTTAAAAAATTGGATTTACACGTAAGCACAACACAATTCTACACACACTATTTTTTGTTGACAATCTTAATAACGGCACGCCTATTTTCTTTTTTTCTCAAGCCATCTCATGGCACCTAAGCCAGAAAACAACCCTAAAAACAAATAGGTGTTGAACCTTCTCAACCTCTGTCCGAGTTTTAACACCAACACATGTTACAAATTGGTTGGACAAAGCATTTTTTTTCTTACTTACTACATTTATTTATTATTTTTAATTTGTAATCTATAGGTGTTTATACTATTCTCTCTTGTCCTATCACGAGGCCGCGGATGAAAGGACAATAAAATTGAACTTTGTGTAGGGAGAGTGCAGACGTTAGTTTGCGGTGTGTCGCAGATTCAGAACGTGGGTCAGTACACATTGTGTTACGCGGGAATATCTTTCCTAAGATATTTAACCTGAAGACGTCTCTGTAAATTGCAATGCCCGCGTTGCAAAATGACCCGCTCACCCCTACACTGCCCTCAACTTCCTTGTCCTTTCCAGGGACATTCTCGTCAATAACCAGTTGCTAATTGCTATGCGACCAGAAACAGACCAGACAGCCCGAACCAGTACAGTACAAACTTACCAAAACTTTGTATGGGTTGCAAGTTTCAAAAAACTGTTGGGCCCACTTGGATATGCTATGCTGGTTGCTGGGTGTAGGGTTAAGAACCATAGCTGTGAAAAATGTACTGAATTTAGAATTACAATGGTGTTGGTGTTGGTGAGGAGCTAGGGTTAGGGCTAGCTGGGTGTAGGCTGGGTGTAGGGATCAGTACTTGATGAGTGCAGTGCAGGGAGATAGGCAGCAGCAAACAAATTTAAGCAAAGATGCTTTAGATTCTGTTGTTGTAATGAGATTTAGATGTTAGATTTGTCCAGCTGCTTCTTCAGTCCTTTTCTTTGGATTTCAACCTTTCAGTTTTTGGGGCCTTGACGGGGAGAGAAGTTATCCAGGTGTTCAGATTGGTTCCTGCAAGACGTTAACGTGTTGGGAAAGTTAATGTTATTTGTTTAGAATTAACGTTATAGTCAGTAATCTTAATTTTATGAATGAATTCAGTTGTAAACTTCGGGTTAACTTTCATTATCACAGAAATATTACGAACATTGGATGATTTGAATTCACAAAACCATATCATTCAAACCAATTTATGTCATTCAATGCTCGTAATATTCTATACGTAGTATATAAAAGAATTTTCCATAAACTTCATGAGACCTGTCTGTCTGTGTGTGATTAATATTATTTGTAATGACATTGTATAAAGTTGCATGTATGGCGAAGAAAGTGTTTTAGGTTAACTAATTGTTCTAAGTTGACTAAATGAGGTTAATCGATAGAGAAATGATAAACAAACATAATTTTTAACTTTTTACACACGTCTATTTTATTTTTCTTATTTTTGTTTAATTTATTCAGCCTGATAACCAAAAATTAAAAAAAACGTGTGAGAGGCTAAAAGAAGTATGTGAAAATCATATCATTAATCAATATATAATGCAAGATTTTTTTTACAATACACTAATAGATACGATTCACTAGTACTGCTTGAATAGTTAAATTGAGACTGTCAAAATTTGACCGTAAGAATCCAGTCCTTCAATGCAATACATCAGTGCATTTGTAGTAGAGTATATTGTTCTAGACATTTTGTCGCCGTCGGTTATAACTAAGTTTAGGTTGGATACTCTAATTTTCAATTAGCATTACGTTTTTCTTATTCACGAACCCTTTTATTTGTAGGGTTTTTTTTCTTCCTCTTTATAACCCTTTTATTTTTAGAAGTTTTGTTTAATTTGGAGTATGTGAAAACATCATTTTTCTTGATCATAAACTACGCACTACAATGCGAGACAATTATAATTTCCACTCAAAACCCAGTAACACATAAATTGAAAACCCTTGTTGTTCATAAACTGCGCACTACAATGGGAGACAATTAGGGGACAAGCATGACATGAATTAAGGTAATCAAATATGTCAGCTCTACAAAATTTGAGGCAAGAATATGCCTATAAATATCATTGGACAAAAATCAGATATAAAAGAATAATAAAATACGTTGAGAAATTAAAGAATAAAAAGTATCACTAAACGTGATGAAGTCTCATTGCACAAATCTGTTTAAATTATCAACATATATGGTTCCTTAGCTTAGGCTTAGTATTCAGTGATGGAACTGTTTGCTAATGAATAGACTACAAATTTAAGGACTATATTTATATAATTATTCATTAGGTAAACTCTTGATTTAATAAATAAGACTACAAACCTAGGGATTTAGGGAGTGTTATTGGTCAAAAGCTGCTTTCAGTAGGTGTTCGGAGTTGGAACCAATAAGATACTACAATCAAGGTTCTAAAAAGCGCTAGGCGCTAGTCGGGCGGCGAACAGGGGCCTAGCGCCTAGGCGGGGCCTAGGCGTACTAGGCGGATTTAAATAAATTTATTAATATCATATAAATAAGTGTATTTACACTTTAAAAAAAATAAAAACTATACTTATATTAAGAATTTGGAGAGATAAAGTTGCAAGGCTAGGCCTCAATCTCTTATTCTCCATTTCCCTCCAAGACTCCCTCCGTATCAAACTCAAATGGGGAAGTGAGAAATTAGGGATTTTTGGTTTTTCTTCCCAGAAAACCATTTTGCATTTTTTTTTTTTTTAAAAAGCACCGCCTAGGCCCCCGCCTAACACTAAACCGATTTTTAGAACGATTTGCTAATAATCCCCTAGGAAGACCCCCGCCTAGCGCCTAGGCGCCGCCTAGGCCGATTTTTAGAACACTGACTACAATTAGTGTGCTAATTGCTAATTATATATGAGAGTTTGTACTGGTGGGTTTATAAATTTAATACTGGTGGACAAGCAGTCCTCACCTTTCTTCAATCTTATGAGGCTATAAGTTCAAAAGAAGGTGATGGTACGTACCATATATTGCATACATCACTGCTAAAATGAAAGATGCAATGTATAAAATCTAGATTTGGCATGTTAGTGGTGTACTTCTTGTTCGATTTTGTCCTTCTTTTGAGCGTCTAAAGTCCCACAACGTCAAGCAAAAGAAAGGCTACAAACATATCAACAGAGCTTAATTCAAATTATATAGCGTGACATTGAGCTGCTATTGACATTTTGAAATAGTTATTCAAACTATATATAAGAAAAAGATGGTGTGTGATAACTATTTTTGAAGGTAATGCGTACGGGATAAACATTCTCATTTAGTTATACTATACCTACATTTTACAAGTGTGTAATAACTAGAATTTAATCGAGTTCACTTACTGTTTCATTACTTTGATTGTTAGTAAACACAAGAATTGGAATGACACTCATTCCTTGCGAATCCATCTATATTACACCAAAACAACACAAACACGGCAAACACGACAAGATCGCCAGGTCTAGTCCTACATCGTCCATCTCTTACAAAATAAATTGTGACGTATATTAAATTGTTATACTTCTAATTGTACTGAAATTTTTTGAGATAAAATCTCACATATATTGAATTGTACATGTAGTTAAGTGGAAGATAATATCAGTGTAATTAGTAGTGAATTGACGACCCGTCTCTATTAAATCTTAACACTAAGTGCTGATAACAAATCTTATTAAGATATCATTGTAATTGACCATCTCAACACGTGAAAAAGACACTCTCATAAGTAGACAAGGGCAAGCAACCCTATCAAGTATGAACTGTTTTCCCACATGAAATTCTTCCCGAATGGCTTAAAATTCTTAGCCTACAGAAGAAATTAGAAAGAGACAGTGGCACACATGTAGAAGGGAGCCTAGTTTACTACTTCTTGGGAAATCAAGCAAGCAAAATAGAGAAAGCATAGTCCTAAACCCTAAAATAATACATAGGAATATGGGGCATAAGCCCGCCACGCCAAACCGGCTTCCGAACCCCAAAAAGAGTGGTGTAAGCTGCCTGGCCAGTGCCATGTGATTTTACTGCTCTAATTCCTTGTTCTTTGAACCTTGAATTCCTTGCTTTGACTTGTTTAATTCTATATTGTTAAAATTATAGTTAATTAATTTAGATTCTTTACTTATGGGAAAATTGTTTTAAGCTTTTTTATTAGAATCTCAAATACTTGGATATAATAATAGCATGAGTCAGGAAATGTGGCTGCTGCAGCTAACTCCTCTGCACAAAAGTTGCGCCAAGTCCAAGATCCCAGTTAGTCATGCAGGTAACTTCTTTCATACATTCTGCCACGTTTACACTGTATTTAGGAATAGGCTTCTGGCTTTCTGGGTAAAATATAACTTAATCTTGTATTATACTTTATAACTTAATCTCTCTGGCAGTGCTTTTGCGGTCCAATTATGAATCTGAACTATATTTAAATATATTTTAACTAATAATTTAATTTACAGTCTCATAAAAGAATATTTTCATATATTATACGTATGCTACATAATAGCAAAAGAACAGCAGAGGAAAAAAAAGAAGAGGAAATTGGGAAGAGATGTAGACAATGTTTTGATGACAATAATGGTAGTCATTTCAAGAAAAAACATGATCCGAATTGAAATTTTGCTTTTGTTTTTAATGAGAGATTGAATCGTAGCCCAAAAAGTTTAAATTGATTGTTATGCTCTTGCATTGGATAGCTGAGCAGTGAGCACCAATTTAAATACATTTCCTTTTAAATGGATCATGATTGATCAAGAGTCTTGGGGTAGAACCAAAAAACCTAACCGCTAGAGAAAAAAATAAAGAAAAAAGTATTTGTCTCGGACTTTTGTCTTTGGCTTTAAGTTCAACAGCAATACCTTACAATCTATTCTCTTTATTTCCCTCCAAGTTTCTCCTTAATTTGTTCTAACTATCTTCATCATCTTGTTGTGGTCGCTCTTTTACTGTAGCGAGAAGAGTTTTTGTAATTATGGTAGCTCTCTTACTTTATCGAAAAGAGATTTTGTAGATGTGAGTCCCTGTAATTAATTTTTTTTATCTAATTCTTAATGAATTTTTAATTGTGAAATAGTACGTTCTTGATCGCTCTTAATAAAGTTTAATTTGATAAAAAGGAAAAAAGACTTAAGGTCTTGGTACGGTTAGCAGATAAGTGTAGTGTGATGCTAAATGGGTGTAGTTTTTTCATTAAATACTTAATTAGGTCGTGTTACTCACCAAAAGAAAAGGAAAAAAAAAGCTATGAGATATCTTTTTTCTATCAAAATAATTAATAATTGAACTCATGCAACTCGTCCAAAGTTAGCAATCTACATCTAGAAACAGCAGGCGCACTGAATTGCTTCTATAGTAGGATTGAATAATTGAGCACTTGAAAACCCTTAACAATCCATCTTTCCCGCACCTTTGTTGGATTGAATTATTAAGCTTGCCCAATAATAAGTAATAATCTATAACCAAATAATTTTTTTAAAGTTATAAAAAATTTCGGTTTCAACTTGAGATCAGTTATGTATAGAAATAAATTTCACATTGTAATAAGTTATAATTTTTCTTGCTCTCATCTTAAGAAAACACACATCCACGTAGTAATAATTAAGTACAAAAATATGCAATATCACAAATTAAAGTTTAAGATGAACTAAAATATTTCTCTCAAGTTGTTTGGGACAATGCTTTAGTTTTTAGCGTTAATGTCATGTCTTTGAGCTTGTGGGTACGTAATACTTCGTCAACATGAACAATTTCTTTTCGAAGCCAAAATGTTTCTAACTTCTCAAACATATTGTACAAAAAAATAAAATATTTGGCACCCAAAAAATTCTATCTAGGAAATACAATATTCATTAAAGATAAATAAATCAATAAATAATAATTTTTTAACTACACATTTATTAAATAATAACCTTCTCAAAATTATAAAATTATTTTGATTCTAACTTTATGATTTTATAATGGTTTTATTGTATATATTAAAAACAAAAAAGTATATATGATCTTCATTTACCCTTTCAGTTCAATACTTAGAAGCAGAAAAGTATTTTCTTCTCTTATTCGTTCAGTTCTTATTTAAAAGTTAAAACTCATATACACTGCTGCAAGTGGGTTTGTGTCTCTATACTTTATATTATCCAATTTTTCACGTTGTAGAGAGAGAAGCTGAAAATCTTATTAAACATCCATTCTAGATATGTTTCAACGTTTTTAATTAGAACAGAATTAAATATTATATAAAAGATATATAATTGACAGTGATATTATATAAATAGCAAATAAAAATTTTCGAGCTACCCGCCAACAGCTAGTGCTTCAGGCACTAAAGCCACTCCTCTGTTTCATGATGGGAAGGAATATCATTATCAAGCATTGTAAGAACTTGTACTTCCCGCCAGCCACCGACGATATGAATCATTTCAAATAAACGTATTCCTTTTGTAGCAAATCTCTTACAATATCAATTTGAATTGGCTCTTGTTGGTTTAGAAAATATGGTTACATGGACTATATGAAGAGCAATTAAGTACTTCAACTCCATATTAACTACTGATGAATCTTTTTTCGAATTATTCACCATTAACTACTTCGTTTATGAATTTCATAGTAATAGAAATACATGTCCGAGATAGAATTTATAACTTGCTATTCTCTTGCCTAGTAGGCAAACAACCATTATCTCAAGTTTCTCCCGTTACTAGTTTTTGCAATGGAAATCTAATCACCCAAGAGTAAATTGATGATTTGGTCTTTAAATTATTAACCAAAAGAAAATTATGTCCTTAAATTATTTTTCGGAAAATAAACTTCTTAAGTTGCATGTGGTCTAATATCCTAGTAAATAGGGTGTTAGGTTTCCACTCATGTGTCCCGGGTTCAAAACTCCCCCTCCTTTAAATTATTGTAATAGTTTTGAACTCTCCCCCTTCCCTTAATAATAATAAATTAAAAAAAAACTCCTTGAGCTCATTAAAAATTGACAATTTCATCCCTATTATTAGAATTGAAGACATTTTTATCCAATTTTTTGTCAATTTAAGTCACGTGACTAGCACCATGAATTGCAGGTGACACATTTTAGAGGGTAATTAATACTACAATGTCTTGCTTATAAGTCTTTAACGTTGCACATAGATTGCGAATTTAAATGCCAATATATCATCTATAGTTAACTCCATACACTATTTTTTCAAAACAAAAAAGTCCTTAAACTCATTAAAAATTGTCAATCTACCCTCCAATGTGTATCATATGCAAGTCACATGATTTACATTGATGGAATATTGAATAGAATAGTTTCGATGTGGAGTATCCTAATTACTTGTACGCACATGCAAAGTTCCTTCTTTCTCCGATGTGCACGCCCCCTCACGTGTGGCAAATTTTTAAGCCTAGCATGTGCACAACACAAATCGGGTGACGTGGAGTGTATGTGGACATTGGGCATCACATGTGGGAAAACCTACTCTAATACTATGAAGGAAGTTGAGGTTCCACCATAAAACCAATTGGAAATATGAGGAGTATCCTAACTCCTTATAAGTTCATGCAAGGTCCCTCCTCCTATCAATGTGAGATTTTTCTCAACATTCAAAACTTATACTAGGGGAAAATTGGCAGCTTATAATGAATTTCAGGACTTTTTAAAAAACAATAGTTTGGGACTTAATTTTCACTCGAGGCAATAATTTAAGGACCAAATCGGCACATTACTCTAAACTATAATTGATATGCAACCTAGTAGTGTAGCTTGTGGACTAACTTTCTTGCTCCATCCTTGATGATATACCATGAATAAAGTTGGGTTTTCACCATAAAACCAATTGGCAATATAGGGAGTAGTCCAATTGCTTATAAGTACATGCAAAGTCCCTCATTTCCCTGATGTGGGATTCATACTCTCAACATGCCTCCTCACATGTGGTGAATTTTCAAGCCTAACAAGTAGACAACACAAATCGGGTGACATGGAGCACGTGTGGCCGTTGGGCTTTACATGTAGAACAACCTAGCTCTATACCATGAAAAAAGTTGGAGTTCCATCATAAAACCAATTGGCAATATGGGGAGTAGCCAAATTACTATAAGCACATGCAGATCCCTTCTTTCCCCGATGTGAAATTCATACTCTCAACAGAGGGCGGCTCTAGGGTATTGCCTCCGGCTTTGATCTTGGGGCTCGTCTAGGGAGTCCAAAGGTCAGTTCATGACACATCCCGATCTTGACACACCAGGTGTCGGGAAGTGCTGGCCGGCACGTATTAAGTGACGAAAGCCAATTATGCATGTGTATGAGTAAAAGTGAGTAGATTTAGAGTTGGAAGTGGAAGTAAGAGTGCGGTGACAGGTAAAACCCATTATTACAGGGGCATAACAGTCAGAGCAAAGTAAATAGTGCATAGAATATAAACATTCACATCCCTGTGATGATGGATAAGTAGAAGTTAATTAAAAGTAGGAGCAAATCCTACATAATCCGTAGAAAGTGTCAAAACCGCCAACCACAGCCGAAGTAAGCCCTCGTCTCACTAGTAATCGAATCCGCTACTAAGTCATAGAGGGGCGCAAAACATAAAAAGGTGAGTGGGTCAAAAAGCAAGTTTGATAAAACCTTTGTTTTCAAAAGTACACTATCCCCTCGCTGGAAAACATGTATAGTTTTTGAAAATACGTCATACTCTCTGGTATGATCCTCAAAATACTATAATAGTAATACGGGTACTCCCCGATAATCAAACTGAATGTTCAAAACACGGGTACTCCTCGATAATCAAACTGAATGCACATAACATGGGTACTCCCCGAAAATCAGACTGATTGCTCATCCATATGTAAACACACAAGCTCAAGTAGATAAGCTACAAGGAACAGGCTAGGTATATGAGTAATACGCTGAGTACTACAATGACGCGAGTCTAACGCTAATCGTTGTGCACAAAGTGCGTCACACAAGTTCGAGTTGCCTAGTGCAACCTAGAACATGCTAGTGCCTACAATGGATCCAAAGTTGCGTAACGGTACTGGTAGTGACATCTCCGAACGTCAAGGCTAGTCTGGCCACAAGACTGAGTACTGATACCCGGGGTGTTATACATCTACTGATGAGCAACAGTATAGAAACATGTATGGCAATATAATACGAATGTTCTATCTCAAACATTCGCATATGATATGAGTCATGCTAACAATTTAAAGAAAGCATTGAAAAACCGTACGTAATAATATATTTTTTCAAAACAAAGACCCACTCACTCACCTGTAAGTAGCCGGGTCGTAGCCCTCCTGTCCTGGGTAGCCCCGGTAGTCCTCTGGATAAGTCTCACCTATATGAGATATCACTATAGTAATGATTAAACTCATAAAGGTTACTAATTAATTAAACATATCCCTTGTTTGCTCAACACGAAGGTCCGAAACACTCCGAAAAATACCATATGTACTGCCCCTAGGTAGTACGCGTCATCACGAGTCGCCGTCGTCAGAATTTTGGCCGGTTTTCTGGAGAATTTTCAAATCTCCATAACTTTTTCATTTCTTGGCCAAATTTCACGTTCTTTATACCAAAATAAAGCTAGAGAGGAGTAGAATGACGGTGTACCTTTGGTTTTGCCATACAAGCTAGGGAAATGGCCTGTAATTGTCTCGAAAGGTCGCGGGTACTGTAGCTTCGTCGATTTACGTCAAAACTCAACCAAATCAAGCAAATGACACATGAAAATTCATCTATTCAACGTGAGGAACCTAATGGTGATAGTTAGAAACCTCACCTTGGTCTAGAATGGCGAGAAAATCGCCGGGAAGGTCTGATTCTTCCGTGAGCTTTTCTCGTCAAACAGTTGAGAGTTTGGATGAACGGTTTGCACCGTTGAGTCCAGGGCGACGAGACGAAGATGGTGGTGATTTTAGTTCGCCTCGGTTCGACGGGTTTTCATCGATGTGCACTGTGCACATACGGTGAGATAGGGGGAAATGAGAAAAATGAAAATAAGGATAAGGGAGAAAAGAGATGGATGAGGAAGAAGAAGGAAAAAGATATTTTGGGTTTTGGGGGTATTTTTCACCCACCAAAACAGTAAGATCACACGATGTCGTGTACAAAATAATCACGCACGTGTCCAAAATATCCCCTCGAACATTATTTTATAACAAACTTTTTTACGGGATGTTACAGTTCAAATTTTGGAAGTCTCAGATACAATGTCTTGGAGTTGGAGTGCAGTGCATGTGTAAGAATATACACTAAACAAGATTGTGCATAGATTTGCACGAGTTGGCTCGTCATTGGAGCATAAAGTAACTTGTTCGAGGAACCTCCGGACATTATCACCGATCTTATTATTGAGGATAGCATGATTTTGTAATTCTTTTGGTGTAAGTCACTCTTTTTCCTTTCGACCAAGTTGAAATTCCTAATAAAATTTTTATTGAGTCCCAAATAAATGTACCATATCCTTCTATGTACCTATTCATTCATCATTCTAATGGATATCATACTTTTTTGGAAAAAAAAAAAGAATAAAATTAGGACAAGGAAAAATAAAACTATCACCTCATTCTATGAAACAAATTTTTTTTCTTTTTCGAAACAGAAAATTGTCAGCACATATGTTGTAAGTTTAAGTTTTCACAAAAAAATAGAAAATTGATAAGTTATTTTAAAATTGAAAATGCTTGGAAGACCACATTTTTGTATTACATTTACATTTTTGTGCACTATATAATGTGACAAATAATGTGTATATATCACGTCAATTAATAAATTTATTTCATAAAATGTTAATTGTATACATCACTTACTATATGTGATAATACACAAATATAATACAAAAATGTAATCTCATAAATTTAGGCCAGATTAGCTCCTAAGTAATAAATATAGTCAATGTTGAGTGCAAAGCACCCACGTACCCTCCTCTCAAAAAAGGGCGGGGACGATTACTCGGGGAGCCGGGCGCGCTAGACTCCAGTCCCTCTTCTTTTATTAAAATATTAATAAAAATAAAAAGAACAACTAATGAGGAGGAAATAAAATCAAAGCCTCTCATAAAATTAATAAGTGTGATGTTATCCATACACCTATTTTTACCTTTTATACATTTCTTGTTAATTTTTGTCATTTGATCCGACAGCTAAAAATTAAGAAAAGCGTGTGGAAGGTCAAAAAAAGTGTGTGAATATCACCACCAAATTGATAATGAAACGCATACTAAGCGAACCAAATTTGTTTTTCTACACTCATTTACACATGTTATAATAAGACATATAATCAAAGTGTACGATAATGTTGATATGTCTCACATATAGAGTATATTAATAAATAAATATAATTTGAATTGAATAGTAACGATACGTGACCGTGTTTTTAGTACACCAAAATATTACTCGATTTTAAGATAAGCAGAACGTTAGGAAAACCATATTTTATAAATCACATTTTAACTATCTCTCTAATATAAGCGAAACCTAACCCTACTTTTATTATAAAGATAATTTAAATGTGATTTACGTAGCATTACCATTAAGATAATAAATATTTTAATCTCAGAGTGAATAAATAAATTCAAGAGCATGAACAACAGCTGCTCCAGACTTTGTTTACTTGGGTCAAGAACTCTTGACAGTTTCTTTTTCTTTTTGGCCACCAACACTCAACATTTCAAAGTGCAATTATTATCAAAAGCAAAAACTTGAAACTTTATGAGACAGGAGATGGAGTAGAATGGAAGAATTTGACCTGCCGGCACAAAAGCACAGGAGATGATCAGGAAAATAACCATGACCCCCCCTCCCCATCCTTCCCCTTATAGCTTTTGTCAAATATTGCGACACATTAAAGTCATATCTGCAACATTGTTACCTTTTTTTCTCAGAAGGAAATTAAAAAAAAAAAAAACTAAAAGGTGGGAAAGAAATAGGGGTCGAAGTATAAAATAATCGTATTGTTATGTTATACGATTCCAATCTTGTTGATGAAAGTTAGTTGGAGTCTTTATCAAAGTAATCATAATCATTTGTAACATGGTATCTCTCGAAATCCATAGGCACGTGACTAAAACAGTCTATAAGACTGAAAAAAGTCACCAAATGATCTTAATCAATATTTCAAGACAACTCATAGTAATCATTCTGTTTCTGTAAGCACGACTCCAATCTATCTATAGGACACTGCAAGGCTTTGGGGTCATGAAACCCACGGTTTGTTAAGCCAACTCATCGCCCTAATTTTTTTTTTTTTTTTGGGGTAAAAAATTCATCTCTCTAGCTATATATAACAATCAATTCTAAGTTTTAACATTCAGGATCACTATGATGCATGTAAATATTAAAAAAAAAAAAAAACTTACATGTAACTGAAGGGATGAAAGAATTAGAAATTTTTTACAAAATAGATTATGATCTATTTTTCGATTGTTATGTGTATGTGATTAACTATTATTGTCTTTGGAGTTATACTTGAGTCGAGTTGGCCAATTTTAGATTTGATTCACTTATTTTATTTCCACTAAGTGAGGTGAACTTCTTAAAAATTAGCACCAAGTTTTTGTTTTTGTTTTTTTAAATTTGCACCAAGTCAGAGCGCATTATATTTAATTGAAGAACGATTATGTTATTGTGTAAAACAGAGAGTTTATCCGCTAAATGCAAGATGGGTATATATGAAGAATTCCACATAACTCCTTACAAGAACCGATCTAAAATCCAACAATCTAAGACAAGATTATGGGTTTAAAAGAACAAGAAAAACCTTTTTCCCTAGGAACTGTATATTCCATGCACTATGTAGTATGTCCAAAGTGGCCTATGCATATTCACCAATAGCTGATAACAGTACCATGGAATAACGAGTGCTTGACTGAAACGCTGCAGTTGCATAGGTTGCAGCACTATATCCTTCAATTTTCAAACATGTGGTAAACTAGGGACAGCACCCACTCCAATCAAGGCGTTATAAAAAATAAAATTAAAAGGGAATAAAAAGAAGACATCCTGTAAATGTCAAAGTCTTGAAAAAGCCCTTCCTTTGAGTTTAAATATACCTAAATATCTAGATCATTGATCCTGATAACTTTATGCAGCACCGATCAGAAAGTGGCAAAAAAATTTAGTGTTACGAATAATTAGGTATTACGATACACTGTGATTAATTCATGTTTAATTTAACGATTGACATTAATTAAAAAAATACTAAAAAGTGTTATATTCAATACTATGTATTACTAACGCTATACCCTAGAAAACAGTCTTCTAATTTCTCCAACTCCACTTACACACATATACTAGTATTCTGTCATTCTTTGGTAATTTTAAAACAATAAACCCATGAGATGTTATGTGCATCTTAACTATACCTAGTAATTGTGTAACAAATCATTTGTACATATTTCATTTTTTTTTTCCTACTACGATACATCTATTGTTGTGAAATTGAACACTCGATCTATGCTATGATCTACTCATGCATGCGTGAACGATTTTTTTATCATAAATAACAGAAAAATTTTACATCTGTTGGTGTCAAAACTCGAACGAAGTCTGGACTGAGTTCAACATGCATTTATTCCGAGTGTTATTTTCGGTCTCAGTGCCACAGGATGGCTAGAGAGAAAGAGAGAATAGGTGTGCCGATGTTGGAGGTTGCCAACAGACAATGTTTGTGTTTGAGTGTCTGTGAAAGTTGTGCGTAAATCTGACTTCTTAACCAAATAATTGTGCACCGAGTGGGACGCTGTTTCTGTTAAGTTCTTTTCTGTGCCTCGAGTGAACGAGGACTTAAAATTCAGTGTAACTTTGTGTGTATTTGCCTAAAATGTAAATGAAAGAGAAATGAAAACTAAAGTGAGAAAAATAAATGCACGTCAACCGAATCATACCACGGGGTGACAAAGTTGTAAAAGTTTTAGATCTCAGGGATTGTAGACAATGTTTGCTTCGAATGAAGGCTTTGTAGCTGAAGAGCTAGAGGTTTTGCTGAATAGCAATTGGGTTTGTGCTAAAAGCAGTTTGGTTGATTGAAAAATCACTTAGGGTTTTTGTACAATCGTAGAGATTGAATTTGATGAAGGACCGGAGCTTGAAGGTCTTTGGCTCTATTTATAGGTAGTGGAGAATGAGCAATCTCGATCTTGTCGTTGAGTTAGAGCATGGATAGATCAGTCATTTGCCGTTGACAGTGACTGGTAGCCTTTAGCTGTGTCTCGTGACATTTCGCACAATCGTTGCAGTGGCATCAACATGTCTAATGACGTGTTCATCGACATTTAAGGAAGCGAGATATTTTCGGGTCTAGTCATCCACTTGGTAGATGCACTTCAGGGAGAACCATGTCTAAGCCCTCAGACGAGTTGGCGTGAATTGGGGTGGTTGTCCGAGCCCTAGGATGGGATCCTAGGTAATGTCGGATGTAACTAACTTCGTTCACCTTTGCAACCTTAGGTAATGGCTGCCCCTCGCCCAATTGACATTCATCATGTCAATGGTCATGGTGGGAAATGGATCAACGTCTATTCCCATGATTGGTTGTGTTTTTTCTGGAGTGATATTGCCTGAGTTAATGGCCTCTTAAATTTTGTCTCGGGGCTGAATGCAATTCTGAGTAGCATGGGACTCTCGGTTGTGCAACTTACAATAATGTTTTTCTTTGAGCTCATCAGGCTTGAGTAGCTTTACTCCAGCCTCCAGCTTAACTGCTCCCACCTTCATTAACTCATTGAAGATCTTTTAAGTTTTGGTTACATCAAATGTGTAACTTTGGAATTTTGGTGTATACTTGGACACAAAGTTGCTATTAGATGGCTTTTGCTTGCTTGCTCGAGGTCTTGATCACCACAAGATTCTTGAATTTGATTTTGGCAGCAACTACTTCATTGTCCTCTTCTTGAAGTCTGTCATTGTCTGGCAAGAAATCATACTCTATTTGATGAACTAGATTTTTTTACTTATAGAAATGGACTTTGGAAGAATGCTTGTTCTGTTGCTATTCTTTGAGAAGCTTTTCGTACTTCGTAGAAGCTACCACAACATGTTGTAGGTTATAGAAGATAACATCGTCAAACTTTTTCCTAAGGGCATATCTCAATGCATTATGAGCAATAGATGTGATCTGCTGGTTGGATAGAGTGACGTTGCACTTCATTCTCAACTACTTGAACCGTGCAATGAAGTCATCAATGGATTCATGATCGTACTGCTTCAGCTCGATCAAGTCATTGATGATCACCTCGGGCTCGATCCAATAGAATTGCTCATAAAAAACAATCCTCATATGTCTTCAGGTATGGATTGAATTAGGCGGAAGATTTGAGTACCAATGGAAGGCTAGCCCAGATAGTGAGTTGCAGAACAACCTTAGTTTGAGGAACGAGTTGTCCTCAAAAGCAACGCACTGAGAAGAGAATTGTAAGAGCTGCTCGAACGAGGATATAGTATTGTGTTCCCCGCTGAAGTAAGTGAACGTAGGTATCTTGAAATTCATGGGAAACAGTTTCTTCTCATCAATGATGGCCGAGTAAGGCTTCTCGTGGCCGAGCCAGTTGTTCTGTCGTGGAACAGGCTGAGTGCTGCGCTCGACTATTCTCCTTAATTCCTTCATCTTCTCCATTAATGTTTGATTGGGAGCATGTGGATGAGTAATAACATATGGAGCAGATCGCCTTGGCAAGATATTAGGGACTCGAATAGCCTAGTCACTTTCACCGTTAATGTTATATGCGTCGTTCACCCTCCAGGTTTGGTGGACCCTACATCTGCCCCTTACCCCATCTCAGCTCGGGCTAGGCTTGGTTTAATCTCCATTCGGATTGAACAATTGTTTGTCCTTCGGAGGAAAAATCCCCATGTTAGTCTTTGGCAGCACGTACTTCTCTGGTGAATTTTATTGCTAGTTTCACCAGGTGTTGGGACAATATTGGGATGAATTTTATAGGTATCGAACTCCAAAGAAGTTATAGGTAGAGGATTCCCTGCTCAAGGGGCAAGAGAATTGAAATTTACCTCGAGCTCTTAAGAAGAGTGAATGAGAATGACACTTTAGGAGAACCTCGCCCTTTGAGAAGAAGCTTCATCTTTCATAACGGCTTCAGGCCCATTGGGATGGGTAGACTCGGAAGGGTTCTAGTTGTCTCGACTGGTCTGGCCTGTTATAGCAGCAATTCCATAGTCAATTTTTGGTGAAACTCTCAATTGGTAGCGCACATCTCACTAATGCTCCTTCCGTTCTCAATTGCCATATCAGCGACGACCTTGAGCATGTGAGTAATAGGGGCTTACAGATCATTTGGCTCTTGATTCCTTTGAGAACCAGAAGAGTTCTCAGGGGGTGACTGAGGTGAAAAGCCGTTAGTATTCATTCTTTCATTCAAGGTTCTCCTTGCCAAAGATCTGGCTGAGAAACTTAGTTGGAAAGAAGAAGAAGAGGCGGTTCTCAGTCTACCTTTAGGGCTTCGCTTCCAACGTTTGAGAATGTGTTTGGAAACTTTAGGCATGCACAAATTTCACATTGTCCCACTGGGCATGCCAAAAAGTTTGTTGGCGTCAAAACTCAAACGGAGCCTGAACTAGGTTCAAAAGGTATTTGCCTCGAGTGTTGCATTCGATTTCGGTGCCATGGGATGGCTCAAGAGAAAGAGAGTAAGCATGCCACTGTTGGAGACTGCCAAGAAACATCGTCTATGTTTGAGTGTGTGTGAAAGTTGAGCGTAAATCTAACTTCTTAACCAAATGATTGTGCACCGAGTGAAACACTAGTTCGGTTAAGTTCTTTTATGTGCTTCGAGTGAATAAGGACTTAAATTTTAGTGTAACTTTGTGTGTATTTGCCTAAAACGTAAATGAAAGAGAAATGGAAACTAAAGGGAGAAACATAATGTAATTATTTCATGATGAAGTCAAGATGACAAACGTTTACAAAAGTAAAATCTAGGTCGATGGGCCGAACTACATGAATTGAGATGTAAATTGACTGGAAATGTAAAGAAAGCAAAAAAACTCTAGCAAGATTCAGGCCATGAAGAGCAAGATAATGTTGGTATCGGACTAGACTTAGTACAAAACATGTGCCTTAGAGAGAAAATCAGAGTGGTTGGAATTGCACATCAACTGAATCATACCACGAGGTGGCTGAGTTGTAAAAGTTTTAGATCTCAAGGATCGTAGGCAGTGCTTGCTTTGAATGATGGCTTTAAGATTGTAGCTGATGAGCTAGATGTTTTGTTGAAGAGCAATTGGGTGTGTTGAAAAGCAGTTAGGTTGATTGAAAAATCACTCGAGGTTTTTTGTATAATCGTAGAGATTGAATTTGACGAAGGTTCAGAGTTTGAAGGTCTTTGGCTCTATTTATAGGTAGTGGAAAATGAGCAACCTCGATCTTGTTGCTGAGCTAGAGCATGGGTAGATAGGTGATTTGACGCAGACAGCGACTGTAATTTCTGGTTGGTGGCCTTCAACTGTGTCTTGTGGCGTTCTCACGATCTTTGTAGTGATATCAACATGTTGTATGATGTGTTCATCATTTAAGGAGGCAAGATATTCACGGGTCTAGTCGTCCATGTGGCAGACGCGCTTCAGGGAGAACTCTGTCCGAGCCCTCGGACGAGTTGACGTGATTTGAGGTGGTCTTCCGAGCCCTAGAATGAGATCTTAGATTGGGCTTCAAAATTGATGGATCAGAGTCGTGCGACTTTGTATAAATAAAAATAGACTGATCTCATAATATGTCTTATTTTTACTTAGGGCCCAAATAACATCTTAATTATCAATTGTTAGGAATCGCGGACGACATAAAGATCTTCACACACCACACAAAACGTGTTATGAGTCGAAACACAATTTGTATACTTGCATCTGCATATTGGATGCATGGTAGAACAAATCAATACAAGAGAATATTTGTATAAACAACCTTAAAAAAACATTCATGCAGACGTTAAAATGATGTAGTTTTTCTATCTTGGCCAAAATAGATCACATCAGATCAACAGTAAAATCCGAAATACATGTGGTTCCGCCATCTGCGGGACAATCCAAAAAGGTGGAGGAATTCAACTCGAAGAGATATGGTGCGATATGCATATGAAAACAACTGTGTCGACAACATATCCAATCCTTGGCAACAATACATTCACATCGCATTGAAGATATATCAAATCAATTCTACTGTAAAATGTAAAATGTGATGGAACATAACACATGGTGCTCTATCTACAGAGGATGTATTGTCTCATGATTCAATTCTAGTTTTGTTTGACATATGAAAACAACAGGGAACCAATTTACTTATAGGCCTCACACTCTTTCGGGATTGGCTACAGTACTCATTCTTATGTCACACTAACACAATTCAACGGTCAAATGTAATCTTGTAGTCAACGGTCTTCACATCTGACCGTTGGATAGTGTAAGTGTGGCATAGAAATGAGTATCGTAGAATTTTCCCACTCTCTCACTCAAGTGATCTCACCCTACCCAATTTATTGCTATATATTTTGTTAGATAACGACTCTTAACTGTATTTAGATTGCGGTTTGTAATTCAGATGATTTTTTTCCTTTGAAAAAGGGGACCAACTGGTGGCTAAGCCACAACAGTTCACCCTTCCGAGGGCCAAAAAGACTCACAGAGGCATTTCAACCTCCCATTGACCACCATCGTGTGATTCACTAGGACCAAGAATTGAATCCAAGACGAGCCGTGTGAAATATGGAGCTGAAATTCGCCCCAACCACTGAGTCATCCTATGGTGGTTTATTTTAGTATCTGAAGTGCACAATACCTCTTGGTAAAAAAATGAACAAACTATATGCACACACAAATTTTATGCACGAGCCCTAGTTTACTAATTAGCATTAATTGGTAAATAAGCGTATAATATATAAATGGACATAATAAATATTTCGCCAATTAAATTGTCAACTATGTTGTTAAAAGTATATACTGATGTATACATGTACGTATTTTATACATATTTTTACCATTACTTGCATTATAAGTTAACTATGATATATAACTAAAACCTAGCCCCAAGTTGGAAAATGTAGTGTCTGTGTAATTGTGTGAGGAATTTATAAATCTGTGGCATATCATATCATGCACACTGACATGCAGCTTTGATGACAATAAATTGAGCAGTTGCTTATAGACAACAACAACCATAATAATTGTAACGTAATTGTATGTATAGTACATCAAATAATATTGGTGTGCAAAAATGCCAGACAAAAGCTTGTGAGTTTATATAACTAGTTATGAACATTAAGGGATCTTCGATTTAATGTTTGATATGTATGTGCATGCATGGTGCTAGTTGATCGTGTTGTGTGAGTGGGGTGAAAGAGGAAATTGGACAGGGATATAAAATGGACCACTCCAAATGAAACTCAACACCTTTGGAAGTGGAAGGATATGGTGGCACCACCACAACCCCCCACTATGCCTACGTACAATGAAGATTAGCACACAGTTACAGGCTAGGCATATTGAATTTCAACGCCGCCCTTGATCAATAGCATTTGCCCCTAAACAAATTTTATTTAATTTTCCATTAAACTTGTTTCAATTTGCCTTTAAATGATCCCGTATATGCCTAGAAAATTAATTTCAACTTTGAAATTATTCGGAATTGTTTTATTTATTTAGACATAAAAGATCCCTTAGCAACAGAATGAAGGTTTCTGTTTTCCACTAGGCGTGACTTTTACATTTTTTTTTTAATATTTCAATAAAATTTGAAATGGAGGGACGATCGGAGGGCTCAGTGTATGACCATTTGCTTCAAGTTTGAGAGTGGACGCTTTGCAGCCTATATCGTTTTATTCCGAGAAGCTAATATCGCATAATTTTGTAGAGAAATGTTTACCAAAACTTATAATTTCTAATAACTAGTTCAAGTTAGTTCCTAAGCTTGCACAACCTTTTGCTGCATGCATGATCCTGCCATAGTCCTCCCAGTGGAAAGAATCTCTCTTAAATCCACGACACCACATGGCAATGACACCAACCAATCGCAATGGAGCGTTATAATTTTTTATCTTTTTTTCTCTCTTTTCTTGGTTTCTACCATTTACAAACGAAGAAGCTATTAAACTTGTGCAATATTGAATACCTAAGAGATTCTCTCCCTACAGAGACACTATTGAAGGCTTTGCCTCCATGACAACCATACTGAAAGCGTACATCAATGCAATTTGGATAAGGATAGTAAAAATGATGAGTAGGGAAATAATTTTCACTCGACTTATTATCAAACTCTCACTGTTTTTTTTTTAAAAGGACTAGCTAGTGGCCAAGTCACAACAATCTACCATTTCAGGGGCTGGGAAGACTCACAAAGGCATTTCAGCCTCTCATGGTTACCATCGTGTGATTCACTAATGTTAGGAATCGAACTCAGGACGAGCCGTGTGAAATACAGGTCTAGAATTTTCCCCAACTACTAGGCCACTCCATGGTGGTACAAACTCTGACCGTTAACAAATGTCTTTAATCACTTCAGTTACAAACCTCATGAACCTTGTCTAATAAAACACCTAAGTACGTGATCTTATTATGCACGAAATCGTACGAATTGTTTGCATGAGTCAAGTGCGCAATAATTAAAAGGGTTTTTATCACGCTTGGTCTCTAAAATTGGACCTTCTAATTAAAATGTGGTCCCCCAAATTGAAAATCTATCAATTTGGTCTTTCCGTTACATTTTTGTCAATTTTTCTGTTATGTGCTGACGTGATACACAAGTAGATCCTACCTATCCAATTATATGGCGCCACGTAGATTAACCATAAAAAAATTGTTTTATAAAAATTTGAAAAAATTGTTTTATATGATGCCAAATCTTTTAAAAATAATATATTTTTTTTATAGTTAATCCACGTTACACTGTATAATTGGATAGATGAGATCCACTTGTGTACTACTTCAACACATAACAAAAAAATTGACTAAAATTTAACGGAATGACAAAATTAATTTGCAAAACCCAATTTCAAAAATTAAATTGATAAATTTTCAATTTCAAGAATTATTTTATTTGGAAGGTTCAACCAACAGTGCATTCGTAATTTAAAAAAGTTATTTATTGCTTTTGGAGACAATTTACGGGCCCCGGTCAGATGTGATTACTTAGGGCGACTTGACTGAACAAAGAAACAAAGTGGCCTAACCCCATCTCTGACATCCATCCATCACTATTTGGTTGCATTAGGAAGATCCTTAATTTGTAAATTACTTAAACACCCCCATAATTTTATGATTAATTGATTCATGTTAATTTCTGTTCGAACTCAAATACAACATCATCAAAAAACTAGTCATATCTTAGTTAATTTTATTAGCTAGTGACTGTTATAAAAATTATTTTAGCTAATCAGTTTAATATATCATTTTTAACAACACTAACTTTAATTAATTCTAAATATTTTTTTTTAACACAAAAGAGTTCAAAAAGTGAGTGACATGTAATATTATTTAATGTTTAACATGCTAGCCATATTTTCTCGAAAAAGGCTCGGCTTCTCAAGATTGAGAAGTTCCTCCTAAATTTACTTAGTGATCGATTCCCATAACTTCGTATTTAAAACCAAAATCATTCATATTATAAATCACTCTATAAAGATCATCTCTACAAAAAATTAATTAAAATTATGGTTGTTTAGTCAATCAATTGTAGTAAATAGATAAACGGTTCGTAATTCTTTTACTAAATTCGTCCATGTGTTTTTATACAATTCATTGGCTAAACGATCTCAGATATAATTGATTTTTTGTAGAGATGATCTTTATATAGTTATTTATAATATGAATAGTTTCGGTCATAAGCATGAAGTTCCGTGAACCGACCACATAGTGAATTAAGGAGGAATTCCTCGTTATCCATTGAAGAGCCAAGTGTATTCCTATTTTCTCTAGTCTTTATTAAATTTAGCTTGTAACTTTTCACAAAGTTAGTTTAGCTAGTCTCTTGGCAGAGCAATCCACATGCTCTATGTCAAGCCCGTCTCTTGAGGAATTAACTTGGCTCTTTAGGCCTCGTTTGGCGTGTCGGACTATACTGACTATTTTAGTCGGACTGACTAATATATGCATCGGATAGTACTGATTAATATAGTCAGGTGTTTGGTGCAGTATCAGACTAAGAACTGATTATATAATACTATGTTTGGTATTGTACCGAACAAAAAGACTTCGTATTGTTTTTATTTCATATGAAGTTTCTTTGTAAAGAAAAATTAATGATAAAATGAAAAATAAAAAATATTTTTTATTTAATATGAAAAATAAAATAATTCCCCACAATCTCACCACCTCCCTTTTGTCTCTGTTGTCTTCTCCCACAAAGCCCCTCCCTTAACGGCTCAACCCAGGCAACAACCTGATTCTCCCCAACCAAACCATTGCAGGTTGCATCCCTAGCTAACCCCCTATTTCAAATCTATAAGACTACAACCATGTTCCATATGCCCTATTTTCAAATCAAAATCTAATCACTAAATCCTCATTCTCTAAACCCTAGAAACCATAGCAAATCAAAGCGAAACATTACATGGGTACAACTAGATGAAGAAGGCGATCTGATTGGTGGGTTCAGTTAATGTTGGTGTCGTCGAAATCGTCCTTGAAGGAGTTGAAGAAATTGGCATCGGCCAGCTTGCTCTCGTCCATGACGCCCAGAACTATCGATTCGAAATCTTCTCTGCTTCGAATCTTCGCAAAATGCTCAGACGATGGTTGAGAGAGGATGACCGCGAGTGTGTTTTTGTTTCTCACCTGACTAAAATTATACATAGGTTTTGGGTTGGATGATTAAGCGGGCGTGAGTTGCACTAAACTGGTGGGACCAGATTAATTAATCCGAGTACTAAAATTATACATAGGACACCAAACATCTAATCCGTACTAAAATAGTATTATCCGGTTCATGTACGAACTACCAAACAAGGCCTTAATGTATGAGGAGGAGTTATTTCTTAATTCACTTCATGGTCGATTCACGAAACTTTGAGTTTATGATCGGAACTGTTAATATTATAAATTACTTTTTGAAGACCATCTCTACAAAAAAACATTAAAACATGAGATCGTTTAGTCATCCACCTACATAAAAACAGATGGACGGATTCAGTATAAGCATTATGAACCGTCTATCTATTTGCTACAGTAGATTGACTAAACGACTTTAGTTTTAATTGATTTTTTGTAGAGATGATCTTTACATATTGATTTATAATATAAATATTACCGATCATAAATATGAAGTTCTGTGAATTGGCTACTGTCACATGTGGGATGTCACAGCTACGAAGTAAATTAGTTTCTCCTCAAGCTTAAAGAGCCAAACTCATCTTGGAGCAACAATTTATTGTTTTTAGGCGTTATAAAGAGTGTTGAATATGATCTTACTTTACTATAATTTCCATCAAATGTTCTGTTCATTTCTGCTGTAGGTGCGCCTCTAGGTTTAGGGTTTTTCTAACACTCGTGAACTTTAACTCTGTCTTCGAACTTTAACTCTATCTTCGAATTTTAACTCTATCTTCCTTTGTTTTCTAAATTATTACTTCATTTGACCACTATTCTTCTCACTTACTACTATTGGACCCTTTGTTTTCTTCTTCTTGTTCCTTTTGTGGCTGATGTACGTACGTTTCAAAATTTCAAAATTTCATCAGACGACACACTTCTCTCGAGTTAATGGTTGATTCTTATTCTTTGGGGATAGATATGGAATGGTGCTCCTTTATTTTCTTATGTACCTAGTCGTCAGAAAATGTATACGTTTTTGTAAAAGACAAAAATACAAGTTTACGTGCATTGACTAATCCCTGTTTGGTCATCCAACAGTAAATTTGGGAGGAGTTCTGTTGAGAATCAATTCTACATTAACAAAGAAATGGACATTGCATGTGTTTATATTTTTCATATTGTCAATTGGTTTTATGGTGAAACCTCAACTTTCAACACTTGTTTGGTTTGAAAATTTGTCACACTTGATGGAGCGTGTGAGGATGTGAAGGTAAAGAGTCTTACAACGGTGAAAAGAGAAACCTTGCAAGAGCTTATAAGAGGTTGGACTACTCCCCATAATGCCAATTGATTTTATGGTGAAATTTCAACTTTTTTCAAATTCTAATTTATGTAGTCAGTCAATCAACATTATATTGCTTCTGTCTTGTTGCCCTCTTCGGGTTTAGCCTTGTTTAATTGATGAGTGTTGTTAAGTCTTATTTTTTCACTTATGATAGATGCATTTTTTATGAACATTTTCATTGATACGATTCAGCCTCATAATTCCCTTCGTGCCTAAAAGGTTAGTTCAAGGGTTTTGATACGGAAATGCACGCACTTCTTGTCGATGAAAAAGCTTTATTTCAAGCGTAGAGACTACATATGAGGAAAAAATTCGAATAGAGATGTGGAAGTTTCTGTTGCTGTTGGAGTTGGAGCAAAAAAAAAAAAACTTGTTATTTAGGGTAAATAATGAGAAAATTCCAAAGAATTGTATAATGACAACCGACCCTATAAATAATAAATTTTCCATTGAAAAAATAAATAATAAACTTTCATTGATTTGGATTGAAAATTTGGGGGATCATGAGACTGATTAAATCCATCCTTGAAAGTTAAGTGTTCATCCATGAATAATTAGCAGAAGACGGAAGTAAAAGAATATGACATGCTGACAAAAAGAACCAATTTTTTTTTTGCTTCCCCCTAATGTGCAAGTTTGTCACGCTTTTCCGAGGGTCTCCTAGGTTAATTACGTCATCGAATGTACATGGTTTTAGGATTGAAGAAGAATATTTCACCATCTTAAACTCTATCAAGATCATCTAATTAATAAAACAAGATGAGGACCCACGTGAAAGTTCATGTATCATTATCAAATTCAAATCCTCAGTCAAAATTAAGGGCCCGAAAAAAAGAAGAAAAGTGAACAAAAATAACACAAAAAGGTTCCAGCTTCTGTTTTCTTCAATCATGATTACCCATTTCTTTTCTTTGTGAATCATGGTTAGCCTCTCCTTGCCACCCTATATTAACCATGGTTGGCTAATCCATCCTCTCACTTAAGCTTAATTAGAGTTTTCTTTCTTAAACATTAGGGGTTTGTGAGTCACGGATTGTTTTGTTGGAATTGGTCTTCTTTTTTAACTTATTGCGTTTTAGATTCAAATTTTTTTGTTTTACTTATGGTATAGCTTAAAGTAATAATATTGTTAAGAGTTTAACTCTTGTAACTCACACAAACAAAACGTATATGCTTTTTGCCTCATTTGTAACGTAATACATACGAAGATGTTTTATTCTTCAACGATTACATCTAAATAGTTTGATAACATAACATACGGTTGAATAATGTGAAATATCTAAGAAAGAAACAAGTATTTTGCAAAAGGAGAAAAGATAAGAAAGCCAAAACAAGAAACACGATTTTGATGAAGCAAACAGAGAAGTTGCAGTGAGTTGTTAGGTTTGTGTGAGTGTGTGCCGTTTGGCATGCATTATATGATATTGCATAATTTTGCAAATAAATCCAAAGAAAACCCACTAAAACAGAACCAAACCCTCATCCCCATACTGCCATACAGGCATGCAGGATGCGGCCATACACCATCCCATGTGAAATGTGAATATATATGCATGATTCTCCAGCTACCAATCAAAGTCGTCCTCATTCTCCTGCCACGTGTCAGCATGCATGAGTGACAATTGGTAGCCCTAGTTCTGATGTTTGGACAGAGGGTCACGACCATTCATGTTGATGATTGGATTGGTACAAACCAAGAGGAGGATATATGAGTCTTGTTCACCAATCAGGCTGAGGAAATATTGGATCTGGGGCTACGAGCATTAAATGTTGGCTCAGGTCTCTCATCACCAGTGCAACCGTAGAGCCTGATCAACAAGCTGTTACTCATCTTGCAAGCAAACACATAAATAAGGGTTGAAGGAGTAGATGTGCATTCTCTCTATAAAATATGGAAAATTCTACCAACATTTTCATTCTAACTTATTGGTTTGTTGTTCTCGCTCTATAATAAGATCAGAACCGTTTATTATTTATGACACTCTTTCAAAATTATCTATAAAAACTTAACTAAATTTAGAATTATTTAATCATCTAATAATTATACAATTGATAGACGACCAATCTTTCTCATTTAAACATTAAAATTTTGACATCATTAATCAAACAGTTAAATAATTTTTACTTTGGTTAGAAATTAGACTATTCCAACCATTAAGACACGTTACATACAAAAAAAGAAAATCAGAAAGGTAATGAGAAAATCTAAGTGAAAAAGGTCGATAGCATCCCCATTTAATATTTACCACACAAAGAAATAAATCCTATATTGTCAAACAAAAAAGTATTTACTCTTGATTGAGTAATTGTACATGAATGTGCAGTCTCCATTAACAATCTAATAATATATCGTATATTATATTATTTAACAATAGAGTAACACTATTTAAATATAAAACATGCTGGTTTCTCATACAATTGTAGCTTCCACATCTATTAGAGAGTATGTGGAAAATTTTATATGTCTAAATAGCGTTATTGTTAATAATATATTGTTACTGATGTAATTTGGTAATGTTCAATTTTGATTAACAGTCTAGCATCATACACTCTCAGTTAACTGAAGAGACAAATTGTGGCTGGAAACCAGTTGAAATTGAATTTGGTTAATAATAAGTTTTTTATTAGAAGCGATATCACTGTTCTAGTCTATATTAAAGCGAGTGTTTAAATCTAAAAAATATTGAGTTAAATAGAAGGGTGATGTTAAAGAGATCATTTACTTGAATCATATTTTGTAAACCACATGATGTAGCAATTGATGGTTGGATTTCTTTTTTAAATCATTAAAGAAAGAATTCAACCATCCATCAATCGCCGCATCATCTGATCTATAAAATATGGTCTAAAAACATAGTCTCCCTAGCATTTTCCTAAACAGAAATGCTCTATCCATCAGAACAATCGATCACTTGCAAATTACGTCAATAATTCGATTCCTTTAACTCGTAACAAAAAAAAATTTTAAATACAGGAACAACCCTTAACATATAAAATAGGATGGTGTTATCCACATACTCATTTTTTTATTCCACACAACTCTTGTTAATTTATGTTATTTAATTTTCTTTAATTTATTCAAATGCACTTTATCAACAGGGTAATCGAACTTCGTCAATAAGAGTTCATCGCAAGGGTGAGGTTTTGAGAGATCTGACGATCGAAAATTAAGAAGGATGTCTTGATAGCAACACTCATAAAATAATAGTCTTGTATTACATGTTTATTTTAGTCTATATTCTGTACAATCTCAATTAAAAACCCTTTACCATAATAAGCTATTAAAACAAATTATCAAACAAAAGTCATTGGTTGCAGCCAGTTAAATTTTATAAAATCCTAGTTCTATACTTAAGTCTACTGATTATGCTACTAAATTAGTAAATTAGTAAACCCAAAGCTGAGGGGAATGGTAAGCAGAGGGGAACAGAGAAGTACTTTTGGGAAGGTACAATGGAGCTTCCCATCAATCGCTGTCTGATTAGACAGTGGATGGATGGAGCTCGACGGAACAGCATAGCAGCATAGCAGCATAGCAGCATCGCAGCAGCCCCTCCATTATCAATTTATCATCATGATCATCATGTGACGAATCTAACTCATCCAACACATCATATTTGTGTTGTGGGGTCCGCTCTCCTTCATTTTCTTCTCTGTTGTCATATTTTTTTTCAATTAGCAAGAATGATATTTTTTGACATTTAGTTGCGATGATTTTTTAATAATAACAATATATTTATTACGAAAATACAACGATAACATAACAATACTCAATTATTTATACAATCAAATCAAATGTAAAAAAATGATAGTTCCTTTTTTCTTTTTTATGGTTTCTGTGGGGTGATGCTCTTTCTTTCCTTTCTTTTGATAAGACTATGGTCAGGGTGTCACTCACTCACCAGACCCAGACCTGAATTTCTGTCCAAAGTGTCAACGCCGTTAGATTTTCTCTAAAATATAAAGTAAAGTAGTTAGGTTGTCTTTGTCAACACCTTCTACTCTTTGTTTCTTCCTCTTCTCATTTGCCCCATATACACAAAATTTACTAAGCACTCCCATTTTATTTACTTTTTTTGGAGTTGATTTTCACATTGGTTTTAGTCTTTCACTAATTTTTATTTATTTATAGTTATCAGATTAAACAGATTAAACAAAAATAGCACACAATTAAATAAAAACTCGTAAGAAGAAGAAAAAAGTGTTTGCTTATCCTCTCCTTTTTTTCTAGCTTTGGAAATTATTGCTGCACAATCTTTTTATTTCTTGTTAGATTGAATAATTAAAAAAAAATCAAAGGTCATATATAATTAAGGTGAAGATGTGTAAAAGGTAAAATAGAGTACATAAATCACTCATAATAATTCAATTTTTTTTATTTGTAAATGTGAATTGATATGTTACCTGTACGGAAAAATATTCATACATACTTTGACCCAAGACAAAATGCATTAAAAACAATCTATATGTTCATTTATACAATACTTTCTTTATTATTTATATTTTAATTTAAGTTTTTAGCAGAAACACTTAAAAGGTTTGAACTTTGAATAATAGTGTTTATTGGGTTTAGAGAGAATCAATAATTGCTTTTCTTTGCAAACAGTGGTGGGGTGTGGGGGTGGTGGGGTTGTCATACTTGAAACACCATTACCAAACACACTGCTGAGGATTGGTGGGTCCAGATTTCCACTGGCCCTACTCATTTAGGTGGACCCACCACCAAAACATCCATGATGTCAATCACATTGGGGAAAACAGGGGAGGGGGAAGCAAATTTTGGCAATAGATGATGAGCAGCAATGCACATTGGCATTGCGCATTCTGATAAATAAAAAGCGATGGATTACTCTGGTATTTAGTGTTTTTTCTCATTTACTGTTTCGTTAAATTTGTGTAAAATATCGTTTGAACAAAAAGAAAAAATCTGATAAATAAAGAAAAGGAAAAAGAGGATTTTGGAGTTGAAAATTATGAGAGAAAATGGGCAGAGAGGTGGGCTTCCCAATCTCTTTTCATCTTTATTTTTGTTTTTGCAACTTATATAAACACATATAAACATCCTCATAAAAAACAGAGAGCAGAGAGCACTATCTCCCTCTCCCTCCACTTACATCCCCATCTCCTCCCCTAATTACTTTAAATATATTATCTATAAATACTCCCTATTCATAATTAAACCCTAATTAACTTAGGATTAAAAGGTAAGATGATCAAAGATGGGAAAAAAAAAGAGAGAAATTATAGCTAAAAAAACATTTTCCATGTATAATATGGCATCAGATTTCTAGTCCTTGGAACTATTAACTGAAATCACCACCTCCAGAACCCCCACAAACTCAGCAAATTAACCCAAATCAGCAGCAGCAGGACCAATTTTTCAGTCAATTTTTTGGTTTTCACATGACATTGCAACTTGAGGTGTTCTCATCACTGAAGAAGTGAGTGTATGGTTCACCAGCTGGAGGAGGAGCGTATGGGTATGGCGGCATGGGGCCGGGCGGCATGTAGTTGACAGCAGGTGGTGGCCTAGCATACATCATTGGTTGGAATCTCTCATTGCCCATTGCCCTTTGCTGGTTCATCACAGCCTGCAAGTATTGTTGTTGGTGGTAGGGGTTACCAGGCATGGCCTCAGGCCCAGCTCCTTGGAAGTACCCTCCGCCGGCACCTCCGCCACCACCGCCATTCATGGCGCCAGCTGGTAGGCCTTGCACAGCTGGAATGTTGCCCATTTGGCCCATAGGCATGCTACCCATTGGGCCCATTGCCATGTTCATGTTGCCCATCTGACCCACATTACCTCCAGGCATGCCCTGGGGACGGCCACCCATGTTCTGGAAAGCATTGTTCAGAGCTTGAACTTCACTCATTCCTCCTCCGGCGCCGCCAGCGCCGCTACCACCACCACCCTTTTTACCCCCATTGCCATTGTTCATGCTCCCATTAGGACCCCCTTGACCACTGTTCCCATTCTTGGCATTTCCCCCACCACCATTTTTGCCATCCGACGGAAATCCCCCACTTTTGCCTCCATTCTTTCCACCCCCGCCTCCTTGATTGTGGTTGTGGTCTCCACCACCACCGCCTCCGCCCTTCTTTCCTCCATTTCCATTTTTCCCCTCATTGTTCCCACCACCCATATTCATCTGAACAGGCACAGCCCCACCACCGCCACCTCCCTTCTTCCCATTAGCCCCAGCACCACCTGCATTCTGACCACCACCATTTCCACCACCACCCTTTTGGGCGGCAGCGTTCATCATCTGCTGATGGTTCCCCTTCATTATACCATTCATCATGTTCGGAGGGATCCCCTGGCCACCATTGCCCATCATCACAGGCTTCCCTTTAGTGAGAGGATGATGGGGCTCATCCATGTCATCATCAAACTCATCGTCATCATCGTCGTAGTCATCATCATCGAGGTCATCGTACTCATCGTCACTCAAATCATCCTCCTCCCGCACGTTGAATTTCACCGCCTTCTGGTTCTGGTTCGGGTTCGGGTCCTTGAAATTAGGGGGCATTTGCATGCCTTTCAATTGGGGCAGGTTCAGATCTTGGAACCCTTTCATTTGCTGCAGCTGCTGGAGCTTCTGAAGTTGCTGCTGCTGAAGCTGCTGCTGAATCTGCTGCTGAAGCTGCTGGTTCTGCTGTTGCTGCTGCGGTTGCTGGCCGCCTTGTTGGCCGCTCTTCGGCTGGTTGTTACCGCCACCGCCACCGCCACCCTTCTGGCCACCTTTGTTGCCGCTGTTGTTTCCACCCTTGCCATTGTCAACTTGCATGTTCTTCGGCTGGTTGCTCTGGTTGTTGTTGTTCGCCTTCGGAGCGCCCCAGAGCTCTGCATGTTTGCCGGATTTCGCAAGCTTCTTAATCAGAATGGCCGGTTCTACATTTCCAGAGACGGTCACTTTCCCCTGTTCTGAATCTATGTCGGTGGTGAAAACCCCTGTTCAAAAATCAAAAATAAAATTAACCAACAAATTTCAGAAAAAGATGCAAACTTTAAAATTTGTATCGAACAAAAACAAAAGGGGAAATATGATTCAGCCCAAAGAAATAATTTTATGTGATTAAATTTTTTTAAAAAAGGGTAGGAAAATGGAGCATACCATCAATTTTCTGCAGGATTTTCTTCACTTTGTGCTTACATCCATCACAGTGGATGTTCACTTTGAGAACACATTTCTGCATGTACAGATAACCCCAAGAATACAGCAGAGTAAAAAGAAATATTCACAACGGTCAAAAAAATTTAAAAAGTTAAAAGATTAGAAACATTTGAGTTCAAATGAAGCAAAGAATTAAGAACAATAGAGTAAAAGTGTGCACCTGGATCTTCATGAACTCTTCTTTGCTCATAGTTACAGCTCAAATGCAACAAATTAACACAAAGTTACAATTAATAGATCTAGCAAACAGAAGCTGCAGAAAACAGAGAGAGAGAGAGAGGTGAAATTACAGGAGCTACAGAAACTGGGTTGTCTCTTATTTCTTTTGGGGACTTTGTCTTAGCAAAGAACACAGAGAAAACAAATGGGTCTGCGTTTCTCTGAGCAGAGAGAGTTTAGAACCAACAAAGTTTCAGTCTTTGAAGAGGGAGAGAGGGGAGCTCAGAAGAAGAGGTGGGTAGACATTAAACTTCAATGGGCATCTCTGCTTCCTCTATTCCAGGGTTAGAGAGAGAGAAAGAGGAGAGAGAGGAGAGGGGTAGTGAGCAAAAACAGAGAGAGGGAGAGAAAGAGTAGGAGAGTATACTGGCATAAGAGAGTGGTGGCTCCTCCAAGGCGTTTTCTCACTCTTTTATTTTTGGGCCTTTATTATTTGTTGGTATTATTTTTTTATTTTTTCTGCTCTGTAATTTGGCTCGGCTCGGAAGCTAGCAATTGCTTTGTGGCTTGGCTTTGAACCGTGGAGGACTGAGGAGGAGGAGGGTGGGTGTTAAATAGAGATGGTGAATTGAAGAGGGTCAGATTTGGTTTTAAATTTAATCTTTGATAATTATTATCAGCAGATGCGAAAGAAAACCGTGTCAGGTTTTCCTCTCCCAAAATTGGGTGGTACAATAAATAATGCCATTAAATTGGACCTGCACTTTCGTGTATTTGCTTAGATATTTTTTTAATTACAATCTGATTCCTCCAATCCTCCTCCTCCTGTGTACTTGATGGATGGGAAGAAAGCAAGAGCTTGAACTTGGCAGAAACATTTTTACCCGACCTGACCACCTCTTTAAAACCGACTGGATTTTGAGGATCTGAGGGAAGCCAAATGCCATTGAGTAATGACTTTTGAGTAATGACATTCCTCGCAGCAGTGTGAACTTTTTTATGACATCAATCAATCAATGGGCAGGGATTTGTGGTGATGCGAAGAGGCCTTCAAATGAAACACAAAAAACAAACAAACTGTGAGGCGTTTCGTGACACTTTGCTTTTCAGTTTAACAAAGACTCAAAATTGAGATTAAATTATGTCCCTTAATTAGAGATTATTGAAAGAAAACACAAATGATTAGGGTTTATTGGCTGTGACTACGAAATTGTTCAGCTAATGCAAATATTTAAAATAATAAAGGTCGTTGGACTTAACTTAGTGACATAAAATAGGTGGGATGAAATTGAAATTGACGATGATAAGTTCAAATTGCAATGTTATATAAAAAATGGACACTAATTACAATACTTACATGTACAAAATGAGAGGAAATAAAGTCAAGTGTAAATTCAACATTGAAATATGTCTCGCGCTTATTGATTAGGGCAAAGAAGTTTGGAGTTAGAGTTGATCCATGTTCTTAATGGTTAAATCTTTGTTAAGCGCCCAATGATCAATGCACAAGGCTACTACTTGTTCTGAAATGAATAGAATAGGGGCTCCCTAACTCTTTCCCGAACCCTGTTTCGAAGGTTGGTTACATTACCTGAAAAATTTTCTTGCATCTACAAAATAGAAAGATCATAACCTCTCTATAGATCGAGAAAATGATAAGCAATAATTGATAAAGCGTAAGAATATAACTATGGGTGGTACCATTTTTTACCTTTCATACACCCGTTGTTAATTTCTATCATTTGATCTTCTTCAATTCATTTGATCCAACGGCCAGAAAATGAGAAGGATGTGTGGAAGGTAAAAATGAGTGTATGGATAGTATCATCCTATAAGCATATGTAGAACAATAGTTACAAAATCATGGAAGCGCACCTAATTCCATCGCTACGGCTACAGAGGTAGAGAAGTTTTATGTTCAGGATTTCCTCTATTCCATATTAAGTTTAACCGGATGTTACAATATCTACAAAACCGTATCCTAACTCATAAAAGATTACATACTAATTCGACTTACACGTATTATAAAGTTCATAACCGTATCTTATACAATTAAGTACTTCAAGAACCCTATTAAAAAGTATACAAACCTGATTCTACATATATTTGTAACTGATTCTGCAAAAATGGTCGATGAGGGATTGAGTTGATGGCACATATTAAGGCTATGTTAAATAACATAACTATTAGGGGTATGTCTGGTATTTAAAAAAAATATTTTCATATTTTTGGGCTAGGTTTTTGTTGTTTTGTTGTTTTTGTCTCTCCTTGAAATTTTTAAAAACTAGTAAAATTTTTGGGTCAAACTTCAGTGGTACGTATCATTGAATGATACCTACTGTTAAATGGTTAAGATTCATTTGGGACCCACTGCAAATTAATCTGGATCATTCAATAGCGTACTATTGAATGGTACGTACCACTGAAGATTTTTCCTAAAATTCCTTAAAATATATGGTATGTTTTTGTCTCTATATGTAAAGCTCCATTCCCAATAATACAATCTAAGGTAAGAGTTTTAAGAGAAAAAAAAATTAACAAACACATGTCTTATCTAAGCTCCCTAATAGATTTGCCAGTGAGAATAGTCGCCTACTCGTGCATAGGTCACTCTAACTGTTGTTGAAAATTGCTCTAATTTTTCTTCAATAGTTTGAGAGTAGTCTAAAAAACGAGCGGAGAAGATTGACTTTATGATATCGAACGGTGAAAATTGTTTTAAATGTTAAATTATTTGATAAGCTGGACTACCGAAGAAAAACCCGAAATTGCTCTAATAAAATTGGTACAGGCCAAAAGTTTAGATCTTCTTCTTAAATGCCATTAACTGATAAAAAGAACATAAAAAGTATGTGAAAGAGACGAGCTTAAATTCCACAATCCTATTTGATATTTCTAATCCCCCATGCAAAAATATCATTCCCAAATGGTGGAAATAAAAAGAGTTTATCCTTTTGTACATGTATCATTCATTCTCCCCTGAATTGTTGGCTAGTTGCTACACCAACTTGAAGACAAAATTTCCCAATTGGGCTAGGGTTTGGTTCAATGGAAGGTCCATTATTTATGAAATGTGGGAAAACATGGAAAAAAAGAAAAAGTGAAAGAAACTTTTTACAATATAAACAACCTAAGATTTTGGTATTTTCCACAAAAACAGTGATCCATGGTGAAGAAATTGCGAGTATTGGCTGTCACAGAAGCTTTTTAGAAAGAAAAATGGCTAGCTGTAGGTCAGGTTATGAAACTAATAAAGCTCCTTTGGGGTTTTGATCATATGTCCTACTTTAACAGCAATTAGGCAAAAGAAAGAAAGCTACTGTAGAGGGCCACAAGCAAAGTCCTCACCTCCTCCATTGATGCAGATGAATCATGCTTGCTTGTGGGTTGATTTTTTCATGAGTTTTGGACACTTCTTTCATGAGGTTACAAATCATTGATGTCCTTAAAAGCCTAAACGGTGAGGTGAGAGAGGTGAGAGATGTGATAATAAAACAAAACCCTAGTGGCCTTTTTCCCCTTTAGCTTTCCTTTTTACCCCTTTGAAGCGGTAACTTTACTAGTAAAAAGATGTTTGAACGGTGATAATAAAACTGAACGAAATGGCTTTAGTTTTCTGTTCTAATTCAAACAAAGAGACTTGGTTTTGAAGCATTGATTGTGTTTTTGAGGTGACTTGGGGATTAGGTAAAGGTTACATCAAAACCATGTTTTATTGACAAAAGTGAGACTCATAATCAGGACAGAATCTATCTTGTTACTGGTTATAAATCTCCGTCTCTTTATCTTTCACATCATGCAATTTAACCACGGTAGAATTCTCTCATAAACAAGGAAAAATCTGCATTGTAACCAGTTGTATATTCCTTTACGTCTATCTTATCACGTTAAATTTGCCATGCAACCAGTTGTATATTTTTATATCCAATTATTTTTGTGCTTATGTCTCTCTCATCACATCTAATAACCGGTTGCATATCTTCTAATGATGCATGAAATTTGTCATGTACCTAGTTGTATATTCTTATATCCGGTTATATTTATGCTTATGTCTCTCTCTCTCATCATGTCTAATAACCGGTTGTATATCCTATTATGACGAGATAGATAGATGGGCATAAGAGAATATACAACCAGAGATAACTAAGAACCACTCCGAAACCATATAAAAAAAGGGTGAAAACTATTGGGTTTCCATTTAGCCTCTATACACAGAGAGACGTTGATCAACACGACAACACTGAAAAGCAAAATGGTCTAAATTACATTGGGTTTGGCTGTGGTGCTACGGCCCTTTTGGTAAGACCCTCAAATTTGCATCTTTATTCTCACCCGTTGGATTTGGATGTGTAGCTCTCAGCCATTGGATTCATGGTATCACTTTATGATCCAAAGCATGACAGAAATTTCGAATTACATTGGGGCCTTTCAACTTGGTTGAAACTTGAATGATGTCAAGTGGGTAGCTCTATAGCCTCTCTCCTATATATGGAACTTGACATAACATCTTTTCTGCGTGAGGGAGGTTTTAAAAAGGAATGACTTGGGCGGCCAAGCAATGCCATTGCCATTTATGCAGAAGTCGTCACATGAAGCACCACATGGCCTCTGCATATAGTGATTGATAAGAGAGAGAGAGAGATGAAGATTTAAGGTCGTCATTTATTAGATTTTTGCCTGCAAACCAAAAAAATGCTGGCCAACCCACATGCTTTCTGCAAATGCTTTACTCGTTTTATCTCTGATTTTTGTCCTCGTGGGAAAATAATGGAGGTGTGGACGCTAAGAAGTTGACTTTTGACTCAATGATTCGTCTATAATTTAGAAAATTTCCAGAAAAACACATTGTGCTTCTGCAGATTATGTGAATGTAACAAGTAAGATTCTAACAATTTCGACCACAAGTCCGTACGCAATGACAATAGTGATTAATGAAATTTGTAACAAAATTTCCTTCTTTTTTCACCAGTAGATGAAAAAAGGAAACCAATTCTTCGCACAAGTGTTTCGAACCGATTTCGCAGAACTGAATAAACAGTGCTTACGGACTGCATAGACAGCATTAGGAAAGGATACAGAATATACAGAGGAAAGTGGGGGATTATATGAAAGTTATAGCTAACATTCAGTGCAGGCAAATAGCAGTGAAAATTAGAGAGGTACCCTTAAATGTAAGAATACGACGTACAAGGTAAAGCGTAAAGTTTGGTATTGTAACAACGAGACGGCTGGTATTTACATAAAACACCGCCTGGAACAAACACACCAAATTTTCACATGTGAAGAAACCAAAGAAAGCCGATGTTCATGTAATTGATTCAGCATGAGAAATAAAGCACTGGAGCCAAATACAGAAAGGATGTTCAATAAAATGCAATTTGTCCCACCTAAGCTTTATAGAATCTTAATTTGTCCCTTAGACGCTAACTTCAACGGAAAACATTCCCTCCCAGACTCTTTTTCAGATGTATCCCAGAGTGAAAAATGTATCCCAACCTAGAATGTTCTTCATTCTCTTCCTTGAATCCATATGCACACATAAAGATATGTGTATAGAATGTAAAGATATCATAGAGAAGAATCGACCAAAGATGCGGAAAGTTAACAAACACATGCCTCCCCAGCTTTCTTCTTCTCCCCCAAGAAAACAAAATGGTGAGGAGTGCGCAGAAAAAGCATGGAAATTGATAACTTTTAATTAAATACTGTAAACATCAAAAAATTCAAAAAGTTTTTCACTCGCTGCTTTCAAATATGTAAAATGACAAGACAAAAGCTCCTTAAATGTATACAAGCTTCACAAAACAATCAAGGAAATCAAACCCACAGTTTTTACTTATTTGTTTATTTTTTGAAATTCTAAAAAAGTTGCCTATAGAGGGAACCATTGAAGAGAGCTTGCGGTTCGCACACACCATGTGCATATATAGTGGTTAAGAAAGTTCATTCTTTGAGGATAAAATGTCAGTCATCTATGTAAGATAATCACATGATTATTAGAAAGCAATGCAGCAATCACAATATACAAAACAAAACAAAAATGCCTTTTTACAACAGGTGAAAACACACAGATAAAAAGAATTCGATAGCCATACCACAATCCACGTAGTATGGAGAAACAAGTATCTTCATTGCTCACTTTTATTTATCTTGATCTCTATAAGTTCCTCAATGGGTTGACGGCAGATGGGGCATTTATTGGATTGAATCCGCAATTCTTTTGCACAGTCACTGCACATACACTGGAAAATACAAATGAAATGAGAATAAACAACTGTAGTCTTAAAAGTGAAATGCTTGAGGTATTTATCCTAGCTTGCATTGTCATATACATTCTAGGAGTTACCAAGGACTCCAGATTCTAATCAAGAATTCGATTTCTCGTCATCTAAAGAAACTAAATCTAGGGTAGTTCAAAAGAAATTTGAAAAAGAAACAACAAAAACCATGGTACCATGTTACTGACCCAACAAGTCAATGTTCTTAGTCCTACTTATAACAAGAATACTATACAACCACTAAACATAACCAAGAGATCTTGAAACTTAGCAGAAATCTAGTGTGGACCAAATAATGGTAGATGTGTGATCGGGTGAGTCAAGCCCATCTGCCTGGATTAGTCTATTCAAAAGAGACATCCTCAAGCACAAAGGACTTGAGCCTTCCTGACCATCATTCTTAACAGCTTTTCTACTATACGGTATAAGTGCAGATTCTCCAGCATAATGTAATTATGTAATCTTAGAAGAACGCTCACCATGTGTCGACAAGGTAACACAGCAGTGTCCTTAGGTTCAGTCATGCATATCACGCAATCCTTCCCAGGTTCAGTGTCATCAAAGCTTTCCACTGTTGAGCTTCCTATTCCATATATCTCACGTAGTTCATAGCGAACTTCATCAATCCACAGTATCTGCCTAATTACTTTCACTTGGAAATGGTCACCATTGTTCTTTTGTAGCACAGCTTGTGTAATCTGCATACGAGGGGATGTATCTGGGGCAGGCTCACCAATATGCTCATCTGTTGAATCAGGTGGCAGACATGTTTCAGCAGATATTACAAGCGGAAATATATCTTCTCCTGGTGATGGTTTTGAAAGATCATCCAACTCAAAGAAGCCTAAATCAATGCCTGTTCCCAAGGGCTGACGAAATTTTTGGCCAAGACCCTTCTGAAAGGGAACTCTCACCGGCATAAATGCTTCAGGAAATAGTGGAACAAACCTACAGTCTGGCTCTTCCTTGGCAAAGTAGAAAACCGTAATGCTGTCAATAAGAAGAGTTGATCAGAAAAACAGAACATGATATAGCCCATAAGAAATGAAGATTACCCAAAAATACTGATAATTAGGAACGAAAAGGAACCAATAGCCTCTGCTCAAGAAAGTGGAAATTGTTACCATATAACCATGAAAGAATACTAGCCATGGTCTTTACCGCTAGATTCATGACCGGCCAATAGACATGATGCACATGGAACCCACTTATTTTCTCTATATACGAAATACACATAGGGTGGGTGCCATATACATGCACAAATATGCTAACTGGCCACACGCAAATGCTCAGCAGGAATATGCAGGAATCATAACACAAATGTTTTACATGGTGACTCTTGGGCAGTAACTCTTATGACTTAAGAATGCTGATCTCAAACCAGATATTTAGACAAAAGCTCAAACAAACTAGGCACCTACCAGCATTGTTTTCTACATCACACAAGTAGCACTAATCTAAGAACTTTTGAAAAGCAACTTAAATATAAATACTTCAATGAACAACTCAGATACTTTCTCATAACTTTTTTCAAAATAAGGATCAAAGACCCAAATTACTGCTTCAAACTGCATTTTAGCGTTCTTTCACACTGCAATATGATTTGATATTATTAAACCTCTAGACTGAAAAAATGTGGATAAGAAAGGCATGGATTATAGCACAATTGGTACTATAAACAGTATGGACCAAATAAAGAAGAGTTAATTAAAAAAACAATTGCCTTCAACAAATTTTTGAGACAACACATAAAAATCAAGCACAAGAGCATAGGGACTCAATTAAAAAGATAAAAGCACGACTTTACGTAATGGTTTCTTAAAACCTATAAAATACTTGATGAAAGCTCCAAGAAGAAGTTTTAACATAGTTGCATCTTACTTGGGTTAGTGCTTACAGACATATAAGCTTTAGATTACAAAAGATTATCAAATGTGAGAAGGTTCGGCCAAATGGCAGCATGACCTGTATTTTATAGAGAAAATGAAATATATCAAGGGTAGCATAACCTCCTAATCCAGAGTTTATCATGAATAGTAGTAATCTGGAAAAACTGATAGATAAGCTAGTCCAAACACGTGATTGCAGTAAATTATATCCCTTCTAATTTCTACTTCCTCTTACGAGTAGCGTTCAACAAACAAAAGCAAGAAAATGTAAGCCCTTGTATACACTAGGGACATTCCTATGGATCACAGAAAAAGATATGGAACCTTCATATGTATCAAAGAAAATTACAGGGAACCTCCCTATGTGTCAAAGGAAAAAACCTGGAGCTTCTAGTGCAGAGCTAAACTTTCTGCCAAACAATTTTACTTCAAAGAAACACATGACCACCAATACTAATGTGAAATTATTTGAAACATTGATTTTCCAATTTAAAAATTAACATTGATGGCTGTAGCTAATTTCTTGGTTATGATCCTATCCACTACCGTCATCCCCCAACAGAGGAAACACATTAAAAGGCGAAATGCATGGGCTTCCTTTGTTTCAAGGCCTCCCATCATCAACTACGTCATCCCAAAGATTCAAATATGAGCATTAAACCATCGTTTAGTAAGTCCCACTCATCAAATTTCATATGCTTAGTTTAAGTATAATTTCAGTATGCATTCAAAATGCTTCGTGTAACTCACACGATTTTTTCTCATTACCCTTCTAATTGATCACATACCATAAATTTTTCCCAACCATAATTTCTTCTGGTTCAGTATCACAGAAGTAATACTAGCATTCCATTTCCATGGTTATCACGACAGTGAATCCGAAAGCATTACATTTCTCTTCCTCCATCTCTCATTAACAAACATACCCGCTGAATAATTGATTGCTACGAAAATCCCATCTCAGCTAACCCAAATTCTTAAGTTAAGCTTTAAAGGTTAAAGCTTTTTGTATTCTCAGGTCCTAAATGCTGATAACTTTGAGATCGAAACCCATTTCAAAAACACACAATCTATCACAAGACACAAGCTTCAAACACAGATAACATAAGACATAGACCAATTCAAGAAGCAAACAACGAGCGGACACAACGAAAAGAATCCCAATTTGCTCACCTCCCATCATACATGGCATCGAAAACGAAAGACACCAAATGCTGATCAGGGTTCAGCTCATCAATCTCAAGCCTCAACGTGTCCTTATGCACGTTGACATCGTTCTTCACCTTCTTGGCGTTCTGATGCTCAACGTAAGGCGGCGGAGGCGGCAGCGGAGGCCGAATTGCGGGCCACCCATTACTCTGACTGGCACCATAATTATAAGGCTGCTGGTAATTGTAATTGTAATTGTAACTGAAGCGACCCATCATGGAATTGCCATGGTTGCAGGAGTTGTAGTGGCCGTAGCAGTAATGGGTTTGCGGCGGAGGAGGAGGAGGAGGAGGAGGCGGGAGAGGAAGAGGGTGGATGGGATACGGAGCTCTGGGCTGCGGTCCTTGTGGAGTGTAAGGCGTGGCGGAATTGGAATATGGATAGTTATTATTTGAAGTAAAAGAAAAAGAGGAAGAGGAAGAAGAAGAAGCAGAAACCAGAGGACCAGGTGGCGGTGGAGGAGGAGGAGGAGGTGGCGGTGGTGGTGGAGAAAGAGAGGCATGTTCTGATGAGTAATAAGGATGAGAACTTGAGGTGTACTGGGGTTGAGGTGGCGGAGGTGGCGGCGGCGGGTTCTGGTAATAGTTGTTTCTTCTTCTGTTGCTGCTCCATGAAATCCCCATTTCTGAGAAATGGGTTGGGGAAGAAGAAAAGATCAAAGCTTTTGGTGGGTGTGAATTGTGAGGAAACAAAAATGGTGGGTTTTGGGGGAGGACTTGGTCCGGGAACCGTGTACTGTAGACGACGACTGTAGCAGAAAGGAGAAAGGAACAAGATCGCGTTTAGTTCGCGTGAAGAGTCAAATCATTTGTGTATAAAAAAGTTAACGATACTATTTGTCACGGTTTTGGTAATTCGCGGGTTTATATAGAATTTTCAGTTGCTGACATGTTTTTAAATTTTCAACTTGGATAATACTTGGGTACTCACTAGTGAGTATCTTATATACTCACTTTCTGATTTGGCCCAATCAAAAGATGACATGTGTTCCTTATTTTTAAAAGCCCAAGAAAAATTAAATAGCATATGTTTTATTTTTTAAAACAATAAAATATGTGTTAAAATATCATTGGGCCAAATTATTAAAGTGAGTATATAGGGTACTCACTAGTGAGTACCCAAGTATTATCCTTTTAACTTTTGTTTTAGTTGGTCTATAATTCAACATTTTTGACTCACTTTTTAAATCAATGTGTTCAATTCTTCTTTTCGTAAGGTTGAATTGAATCGACTGTGGGTTTTGAAGGGATTGATATTTTGAAGGCATTGAACGGATTAGTTTTTTTTTATTTTTTATTAGTGTCATTAAGAGATGTATGTGTATTTCAAACTTGGAATTTTGAATTGAAAAGAAAAAAACAAACAAGGGAACATATTCCAAAATGATTAATTTAACATAAGGTGTGTGACTTATGTGCTATTTGTTCTTTTACCCGGCCTAGAAATTGCCCAAAAATTGTTGAGGTGTGGCTCCCTCCTTTTGGTTTTGTTAAAATTAATATTGACAATGCTTGTAAGAGTGATTCTGGTAGGGCTGGTTGTGATGGTGTTTTTTGTAACTACTAAGGGCGTGTGATTGGAGTTTTCAATCCTAATTTAAATGATCCTGGTGTTGTGCATCCAGAAGTCTTAGCAATCATTAAATCGATTGAGTTGGCTTGGCTTCATGCTTGGTTTAATGTTTGGATTGAAACTAATTCAATGTTAGCTATTCATTTCTTTCGTTCCCCAAATTTGGTCCCTTGACAACTTCGAGTGGATTGAAAACATTGTTTGGAGCATCTCCAGCAAATGTCATTTAAAGTTTCTAGTAGTTTTTGGGAAGGTAATCAAGTTGCACATGCTTCGGCAAACCATGGTTCTATGCGCTCTAGTTTTACTTGGTGGGATTCAACTCCGCCTTTTATTTCTTTTTTTTTGTCATCAAGGCAGGTTGGGCATATAGGTTTTTACAACTTTGTTTGTATTTTTTCTTCGAGGTTTTGGCTACTTGTCTCCCTCATTTTACTATTTTATTATACACATACAGCCCTTTTTTTAAAATACATTTTCATTTTCCATACATGTCTCACCGATTCATTAAACTAGCATCTTGTCACACAAGCGTTACACGTGTGGCAATTGGCCTTTGTATGTTAAATTAGTTTTCTTTTTCTTTTTTTAATGGTTTTTCTACAAAAAAAAAAAGGAATTAAGTTATTTTTTTTTATCAAAAAAATTTGAAGTGAACCATAAACCACCCACTATAATGTGGGGATTTTTTGTTTTTGTTATTCTTTTTTTGTTTTTGAAGTTTTAAAATTTTAATTTAATTATAATATTTGGAGTTCATGAGGGACATTTTATGGTATTTTAAATGTTTTATCATTTTGGGGTGTTCCCTTTATATATTTAGATTACATAAAATCCAACGTATAATAAATGATGTATATACTTTTCACGTTTAATACATGTTATTTACACACATTTTTCAATAATATATATATCCAATTCACATATTCTACAAGTATTTTTAACTTATTATTGAATAAACAAAAATAAATTAAAAAATACATATTAAAATTTTAAATGGACAAAGTTTTAAAATGGGAGCCTTATATAAACAAAAACATACAATACATTTCTAGGAATTTCACTAATTTTACATTTCAAGAAGATAAAAAAACACAAAAATAACTAAAACCCAGCCCAAAAACATGGAAATAATTTTTTAAAATATCATCCATGCCTCTAACAGTTATGTTTATTAACAGAGTCCAGCCCACACAACTTCAACGAAATTAATGTGTGCCATTAGCTCAACTGCTCATCGACCATTTTAAAACAATCAGTTTCAAATATATGCAGAATCAGTTTTGTACACTTTTAGTAAAACCAGTTTGTATAGTTTTAGTAGAATTAGTTTGTATACTTTCAACAAAACTACAAACATGCCATCAGTGCACCCGCTCCTCGACCATTTTTGCAAAATCAGTTTTGTATGATTTTTAGTAGAACTAGTTTGTATACTTTCAACAAAACTACATCAGTCCAACCGCTCCTCGACCATTTTTGCAGAATCAGTTTCAAATATATGTAGAATCAGTTTTGTATAATTTTTAGTATAACCAGTTTGTATAGTTTTAGTAGAATTAGGCTCTTAGCTTGTATAATTTTTAGTATAACCAGTTTGTATAAGGAAAATATTTGAATTACAAGTTCATTTGAGCAACACTTAAGCATGCTATTAACAAATTAAAGGCTCTTAGCTAGCATATTAGTACTCAAAAACAAAACTTTGCTCATGACTTTTGAAGCCTAAATGTTGTGAACCAAGACACAACTCAAAATCACATTAGTAAGTTGTAGCATCTTATACCTTTGTAGAATCTTTTTTGCATGAGCAAAGGCTAAATACCCAAGAGGGCCTTCAATCTCATATTGGATGAACACCTTTGCTTGGAGGAGTTGTGATTGCACCTTTAATCAAATTAAAGGTTACCTAAGTACTTCGTCTCCTACGAAGATCAAACATTTTGTAGTTCTTGCATTTGATGAAGATTTGAGTGAGTTTGTATGAAGAACAAATTGTGTTTTTCACACACACCTAGGGTCGGCCAACACAGTATAAAAAGTCGATATTAGTTCGATACTGCACCAAACGCCCGACTAATTTAGTCAGTACTGTCTGATGACAGATTATCCTATCCGATTGAAATAGTCAGTCCAGTCCGAGTTGCCAAACGAGGCCTTAGTTTGTATACTTTCAACAAAACTACATACATGTCATCAGTCTAACCGTTCCTCGATCATTTTTGCAGAATCAGTTTCAAATATATGTAGAATCAATTTTGTATACTTTTTAGGAGAACCATTTTGTATAGTTTTAGTAGATATAGTTTGTATATTTTTAACAAAACTACATACATGTCATCAGTTCAACCGCTACTCGACCATTTTTGCAAAATCAATTTCAAATATATGTAAAATTAGTTTTGTATACTTTTTAGTAGAACCAGTTTGTATACTTTCAACTATACAGAGCTTCAACCAACACGAGTGGCCACCACCTTCAGTCTGAAGGCCTACAACTCGCAGCTACAAGCATGACTTCGAACCAAAAATTGCGACGACTTTCAACAATCTAGTATCAACAAAAATCAACAAATTTATAGCTGCATTATCACAATTTCTACTGACAATAGACCTTAAAATTACTCCAAGAATTCATAATCAATTTCAACGAAAATCAACAAATTGACTGTTGCACAATCACAATTCATTGAATGAACTAAACTTAAAAAAAAAATTCAGATTCAAGAGAATTTGAAGTAATTGTCATAGAATCCTAGAACCACAATAGTAGTAGAAATTAAAGCAATCGCAAGAGAAATTGTAGGCAACAAAGCTTGAAAATCTCCAAATTTGTGGCCAGAAACAGAGATTGACGACCACCTTCATGACTCCCAGCTGCAAATCAAGCTGCAGCTATCGCGAGAGTTAATCCTAGAGCGTTAGTCAGATAACCATATATTGTCGTCCAATCAAATGAAAAAAGAGAAAGAAATCAAAACGTAATCGAATAGAGATGGAACGAAATAATACATGTATTATCATTTCGTAACCTTCTTGCATTTCAAGTTTCCTGATTGCAATATAATAAGAAGGTGATGATGGATTATCCTCGTGTTAAAGCCTGGCAGTTTTTTTTTTTTTTAATAAAAATAATGGGCCTCTATTTTAGTCAATGCCCGGTCCACTACTTTTTTTTTTACAGTGCCCGGTCTCCTATAGGGCTGAAAGGTTATGTCGAGTCGAGTACCACCATTTGTGTTTTAGAGTTTTTATCACCATTAGTTCTTGAAATTGAATCTTCCAATTAAAATAGTCATTGAAATTGAAAATTCATCAATTTTGTGATATCCCACATCGACTAACGGATAGAAGGTGATGTGCTTTATATGTACATGTCCACTTCTATTTAGCACGAGACCTTTTGGGAGCTTACTGGCTTCGAATTCCATGAGGCCTTTTGGGCTAGAGCAATCCCAGGATGGGTGACCCACTGGTAAGTTGCTCGTGAGTTCCCAGAAACAAAACTTTGAGGGCGTGACCCAAAATGGACAATATCGTGCTACGGCGGAGTCGGTCCGGGATGTGACAAAATGATATCAGAGCCACTCTGCCATTAGGTACGGATGTGCCGGCGAGGACGCTTGGTTCCCCTTAAGTGGGGTGGATTGTGACATCCCACATCGACCAATGAAGAGGGGGTGATGTGCCTTATATGTAAATGCCCACCTCCAATTAGCACGAGATCTTTTGGGAGCTCACTGGCTTCGGATTCCATCGGAACTTCGAAGTTAAGCGAGTTTGGGCTGGAGCAATCCCAGGATGGGTGACCCACTAATAAGCGGACAATATCATGCTACGGCGGAGTCGGTCCAAGATGTGATAGGGGGTGGGGTATGGGGTGAGTTTTGTGTCTATCCTCGTAGGGAACCCGAACGACAAAATTTCTCCTCTAGTTGTTGTGTTTTCTTGTTCCCTTTGCGGTTGCCAATGGGGTCTCTTTTCCTCCTTCAACTACCTGCATAGGTAGCCGAGGTCACCTATAAGTGGTGGTGGTAGTGCTGGTCAACCACTCTCGGGTGCCTAAGTCAGAAATTTGTCCCAAACGGTGACAAAAATGTACCCAAAATAGAGTCTTTAGAAAGAAGTGTTCTTAAGAAGCAAATGAACTTTATAAGAGTACAAACTCATTCCCTTTGAACGTCCAATGTGAGATTAGAGGTCCATTAATTTCATGGAAATCGTTGAGTGACTTGGAGGTACGCCACTACATGCTCGCCGCCTAATACTGTGTCTAAGGAGCTTACATGGGTGCTTGCATCAAGTGAGGCAGTGGATATGTGAAAAAAATGCGCCTTTTTCTCTACAAGCGAGTTGTCACTTGTTGGTGTGGAAGTGTTGGTCGCATAGGGACTTGCTAAGGATGCTACAGTAGTGGATAGCTTATTACTTTTATTGATGATTGCACCCGAATGATTTGAGTTTATTGCATCGTTGCATGGTGTTCTTAACTTTCATGCTATAATACATATCCAATTCCATCCCAAGATTATATTTCCATTAATTCTGGCAGTGAGAATGGCATGGAAGATGTCAATACTATGCATTCACACATTTTGTTCATCGAATTCGTTCTGACTTGTAACAAAATTATCTCTATACTGAATTTGAGTGCAAAAAAAGTATAGTTCATAACATTGTTTACAGAAATTACCAAAACGCCTTCTTTGACCAAAACCTCTCCTTCGTTCGCTCTCTGCTCAAAGCACCAATAGACTCCTTCCTTCTTTTCTCTCCCGACTCCTCTCTCTCTATTCGCGACTCACTCCAGCTGGTTTTGAGTCTTTTTGATCAAAAAAATCCAGCAACAGAATCAACTTTGAAAACACACAACACAACCCAACTTGTTGTGGACTGCATATCACCCGCTTGAATTCAACAACCAAAAAGTGTTTAACTGCATACTATTTCGTTTTCAGGTTTCAGTTTTTTCATTTTCTTTTTGTAATGTTTTGCTTCTGCATTCCTCTTCTTTTCCCTTTTTGTTTTTCTCAATGGCCAAACACCACATTAGAAACCATATCCAAAACCTGCAACAATTTCATTCAGTATACTTCTTCTGCTACATACGTACTTTTTCATAAATTGACCATGAAACATCTGAATTCCTCAATCACACACAATAAAACAAACAAATTAAATCACAATGCCATTACAAACACATAACAAACTTACAGAACCGATAGCAAAAACAAAACCAATCCCATCAGCAAAAATCCGGCCTCGGTTTCTTCCGAACCGAAATGCAACCTCTCTGATGATCCCTGAAAATCCTTATCTCACAACAGTCCCTGAGGTCCTCAAGGCTGATATATTGTTGCTTGACCATCCTCAATGTATCACCACCAGTATCATGAATCCAAACGTAAGGGTGGCAGGTCTCGTCGTAGTAATACAGCAAGCCCTTCATGCTGCCACGGCCGCTGCCGCCACCCTCTCCGCCGGGCATATAGGCCTTGTATATGCTCTTGCACTTCAGCCTCTTTGAGCAGCCTGGTTTCAAAGTGTGAACTTTTTTTAGTATGGACCCAACTCTTATCTGCAACTCCACAGGTTTGTCACTCAGGTTCCAAACCCTAGTTCCAAATCCTGAGGATTGCTGAGTGTGATCCCTGCATCCATCAAAGCAGCCACCAGTTGGGAAGATACCAAATCTGGGCATTTTTGATTTGAGGGACTTGAAATGTTTGGTGACTTTGGTCACCTTGGACTTAAAGACAACATGCATTTTTTTGGTTTCTTGTGTTGCAGAAGATTCACACCACTCATATTTGGCATCTTTAAATCCATATATAACCTGTGTAATCCCCCCATAAAGTCAATTCATGATATACTTTCTCACATCTTGAATGGATGGCTGTGATTAGTTTTTGTGGTACTGAAATACGATTATGTGCTATAATCAATCCACATATTATAATATTAGTAAACTACTCTCTCAAAGTGGGATATATGAATGGGAAATTGACCAAATGATCATCTTTCAAATCTCAATATGAGTGTTTCAGTATGTCGTCGATATATGATCTCTATTTTTTCAATATTTGATCTCTAGGCCGTCGATATCTGATCGATTGGTATTTAGTTTCGATCAACTCAACAAATGAGATTTAATTTCTGATTATACCACGTGACTGTATTCTAGTTGTAGACAATAATTTTTGCTTATTGTGGGAGACTAAATGGAAACATGTGACATGATAGAATATTGTTAACCCTTCCATTAAGGAAATTGGTAGGGTCTCCAAATTGTACAAAATTCAACACAAGAAAGCGTGGAGACAAAAACTTAATTAAACAATGGCAAAGACTGCCTTTTTCTTTATTTTGGGAGGGAGAAAGAGAGAAATGGCACCCACACTGCACACAAAGCTTAATGATGAGGTCTCATGTGTATATGATGTTGCTTCCCATTTGGTCATACCAACTTAAACTTTTGATTCACTCCTGTTCAAGTTTCAAAGCAACCACCTTTTGCTTCCCAGAATCACTCACCATATAAAAGCCTTGGCAATTTGGACCACAAGAAGATTAGGACTTCTATCATGGGTCATGCCCTTCGTAGAAACTTGAGCGTAACCGGAGATATATATTATTATCATTTTATAACTTTCATCACGTGATTCACTTTATAAGTGCTATAGGGTGACAGTGATATATAACCGTGTGATATATAGTATCTTCTCGCGACTGGTGGTGTTTGTGATAGTAGAACACAAGCCTAAAATATGTAGCAGGTGGATCAATTTCTTCATTTCGTACCAAACCAAATCTTCAAATTTCAGACTAATATCCACCCACCATGACTTACATTGTAGCTCACAACATCACATCCAACAAATACATTACCTTGGCACCAGGGCAAATCCGATCGGCGCATAAAGAAATTTTATAATAAACTAATGGGTTAACTATATTTTATCCTCTCAAGGTTTGAGATGATTTTTAAATTGGACCATGAGGTTTCAATTTTCTCGCATTGCCCCCTAAAGTTTTGAAATTATATCAATTTACACATTTTGTCTAATAAATTATTTAAATTTTCATTAAATTGATGACATAGTGAGCATAAAATCCGTAACTGGGTTAACATGAAAGCCACATTTAAACTATATAGCCTAAAAAACTTATCAATTTAATAGATAATTAGACATTCAATTCAAATACCCCAAAAATATTAATTGATACAATTTCAAAACCTTAGGAAGGAAATGTGAGAAAATTAAAATATCATTGTCCAATTTAAAAATCACCGTAAACCTTGAGGGTGTAAAATGATGTTAGCCCTAAACTGCGACTCGTATTTCGACCAACTTTCCAAGAGGACAACATAGGGCACAACAAATCTTCTGTTAAAGATATAATCTTCTGAGTAAGCACTTGACTTGTAGGGAGCAATCATTCAAAGAAATAACTCTCACAAAAATGATCTCAATGATTTCTTTATTTCAAGTTGAAAAAAAAAGACAGAAGCTACACTCAAATAATTCAATCTTAATGGTCAAGTTAAGCCATATTTGTCCAAAATTACAATCTAAAAATATGGGAGACTGTACAGGGAACAAAATGATAACTATCGGATGCTGGAATATTAATAGAGCATAGCACTTTGAAAGAAGGAGGTGGGACGAAGAATTTACATAGAGCATGGATTTCATTTCTCATGATGGTCATCAGACGCGTCTATCTTGATTAAAAGAGGCTGGTCGAGATGCACTGGCGTTTCGGAGACAACAGGTAACTCTGGTATAATATCGATGTTGTCAATATCCTCATTTTCGGCCAAAGCTTTTTCCAACGCGGCCTTGGCAACTCTTGTAACACAAACCATTAAAATCACTGCAAACAAGCCAAAGAAAAAGATAAAGGATGACAAACTGAATATTGAATATGTACAGAAACTTCAATTGTAGTACATTTACTATCCCTATTTTTTTCCCCTTTAACCATTCAACACACTTGTAAATCGAACAACACTGGCATTCCTACTTAAGAGCGTGCCAAAGTCCAAAAATCATCTTTTCCCGTTTCGCTGCTTATTTCTTATTTCTTTGTTTCATTGACATGTCATTTTTATCTTAAGCTTCATGTTATGATAGTAAGAACCCAAACATCTTTGTCTAGCATAGTAGTTCCGATGCTCCCACTACACTAAGAAGGAAAAGAAGAGAAGGTGGCTGAAAAAAAAAAGGTAGTGTGTGCTTGCTGAGATGCTGCAACTTACCAGAGACTACAAGGCCCAATATGATAAAAGCCTGCATACAAAATATAAGAGAGTCAACATATGTCAGAGACAAAGGCAATGAAGAAACAAAGCTATACATATCCCAGAGCATAATTCAAAATCTATAAATTGTGCTCTCTAAGAGCTTATATGTCCATAACAAACAGTTATGAAACACCCTTTTGGGACATGATGCTCACAACATGCCCCGGATACTTAATCTCAGTAAACAATGTTGAGGTGAGATCATTTGAACAAATTACAAAATTACAAAATTACAAGCAGTCCAGAGCAGATAAAAGATGAGATAGCTCTTACCCAACGGGTCTTTGAAAATTCACCCCATCCATGGGTCACATCAGAAAGATCCTTGAGAGTTGTTCCAACATATACTAGCGCAAGCGTTATTGGCTGTAACAGAACCAATATCGAACACATTAACATCCAAATGAAACAAAAATCTCCCTCTACGATAAAGACATCTCTTTAACAAAAGGTTGAAAGTATTTGAAGCCTGCTGGGGCAACTTGTCCTCTGAATCTATGTTGCAACAAAAAATAGCAGTTGATAAAACAATTAATATTTTACTCAGCTTGGTAGGACCTAGAAGCATAAAGCAAATCTATTCCCGTCTTGCAGAATTATATACATGTATTTGTACACAGGTTCCCTAATCAAAACTTATACACGTACTTTACCAATGCATGTTACTGTCAGAACTTATATATTGCCCAAACAAAAGACTGACATCAGCTTGTGACAGATGGAAGTGTGCATATGCAGCACATATTAAATTGGCAAATTCGTGAAAATGCAGACCACCTTTTATCACAAAGCAACTCTAGCTAATACGTTAAATTAATATGACCGATGTCTAAAATATGCTGAACCATTTTCACAATTGAGTGTAATAATGTTTCTTATAAGAAAAAGAAGGTAAATTATGTTTATCACATACTATTCCAAAGAAACCAGAACCAGTCATGATGGATGAATGGGCAGCATGTTTCAAGCTCAAAGTATAACACATGGAGTAACTGAAAGGGGTAAATGCTAACCTCGCAATGTGAACAAAGCTTGCTAGTCAAGCATACAATTATATTCTTATAAAGACACACTAAGACAACCACCTTGATCAACATATATATATATCCAACAAAAAAAGAGACGATACTATGACAATATCCCATTATGCATCTTTAAAAAAAGCATTGTGTTTGTCACTTGCAATTAGAACGAAACAAAATAGCATAACAAGATGTTGGGATGGAATCACATAAAAGTAGTGTCTCAATGAGGGTGCAGAAAATACCATCATCCCTATCCAGGAAGCCAGCATGTACTGTCCTATAGGAACAGGAGTCACAGAGAGGAGATAATTTAGCATGTTGAACGGGAGCAAGGGAACAAGACGAAGCAACAAAACAATCTGCAGAAAGAATGAAACAAGTAATATCAGCATCTAATTACTTTCTACTATAGATATTATTCATTTTACACAGTAACCATTCCACTACTTCAATGCTTCATTGTTTACTATCTATAGAACGTGGAAACACCAGTAAATGCGCATACTGAAAATGTCAATTCACTTTTTGAAGGTAAAATATGAATCACCCAAACCTTAAATCCGGATCTCCGAATTGCAATTGCAACTGCCCGGAACTGAGGATAATCCTTCAACCTTGAAACAACAAATGATCTCCCAATCTGTATGCGAAATCAAGAATAAGATAAAGAAAGCACATACATAATATATTTATGACCAACGGGAAGAGGACAAGACACAAAGAAAGTATTTATACATGAATGAGGGAGAACATAAATGAGAATTGAATACAGAGGTATATATACATCGATGCATTATATATTCTTTTCTTTTTCAGAAACACTAGGAAATTCCAGTATACAACAAGAGCTTGTATTAGAAACGTACAGTTCTGCCAAGGAGGAAAGCAGCCCCTGCACCTATAGTGGCTCCAATTGAGTCGGCAACAAAGCCAACAGGTAGCCCAAAAAGATAACCACCACCGAGCTGAAACATTAAAATGAAGAATCACATAAGGGCGCAAACTTGCAATTAAATCAAAAATTTTCCTTTTTGAAGTTTTCTCCTTTCTTTTCCCCCTTGAGGAGGTTCTGTCTCAAGTAATGGATTTAGCAAGGAGAATGGACATGGAGTAATATATGAAAGCAAAAGGGGCAATGCAAAAAGGCACTTTAGACCATGTCTTGATATTGCCGAATGTAACAGTATAATAAAACTTAGTGAAGTAGGCAAAGTATGTGCTAGATCATTATTTTACAAGAATTACACTGCAGTAACAACAATTGCTAAGGCATCAGACAAATGCTTACAGTAAGTACTGAAGCTGGTACTGCCAAGACTGTTAGTGGAATGTATGCAACAGCCCTGCATGTTACCCAAAGAAATATAAGTCGAAAGGCAAACAGAGGCAGTCTGTTACTGTTTTACCAGTAAGACATCTTTGAAGACAAATTAACCTGTAGGCATTCTGTTATTGGGACTAACTTTTAGTATCACGATTAAAATGATGACAGCAATCAAAATAAAACACTCACATCATTATTAATCAGGGTCAAAACCCAGAGAAAAGAAACGATTTGGTAGAAACAAAATAAAAGTCCTACAATTTACTTACAGCACAAGGGGACCCCAAGGACCAAGATCCTGCTCAACCCATAATAAGAAGTCCTTCAAAATCTGCAGGTAGCAGTTACTTTATCAGTTGACAAACATGACCGTATTCGAATAAGATACTTTGGTATCAGCTTCATTGCTAAAAATTTTGGGCTAACTAATGGTCTCAAGGAAGTGATCCACAAAAAAACCTCCTATTGCAGCTGACATAAATAATACAATTAAGAAAGCGAAGTCCTACTGCATTGTCACATTTCAAGCTAAAGGGAAAACTGTGATCGTAGGTAGACTAACTAGCAACAAAGCGATATCCATGCCAATATTCAAGTTATATAAAAATCTAGTTACAAATTAGCTAAAATCCGAAATGAGTGTGGCATTTAGGCATGCTTGGAACCGCAATCCCAGTTTCCAGCCCATCAAATTGGGCACCTCCCTAAATTCCATTCAAACTATACTGTCAATGTCAGAAACATGTAAAGCACCAAAGCATAGCTCTAATGGAAACACAATTCCACACACAGCTGGAGCAAAATCCAAAATTTCCGCCAACTCGAAATGTAAGACCTACCCAAAAATCCAATCAACAAAAACATGATACCCAAATCAAACATCATAAAATCAATCAAAACGCACAAGCAAAATCATCCAATAATCGAAAACTAAACAGAAAACAAAACCCACAAGGAAGAAACTCACAGATTGAGCAATCAAAAAACGAAAACAAAACCGACCCAGATGAGAAAAACCGAACCTTTTCAACGGGGAGAGTAAAGCAAGCAGTGGCAACGGCCGCCAGAAGGAGGAGGAGGAGAGTGATCCTGAGCGCAGAACCCCAACTGAGAGCCATGGAAAACCTCCGACGCCAAGGCCTGCACTCCTCGTCGTCGTCGTTGTAAATAGGTTGCTTCAACGACAAGCGAGGCCTCAACCCCCCAAGGTTTGCCAGATTTGATTCGGCTCCAAAAAGATGTGAGCTTCCTGCCTCTTTCTCTCTTTTCTGGGTACCCACTGTTTTTGTTCTCTTGCGTTCTTATCTTATCTGCCTGATTGATTGAGAAACCTTCTGAGATTAATTGGGAATTTCAGATCAGCAGGAAGGCACAGAAAGTCGTAGAAAAATTGTTGATTAATTATTTAATTAATATTTTGTTGTATAATCTGATTTGCGTTGGTGGAGTTTTTCTGCAGTTATTTATGTGGACATTAAAATGGTAGGTGGGATGGGGTTTGCTTCTGAATGTATTGAGTATTTTTTGGGGTATTTAAATCTTGTGAATTATGTAACTTTGATTGATCTAATGTGGATGAATGATGGCGGTGGTTCGTGTTCTGTGCCTGTAAAATAAAAAGGGTTACTTTTTTCCAAGCGCGTTTATTGTCTTTTTATTAGTCTTTCTTGTACAATTTCATCTAATTAATTTACTTCTTATTTGGATAAGAAATCTTCTTCACCTAAAAAGTCAAAATAATTGCAATGAGAGGTACCAAAAGAGAAAAAAAGAGAAGAAAATAATAATTTTGTCAAAATTTTAGAGTTAGTTTGATAATTATTTTGTTATTAGTTTTTTATTTATTGTGCTATAATTAAAGAGTAGTTTTTTTCTATTCAAATCCTACACCTTGTGTGACTTCACCCTAAAAGCTTTTTTATACTTTAAAATCCAATTTAATCCTTACTTACACCCCACTAAAACTAATAGAACAAAAAGAAAATGAAATTTTACCTAGAGCAAACCCACCATCCATCCCACCCCCGTCGACAACCGTTTTTTGCAAAATGTGTTCTCTCTCTCCTTCGTTTTGGTGTGGAATTCGACTCCTCCAAAAGGCTTCACTTCACTTTTTTTCTCTTCTCACACCCTTCCCTTTGTGACATCCCTCTCGGCATCACCTCATGGCAAATGACGGAGAACGACAGATGATGGAGAACAACGGAGATTGACGAAGATCGATGGAGAGAGCAGTCGTTGGTGGGGGTGAAGTTGTGCTATGGTTTTTCTTTTTCTAAGTTTGTTTTCTTCTTTTTTTTTCTTTTATTAGTTTTTATGGATTGTGTTGTACTAATAAGGGCAAATTGAAACTTAAGTTGCCAAATAATATTTGGGGTGTCTTGAGATAATGTGTGGGGTTTAGTAGAAAAACTCTTAAAGAAAAAGTGTTTGAAAGAAATGAGGAATGAAGAAGAGCAAATGAAGAAAGACGGAAGCAATGTGAAAGAATATGTTTAGAATGACAAACAAAATGAGAACTAAACACTAAATTATGAACTAAATTTGTATTGTTTTACACCTTCGCATTCTTGTTTATATGTAATCTCCTTTATTTTTAGGCCCATTCCTCCAACCACCTCCAATCATTCTTTATTTGTATCTTATATTTTTCTTTTGACTTTGCACATAAAATGAAGAAAAAAGTCAAAAGAAAAATTAAAATGATTAGCAAACAATAAATTACAACAAAAAAAATCTAAATAATTATATAGTATGTTTAATATATAAAATAAAAAACTAATAAATACAAAATTTTTTGTTGTAAACAATCTTAATATTAACAAGAATAAATTTAAAAGGGTTAATTACACTAACACCCCTTGAGGTTTTTTGTGCTTTCACAAAACCTCCTCAGGTTTGAAACATTACACTAACACCCTTTAAGGTTTTAGTTCACTTTCACAAATATCCCTTTGGGTGAAAATTTGTTTATAAAAGGACAAATTTACCCTTATAATTAATTACTTGACAAAATAATTAAGAAAAATAAATAAGAAAAATAAAATTACATTAAACATTAAAAAACAAAAAAGAATGATAAATCCCACATCTTCTAATCCCCGATCTTCTTCTTCCTTGTAATTTGATTTCCATTGGAATCCAAACACCTAACTCCTGTTAGTTTTTTAACAACTACCACTACATGCACTAGACCCACAAATCCTTTCTCCTCATTTCTAGCAACCTTCCTCTCGATCTTCATTTTGGTTGAACAATCCCAAAGTTTAGAACAAAAGAGATAACAATGTCGATGAGAAGATTTCTCAGAAAGTATGAAATTAAATTAATTAGAGCGAAAGAGATGGTGATGTCGATGAGAAATTTTCAAAACAAAAGAGATGGCGATGTCGTTAACGGCGTTGCAAAACATGGACGGAGGCGGTAGAGGAGAATTTGCGGTGCTCTCCAGTTTCGTGAAGAAAATTGATTCTTTTTGGTCTTCTTCTAGTCCGTTTAATCTCTAAAGCTATTGGACAATATCTTATTTGTTCTCATAGAAGAATTCATATAATTTAAAATAGAACGAACATTTGTTTGTGCAGTTGAATGTCAAGAAAATGCATTCAGAGATGATGGAGGGATTCTATCAATTTTTTATTTTTTATTTCTTTAATGTTTAATGTGATTTTATTTTTCTTATTGATTTATAAAAGTTTTTTATTTTGTTAAGTAATTAATTACAAGGGTAAATTTGTTCTTTTATAGACAGATTTTCACCCAAAAGAGTAATTGTGAAAGTGAATTAAAACCTCAAGAGGTGTTACTGTAATGTTTTAAACCTGAGAGAGTTTTGTAAAAACTCAAAAAACTTCAGGGGATTAACCCAAATTTAAAAATATATGTTAACAATAATAAAGTCTAATAGATTGGATTGGATTGGATTGTTGCAGGGGCAACTTGAAAGAGCAACTCTTTAAACTTGACAGACCCAATCCGTATGTAGATGGGCTGGATAGTTGTTGCCCTGCCTTGGGTTTCTCATGCATTTCATGACTCAATTAATCTTGCATTTCATTGAATCATGGGTTCACCAAACTAAATAATGGAGGGCATGCTTGGATAAGTTATATTTCAAGGTACTGACATCAAGTTAGTTAATAATGAATTACAAAATATTAGATTGAAGTAATTAGAACTACATGATATAAGTATTACAAATGCATGTATGAGGAATTTGTAAATGACTCCTTTCAAGTAGGGATTTGCAAATCTCTCACACCCCTTTGCAATGCTCATAGTGGTTTTCTAATTCTATTTAATATTTTGTGATGCATCCCTTACTAACTTGATCAAAATCTCTTATGACTTGGAAATCACTCACACAAATGTAGCCTTTTAAAAATGTCATTTTTTCGTTTAAACCATGGAAAGGCAGATGCTAAAGATTTGCACACTTATTTTTTCTCATGTTCACATGAAAAAATAAACATAAGTGGGCAGAAGGGAAGGGCGGAGCCATAATTTTTCATTGATGTGTGCTGCTTAATTTTTTTGCCTGCGGGATTGGGCTTGGTGTCTCTCTTGCTGCACTAACTGTATGTGAGTTTGGTGCAAATAGGTTTAGTTTGGGTGGGCTACAAGGATTAATTTGAGTGACCAACATTAAACATAAGCAAAATTATATGGAGAAATTCTTTCTTCCTTGAAAGGCTACCTAGGCTATAACCCATGATAGCCTTGAATGTGAGTCCGCTATTAACGGAAGAAGAAAAAATGTGTGTGAAAATCATTTTTGATACCAAAATATGCCCTAGAAAGGACGGACTGAACAATGCAACTGCAAGTTATTGAGAGTCGGATATTAATCAATCAAGTTACACATATTCCTGTTTAAGTAGGCCACATCGTCTTGATTAGCATTAAAACTTGACCAAATCTAGCTAAACCAACCAAATGTGCAGGTGGCGTCATCATTGTTGCCATTCAACTTTCATCCAATTCATTGATATCCCATTTGGGTCCCGATTAGAATTTGAAAAAAAATTAATTTGAAGAGACTAAACTGTTTGTTAAACTCTGCTTGGCTCCTTAAATTTTAGTGTCTTTATTTCTTCTACCCAAAAAGTTAAATCATACCTTTCCTTCTTGAATCCTAGAGGAGTGTCACCACTCACCAGAACCACATAAGTATTTAATATTCGGCGACTTAGATCCAATTTAACGGTTGTAAAAAAAATTTAGATCGAAGAAGGATACCAAACAAGCTCGAAATATCTTTGATATTGAATGATATATAACTTGGCTGAGGAGGCTAAACTTTAATTACTTGAAATACAAGATTCTCTAATGATGTACAAACGTGGTCTAAAACCATGTGTAATTATATATAAACACAACAAATAAAGAATGCTAAAAGCTCAATCTAATGAACAATATGGATCAAAATAATGAACATGCATCACCCTCATACTTTGCCTTCAGCCACCTGCAAAACTGCATTCCGGGAAGAGCCCGCATTTCGGATTCTCGTGTTCTAAAATCGCCGCAAATTTTGAATTTGCTTCACGAGTTTGCAGAAGCTTGCCTTCCTGCACAGAGTGCATTCAGCAGTATATGATCCAACATAAGGTCTACAAAATAATGGTGCCCGATTTCGCCATCTCTCCACTTCATCTTTGCAGGAGCTCGGCCATAGTGCACCCCATCGTTGCACCGATTATCATAATGCCATGGGAAGGTCATGTCGAAATTGTCAATTACACCGGAGAGGAGCCCGGCTTCCTTCAATTTCTCTAACAGTACCCAATTGAATGCCTCCATTTTACTGGGGTTAAATGCCAGAGTTCGTGCATAACCACCAGTGGCTATTGTTGTCCGGTAAAAGACTTTTGGCACCGTCAATCCTCTCAGCCTTATCGACGCCATAATTTCCACCCAAAATGTTGCTGCATAGCTTGCCCCCTTAGAGAACGATCTTATGTTGGACCAAAATACACCGTCGTGTAATCCAGAGTTCATGATGATGGTATCTGGAACCGTCTCTTCTGAGAAGTACTTCTTTAACAAGTTCCTAAACCCTTCATCTTTCAAAGAATTCAATCCCTGGTAATTTTGTGTTTCGTTCCAATGACCATTGAAAATGCTTGTAATTCGAACCGTCTGTGAAGGGTCTCTCGGGTTCGAAAAGTTCATATCAAACCGTCTAGGAACTGAAGGTATCTCAGGCCGATCCAAGATAAAATTGAGAATGTTGCGTATTGAGTCTACGTGATTGGAATCGCCCCAAAAGAAAATCCACCGATTGTTCAAGCAATTCCAAGCATCATCAGCCGAAAACAATCTAAACGAACAATGCGTGGAGTAAACCCAACCATTACTCTCCAGCACCCCCAATGAGCCATTGCACCATGGACTTTGGCAAGGAAAATCCCGGGCTAGGCACCGATACCGGCCATCATTACTAATCTCACAACCATCATTCTTCCCATGCCTAGTCCACCTTCCAGCCCAAATCTCTCTCCCAAAGTCGGACTCTTCGCAAGTACGCAGCTCAGGCAACTTCTTCGCCAAGCCCTTTACAAACCTGACCGGAATCTTTCGCAGCTCTCGATCATAAGCAAACCTAGCTGGTGAAAATCTAAGACCCTCAAAATGTCTAAAGAGTATAATAACAGTAAAATTGTACAGCCCCACAAAATCCTGATGAACTTGAAGCTTAACAGAATAAGAACCATTGCCAAAATCTCTCACCAGAGGCCTAGACTTCCATGAATCCCCAGAAAGATCGGTTTCAAAGTAATCCCCACCCAAACATCTAGGGTTCTTATCCTCCCCCAATGCCAGAAACTGGAACTCATAGATTTCACCGGCTGGTAACTCGATCAGATCCTTACCGTCCAAATCAGGAATTGCAATTTCTACTGTTTTAGAAACTTTACAGGGCTCTCCTCCTGGAGCTAGCCACCGAGCCAGGAGATTCTTTGTTAAATTAGGCTCCAATCCAGCTGCAACCCAACTCAAATTTCCCGATTTTAGAGAAACCCCAGTTGAATTCTGGGCAGAAACTGGTTCAGATTGGGAAAATTTTACTGGGTTTTGAGAATCCAAGTGGGTTTTGAACTGGGTCGCATTGATTTGGTTCTGGGTCGTATTGGTTTGGTTCGGGGTCGGATTGGTCTGGTTCTGGGTCTGATTAACCGCAATGTGGAAGGATTTGAAGTTGAAATTTTGATGGTTTTGGGCGAGATTAGCTAAAGCACTAACCTTTGTGGTGAGGTAAGATTGGCGGGACCTTGTAGCTTCGACGAAGCTCTGCATAGTTCTGGCATCGACGCTCCAAACCACCACCATTCCGACGAGAACCACCGCCGTTAACAACCCAACTCGCCATTGAAGCAGAGGACCCGACCTCGGACTCCCCGTCCACGGCTGCGATGACGGCCAGCTCAGCCCCTTCTCCGGCATTTCTCAAAGACTGCAACAACAAAAACAACATTAACAACAATAGCTAAAGCAAACCCAGATGCTGAAAAGCTGTTAACTTTGACGACAAGGAATGTGTTTTTCTCGATTTTTTCGAGGTAGTGCATATAATAATACAGAAAAAAAAAATACTTACTGGTCTGAGTTTCAAGTTGTACAATGTTGAACTTCCTTTTTTTTCTGCTCCTTAAATTCTGAAAGCAGAGAGAATCAATCGGCGAACTTGAATGCAGCTCTCTCTCTCTCTCTCTCTCTCCTATTTCTGGTCAGTTTTTGCTTTTATTTTGGTTCCTGTAGTCCGACTCATGAAAGGAGGAGGAAAGAGGAGTCCTCTTCTATTTTCTTTCTAATTGTAGCTGTTTATAATTTATAAGCTCTGCAAAAAACATATATAAATAAACTTTTTGTTATCCCTGAGTTCTGGAAAAAATAAATAAAAATATTTATATAATTGGTCACACTATTAGAAATTCCATCAATACTATCTAAAATCGGTGACTGGCTACAGTACTCGCAAGTATTGAATACTCACACCGATCTCACCCTTCTTTCTCCCCTCTCTCCTCCCTCCTCTCTCCTTTTAATGGTGAGATCGGTGTGAGCATTCAATGCTTGCGAGCACTGTAGCCTACTCTCTAAAATAGAATGATAACTAAGATTAAAAATAAAAAAAATTAAATAGTTGTAAAAATCAAATTTAATAGCTAAACACTTTTAACATTGAAGCGACATTCTAAAAATTATTTATTAATTTTTAGTTTTTATTTTTGTCAGAGTTAGTTTTTGGTTGGGAATTCTAATCCAGGCAGTAGCAAATTATTAGTAGGAAACTGGTAATTTTTAAGGAGTAGGAGAGTAAATCTTTCTTAAATGACGGAAATGCCCTTGGTATTTGGTTGGGGTGGCGGTGAGGTTTTGAGCAGTGGACTGTGGATCACCGACAGCCGACAGGGGGGCCAATTGAAAGGAGCGTCGGCGGGTGTGGGATAAGGGTATTTATGTCAATTAATGCATTATATGATTACTGATAAAAAATTAATTGTGCATGGTGACGGTGGTTTGGGATGTCGTGCCACCTGGAATCACGTGGAGGTGTTTGAGTGATTGTGGAACACAAAATCGAAAGGCCAAAACTGAGAAATCGAAACCATCGTGAGCAAGAGCAAAAAACTCCGGTGGAACTCCACGTCATAACACCGGCCAAAATTATTTTCTCATATCTAGTAACATTGTTATTTAAAGTTTAAAAGACCGTGATATTTTTATAAATAAGTTAAATTTTAATGACAATAATTGTTAAAAGATGTAATTGTGTATAAACACAGTTGTCGTATAAACAATTAATCTAATTATGTATAAATAATCAGTGCCACTAAAGTTCAACTTATTTACGAAAATATCACCGTTTTTTTTTATGTTTATTTGTTGTCCTTATTATTAATAAATTGTTATTGAGTGTTTATGATTAATATTTTGTTTGAATATGAGCTTTTCATTAATTTTCTATTCTTTTATACCATGTAATATTAGACGATGACTAGAATTGTTTATTATCTAAATCATTCTTTAAAGATCACCTAGATGAAAATCAACCAAGTCAGAGATTATTTAGTGATCGAACAATAATTTATTAAATAGACGAACCATATTAATATATTAAACATTACAATTTTTACAACATTAATCGAACTAGGGCTGGGTTCGGTTCGGTAACCAAACCGAAACCCTCCCACCGAATACTGAAACCAAAAAATAGGGGAGCCAACTTCCAATACCGAAACCGAATCGAAAATTTCGGTATACCGAAATTTTCGGTTCGGTTTCGGTATTGGGGCTCCCCGATTATTCCCAATACACATATGGTGGATTCACAGGTGTGTGCTGTGATGCTTCATTTTGTTTTGGATTAGGACCAGATATTCCACCAACACCAGGTGATATTGGCGCCTGTTTCCTTCCCTTACGCTTGGGTGCTTCTAGTCCACTTTGAGTCTTCCGACCTCTTCCCCTTGATTGTGTTGATGGAGAAGGGCCAACAGTGGCTATCTGAGAATCAGGAGTAACAGAAGGTTTAGGAGCAATTGGCTGAGAATTAGGTGAGGCCACAATACTAGTATGTTGAACAATTCCAACAATGCTCTATGCATTAGCAGAACTAAGCGATGAATCAGGGCCCGAGTTTGTGGCAGGGCTAGATGCCATCCCTCTTTACTTTGCTGCATCTGGAAAAGCTCCACAGAGGGTGACGATATGTGTGGTGGGAGTGGAGTAGGTTTGAAAATGGGATGGGAATGGGATCGAATTAGGGCTGGGTTTGATATTCGAGAATTGAATTTGAGCAATTCGGTTCGGTTCGATATTACCGAACACACGGTAATATCGTCCCGAACCTCGTACCGAAATTTTGGTATTTTTTCGGTATCGGGGACCGAACCATTTGGGGTATTTCGGTATTCCGTTTGGTATTTTTCGGTTCGGTTTCGGTATTTCGGTACAAAATTCCCAGCCCTAAATCGAACAACTAAATGATATTTGATATAGTTAATTTTATGCGGAGTTGGTTTTTAAAAGGTGAACTAGATCGTCGTACAACATAACATTATTAGAATAAAAATCTAGAAGTTCCGAACAAGAAAGTATATAGGATCGCTTCGTTTATATTTAAAATTTTTGTTTCCGTTAATATATGTCTAATGTCTGTAAAAATAATACTACACAAATTTGAACAAATTATTTTCTTTGAAGAATAATGTTCTAAACTAAAAATAAAGAGTTATAGAACATAGACAATCAGAAATTTATACAACGGAGATATGGGGGAGTATTTCTCGTAACTTGAACTTGTAAACTAATTGGAACACCATCGTATTATATACAGACAACCAGAATAAACAGTTATGTGATTACGCAGTCACCAAACGAACCTTAAAGCTCAATCAACATTTTTTTATATATTAAAAAAAAATGGTAGAGACAATACAAAGATATTGAGAAAGCGATTAGAGTTGTTAAGCTGTCACACACTTGTTAATTTATAGCTTTTAGTTCTTAATTAATTCAACAAATATATATATATAAACACATTGACAAGTGACAAGCACATGCAATGTCATGCTTATGCAAGTAATTTTAGCTAATAATTCAGTTAAGTCAAATTAAGTGAATTTTAATCAACAATTAGCGCATGCGCATGCATTACGTGGGAAATTCATAAGAAAACTCACTAGATCATGTGGCTCAATTTCCTCCCTCTGCGGTTGATCTTACGATCATATGATGATGATGACGATCGCCGGACATGCACCGTGGGACTCGAATGCAGCCTCTCCTCTCTGCAGCTCAAACCCTAAACCACTTCACTTGTATTTCCTTCCTGAATAGTGGAAGAACAGCTTCCTTCCGAGTTTCTGAGATGGATATCTTTGGGGCCTTTCATATAATATCTCTATCGTATTGTCTGTTTAATTAGCTGCTAATTAAGAAGCTTTTCTTTTGAGCATTCTTGTTTTACCGTTTTGGTCTTGTTACTTGCCTCCTGGCTTGTGTTTTTATTTAGTTAATAATTGTGATTTGTTTTGGGGTTTTATTTATTTTTATCAGTTATTTTCTTTGATTAAGCTGTTGGTCAGCTGGTCCGTCGGTGTGTGGCTGTTTTTTCAGTTGGTTTTTGTTGTATTTTTGTTCCTTTTAGTTTGGGGTCTTTTCCTCTTGGCCTTTGGCTTGTGTTCTTACTATTTTTGTGCTGCTAAATAACTTTATACATAGACCCCTTAGTATATGATTCAGTTACTAAAATCAAAACAGAGAATAATTATATAGTTTTTCAAACGTCTGCAAATATCCCGAGTTATATAACCCGTTTTTTGAACTTTTAAAATTTCAAGTACTCGACAAATGGCGGATTGTTCTGGTGGTTAGGACATTCCTTTTTAACCTACTGTGTCTGTTATTTAAACCTTCTCCCTTCCGCTCCCTTTTAGTGTAAATTAGTGTAGAATATCGTTTGTAATAAAAAAAAAATCAAGTACTCATGGTGGGGGTTTGAACTTACTTAAAGGAAGTTCAAGCACTGTTCGAGGGCCTCAAGTTTTCTTGAGCAGTGCTCGAAGGGGCCTCAAGTTAACTAGTGGTTGTATTTTTACACTGTTAAAAACAGGCTAAAAGCTTCTAATTAATGAATTTGGAAAAGGGTTTAGTTTGCCAAACTTTCTTGAATTGTGGAAGCAGTTGGTAAAGAATGGAATGCCAACTAAAACAGATTCTAAATCCTTGCATGCCAACATTTGGGTTAACAGTTGGAAATTTTTTTTAGTACCTACGTCATTCAGTATCAATACATATTTGACTGTTGAATTTGATCCAACGGTCCTGAGTCACTCGCTTGAAGCCGTTGAATCCTTGGATGCTAACATTTGGCAATTGTGTTATGGTAGCGTCGGTGAAGTGATGGTGGACCATGAAATGAAAGGAGCAGCAGGCAAGTGGCAAACCAAAATGTTAAAGAAGATGATCGGTGGGGTGGGGTGGTGGTGGGCGTGGTGGAATAAGAGGGTAAAAAGCCAAATGTTGAAGTGTGTGAAGCTTTGAATGACTTTTCTTTTCTCTCTTTTTCTCCAGGAAAGAAGAGGAAAGAAGATACGCTGAGTCAATGATTTATAATACAAAAAATATTAATTTTAATTGATTTTAAAAAAAATGATTTTACAAAAATTTATGATATAAACGATTTCAATTATAAACACAAAATTACATAAATCGACCACTAAGTGAATTGAAGAAGAACTCCTCCTCAGAGGAGCCAAACACTATTATTATTTTTCAATCCAAAGTTGTTTAGAAGTGGTGAAATTTGGCATTCTTCAAAGAAAAATTGTAAGAACATAAATGGGCGGGTGCTTGCCAACCCCACCAGCCATCTACCAACCACCAAATTCCACCTTATCACTCTTTAATCATGTTTTGTCCATACTTCTTCTCTAAAATATAGAGAATGACTTATATGGAATGAGTTCACCGTTACCGTGACATTCTGTTCAAATAAAACAATGACATATATAAGTTTTTCAATACATATCATTGTTTTAGTGGATCGAGATGCCACGGGGCGATGAACACTTTCCATCTAAGTTGCTCTCTTGAACATGACATTTGCTCTTTATTAACAAATGTCAGTAATATTGATACATCCCGTCCCTAATTATATTGTATTTTATTCCCCGATGCTGTAAATTGACGAAAATACCCTTGGTGGGCTAAATGAGTCCTACGTGGACATTCGATTTTCTTGTCATAATTTCGTACCTTCTTTGTGATTTATGTTTAGTACTCTTCACTACGAACCCGTGAGTTCAAGCGGGACGTCATTTGGACTCGTATCAGACAAGTTGTGAGTGAGGTCATTTTGATAATTTGTACTTTTCTGTGCAGTGGTTTCTGTGGACTACTCCCGTGGTTTTCTCACAAACCAGGGTGCCCTACACCCTCTGGAAATTTCAGACTGAAAGTTTGCATGCTTCTGAGCTGCATGCAATTGTTTAGATTTTTCTTTGTCTTTAAATTGTTTTGCATCCGTTGTGGGATTACACCCACACAATGCAAACCTAACCTTTCTTTCCTGTCTGCCACTTTGTTCTTAGCCTCATTCCCGTGCCCAGATTTTTCAAACCAGGGCTCTGCAAACAAACACTTAACCCACACCAAAGCTTGTTGAGGCCACCACCATCCTCATTCTCTGATTTTTCGAGGAAACACCATCACAAACCTCCCTTAGTTCATCATTCTCTCTGTCAGACCAAGCCCAGCAACCCAGAAAACCCCAAACTCGAACCCAGAAGCTTGAACCCAGAATTTTTTCCGACGAGCTTCAAATTTCCCAACGAAGTTCCATCGATTTGGACCTTGATCGAGCCTACTTTCTTCACCAAACCACTCCTCGTGAGCCCTGGACCACATCCCAGGCCTTGCATACAAGGTTAGCCACGAGAACGACGACATTCAAATTTGGCCGAGGCTTTCGAGGCAAATTCCGGCCATCTCCGGCCACCTTTTGGCCTTGATTTAGGTAAAATCGAGTCCCTCATGTCTCAAGCTTCATTTTGGTATATGGTGCGTGAAAAATGGTTGAGATTTGAAGAATTTGTGTTTTTTTTTAAATTTTTCCGGCGAAATTTCCAGATTCCGGCGAAACCCCGGCCGGCGGCGGCTGGAAAGTGCAGAGGTGACCGGCGAGCTGACATCAGCAAAACCGGTTCTGACGTCATCAGATCCGGTTCAGATCGGTCGGACAGGAGAATATTCCAAAGGTATATTCCATTTCAAACCTGACGCCGTGACGGAATATTCCATAACGGTGACGGAATATTCCATAACGCTGTTAGAATATTTCATCAGTTTTAACAGAATATTTCGTTAAGTTAACGGAGTGTGTGACAGACGCACAGCCGGCGCGTGCGAGCGTGTGCGGGCGCGTGCGGGCGAGTGCAGGCACGTGGACCACTTTTTCGATAGTTTTAAGTCTCGAATTGAGCAAACAAAGGGGGATTTCGAGTCTTTTCCTTATTATAATTTGGATTTGACTTGTATTATGATTAGTATAGTAATTTCCCATATAGGTGAGACCTATCCCGAAGAGTTTCGAGGCCAAGCTAGGTACGGCGGCTACGATCCGACAACATACCAGTGAGTGGGCCCGTTTCTTTGAAAGTATATTATATTATATCTTTCAAATGGTGTTTTAAATGGTGTTTATAACTTAGTATAGTATGCCATGATTTATGAAAAGTTAAATGTTTGGTTAAATGTCTTTATTTTGAGTTTTAGAAACTTACTTATCATGCACACTTGCACGGTGTTAGTACTATCCGGGCCAAGACTAGCTTCACGTGTATGTTCACATTGCATCGACACGCTCACTTTGGATCCATCGTAGGTGCCAACCTGTTCTAGTTGCCTTGGCAGCTAGAACTTGTTGTGATGCGCTTAGCGCCAGCTTCACGTGTATGTAGTACTAGAGAGTAATTATAACACCCAGCCTGTTCATGTGGCTACTTTCTGCATGAACTCGTGTGCTTGTATTTATCTGATAAGTAAACATATTTATACACTGCTGTTGATTATTTGATTATCCGTATCCTTTTTTTGGGCGTTGTTCCCAACACTTGATTTATATAGTTTATTATTATTGTTAAAGGAGTATTTTGGAAATTACTACGGGTTTTACAGTGAGGGGTTACTATTTTCCGAAACTCAGGAAAAGTTTTATCAAACTTTATTGTTGGCCCACTCACCCTTCTTGTTTTTCGCCCCTCCAGGACTTAGGGACTAAGCTTGGCTGACGAGAGCTTGTGACACCCGCTGGCTTACTTTTCAGTTAATGTATGGAAGAGTACTTCTGTGTTTCCTTATATCCATCCTTCGGGATGGGAATATTATTTTTCCTTTATTGCACTCCTTGCTCTGATGTTTAGTTGTAATAAGAGTTCAATCTCACACTACGCACTCTTTAAACTCTTTGTTTACTCTTAAATTTCAACTTTTATTCAAATTCTTACTTCTTTTCCACGTCATGACTTCGTCACTTCTCCGGAGTAATGGTCAGCACGCCTCGATATCCGATGTCCACCTGAATATTCGGGTCGGGGTGTGTCAAATATCATTATCAGTGACGTGTTAGATAACATGCCAATAACAAAACATGTTCACAATACATTACTAACTAATTTATGCTCTTTAATCCCACCCTTAACCTATATACGTTCTCTCCTATGATTCCGAGAAGCTCTTGATTTAGTCTAGCAGTAATCAACCTCTTTGTGAAAGAAGTCATGAATTCAAATGGTGGAAGAACTGATATTCTACTCTAATTGTTAAGGAAATGTGTCAAGTTCGACTCCCACTTCAAATCTCGTGGAAGAACTGATATTCCACTCTAATTGTTAAGGAAATGTGTCAAGTTCGACTCCCACGTAGATGACTGACCTATTGTGCGCCTTAACCTAAATCTCAACCCCAAATGTCGTTGTCAACATAAGAAAAGCCTGGCAGATTTCACCAAACTCCCAAAGCAAAAGACAGGTAGGCACTAGACACTGCTTCACACGTTAAATGTATGGATACAATGGTGGTGAGGATGAATACGGTCCATACAAATGAAGGGTTTTGTGATTTTTGGTAACACCTGCATTGGCACGACTCCGACTCGTTAAGCTATCCAACCCGAGAGGGCAAAACGACGATACTATTTCATAGGAAGAAACGAAAAAATGTGAACAAACAAGAAACTAACCCTAAGAAGTCTGGATTTGATTCCAGACTGCTAAAGCCAGACAAAAGTGCAAAAAATATGATTTTCTATTTTTTTTTTCTTTCTTGATAAGTTTGGAATTTTCTCTCTATCGACGCAATTTCAACAACGTGAGCGAAACAAGATCAAAATTCACTTAGTGTTTAATATATAAAAGAAGAAGAAGAAGAAGACGAAGAAGAAACTGGAAAAAGCTGAGAAATCAAGAAATCAATAAGAATAAAATAAATCGAAACAACTTAGAAATGAAAATAGGAAAACAGAGCAACGCACTACAGCTAATGCCATGGATCATCCCAGCCTTTTGGTCCGTCTCTTTTAACAAAATCAATGATGGCGTGGACAGCTTCATCAACTCTGTTGGACAGGGAGTGATTCCCGTATTCGATTTCAACTTTCTCTGCACCACCCATTGCTTTGCACAATCTGCATAAGATCCACAAATTCCAGCACAATTGTTTAATCACATCAGAGATTAAACCTTTACACATGGACAGATACAGCATGCACATGGAAACACCACAGGAGAAGTCATTTGCATGCTGTTTAAACGCATTATTAACCAGCATCGATAATCCTTGTTTATACTACTCTCATGAGGTTCTTAACAATACAAAATGTCTTATAAAAATGTACGTAAAATAAGCAATAGTTTCTGTTTCTTACCTTTGGACCAGTGCTTTTTTGTCAACATAGTCTGGCACATATTCATCAGCCATGGAAAATATAACCTACAGAAGAATATGACTGATTTAATTTGTATTTCCAAACACTAAACCAGAAAGTAGCATCCTTATTGGATAAAAGGTAAACAACACTTATGCTTGTCACTAGAGATATGAACCAAGAGGCTGATAATGCATTCGCCATTTTTACGTGGTTGAATCCTGAAGCAATACAATTCTACCTTTGTCTTCTTATATTTCTTATCCTTTTTTCCTATCGTCCCCTCTAAAAAATCTATGATTAAGCACTTGCATAACAAAAAACATATAATTATATTATTCTGAATTTCTTTTAATTGTGTCCTCTTCTAAAGTCGTTACCATCTTGCCTAAAGGTTTACTTCAAATCAAATTAAGTTACTTTCAAAACACTCTTCCTTGCAAATAAGAAAATAAAATAAGGGATACTCTACCTGGCAAGGTGTGTTAGCCATGTGCCCAAGTCTCAACCTCAGCTGGTCATCGGTAAGGTCAGAACTAAACATGTCATCATCCCCATTGTATGCACAAAGGGAGTGATACCTGCAAGGCATTTCGTTCTTTAGACGAAGACGAATAGTACTAATGAAAAGCAATATGGTATTTGATGGCTGAGTAGCAAGACGATCTTAATGTCACGGTGCAACCCATTGCAAACCTGTAAGTATTTTGAAGCCTATTCTTTCAAATAATGCTCATTTCAAAACTGGTAATACTTTCATATCTTATTACGTCGGATAATGATAATATGGGTGTATACCCACCGATAGGCAGTTATTGGGGCTCCTGGATCTGCTGCACTTGGCATTAATTCTGACCCACGTTCTTCACTAATCATGGTTGAAGCCAAGTCAATCATAGCAGCTGTTTCAGGAAGAGTTGCTCTGTATTCCCGATCACTGACTGGGGCCTGACATTTAATTGGCATTATGACCACAGATTCAAGTATAGGTTCATAACTTCATATAGACAAGGATAGAAGATATTGCCGCAAGGAAGATTAAGAACTTTCACATCAATCATCGCTTCAGCAGATATCAAATAAAGATGGCTTAACACAATGTTGACATAATATGAGTTAGAAAACATATTTCTTTTATGAAAAATATCGTTCTTGTGAATACAAATCTCTCAGCATATTTTCAATCAACTACAGTTTATAAGTTATAACTGATCATTTGGTGGAACTGACAAGTAAACAAGGGAGCCAGCTTTACACCCAAATGGCAAGATGATATCTTTAACACATAAAGTCTGAGCAAGGTGCTTCATGTCTAGCATCTTGAACTTATTCACATTCAAATTTTCATTTCAATATGATCAAAAGAACCAAATTATGGAAAGGGTAGTACCTGCAAAATGGCAGCACGAACCGCTCGGGAGCATGCAGCATTTGTGCGTATGTAATGTACAATATCCTAGAGTTGGAACCAAAACATGGAATTCTAATTATATGCCTCAAAAAGTGATAATGATGAGTGCTCTCGTTAACTTCAGAAGCTCAAGTCTAAATGCAATCAACACAAACCTGACAGCCAGTACTATGGCCAAGCAGTACCACACCCTCAGAATCTTCTTTGTTTATAAAGTGACTGATCAGCTGATCAAGTTCAATTGCATCCTTCAATACATAAGGCAACAATATCTTATTAAGTAAAAGCAGTAATATTTGTAACTTCAATGCCCAAACCAAAGTTCAATTTCCAGCCCAACATAGCCCACTTGAAAATGGAAACCTTAAACATGTAATAACCTAAACTTGATGAAAAGGTCCAGGCCAGTCACCATGGATGCTTAACAACATATAGATACAATACAAGTAAACTAACTGTCTTGCAACTTGCAAGGATATGTTTTATGCGTACTGTACATAAAAACATAAGAAACAGTGCATGAATCAAGAACCAATAAAGAACAAGCAAGGGATTGGTTAAACTGAGTTACTTGTTTCAAGCTGGAAGTGCCATATCCACTGTATGAAGATGACAAGAGTGGTTGAACAAGTGACCATTTCTCCTTGTCCAAAGCAATTGCAAGAGGTTCCAAGTATCTGTAAATTGCATAAAAGAAAGATATGAAAGGAATGACACATTATTACAATTTTCTGTAAGCACCTCGCAACATTGTACAGTGATTTCTGTTTATTAAATGAAGAAAACCGCTCTGAGTGAAAGTCCTATATATGATGCAATCAAGTCACACAAACAAGCATTGGTGATGGAAGACAAAATATCGCCTCAAAAGAAAGTTAACATGCAGTGTTACATACTCTGTTGCCAGAAAACCATCAGTCAGTCCACCAATAAAAATGACTTGCTGTCTATAATCACCTGTTTTAAAAGCAACCTGCACGGTAAGGATAATTCTCATTGACACATCATCAAGAAATTTAATGTATAAGCATTGAAGATAAACTCCTAAAGGCAAGCATAATGACAATGACTGAACTACACTCGACAACAATAACAAACAGCAAGAACTTTATATTAAATGAAAATTGATGATTTTTCGAAAGAAAATGACTTACATAAGACATGCACTGGAAAAGAAAGAGAAAAAAAAAATCCATAGTATGATCTGGTTGAACTAGCCTATACTAAGATAGTAACTTTTTTTGTTCAAATGCTCGGCTTTACCCTAAAATCCAAAGTACTTAATTCTATGAGCAATTTAAACAGAAATCTAGTTTACAAGTTTAATCTGCAAAATGTTACCAAGCCAAACCAAACCACTGAAACCAAAAGGCATGAAATTTGTGTTCTTGATGCCACTCACTGAACCTTCCAACATTTTTTTATGGAGAGCAATGTGTTCTATTGAATTAAAGGAATAGGTACAATCTATAGAGAAGACACAACTGAACCTTCCAACAATAGAACCAGGTAACTTCTCCCCTTAGGTTCCGTAGATAAATAGCATCGAAACAAATGAATTTAAAAATCCTATCATTCTTGAAATGCTGTTCTCTCTCAATAGCTGCCAGTGAACTACTTCACATCTAATTTTCGCATGTTACAAAACCCATCCTAACCTTCTCACCCAAAGCTCCAGCATTTCACCTCAAATCCCAATCTCAGTAATTGGAAGCTGCCCAGCAAAAACTTTACCCACCAAATTTAAATCTCCCCAACATCCCATTAACATAATTCAGACTAGCAAACAGTTAAAAATCGCATTTTTCGAAAGCAAAAAGGCATCAATTGCCCCCATTCTTTCAAATGCCAATCTCAGTAATTGGAAACTGCCCAGAAAACTTTACCCACCAAATTCAAATCTTCCTAACACCCGATTAACATAATTCAGACCACTAAACAGTTAAAATTTGCATTTTCGACATCGAAATGGCCCCAATTATTTCAAATTACCAACTTCCAAACAGAGATCAAGCTCTCACAACTCAATCACCAATAAATTTCGAACCAAATGCAGCACAATCCAGAAACAATAAGCATAAATTGGCATAAGAAACTGACAGACCTGAATAGGTTTGGGGCCGTACTTGAAGAGCACGCCTCGGAACTGATTCTTCCGCACAACGGGGCCTGAACTGTCGCCGGAACCGCCCGAAACGGAGTCTACACCCATCTTGACGGACCCGGCCCTGTCCGACCGTCCCCGGACGACGCCGGAGAACCACGAACCGGAGGAAGACGACGGAGAGGAAGACGAAGACGACGCAGACAGCGAGCGATTCATGTCAGAATCAGACGCTCCGATTAAATAACATTTTCATTTTAATTTAAGTTTATTTATTTTGGGACTTTGGATGCAAATTTCAGGTGAAGATTTGATAAGAGAGTGAATAGTCTGCAAATCTGCATCAGAGATGGTCAAGGTCCGTGGTCTCTCCTTCCCTGGAAATTACTGTCGCAGATGACGTGGCAACTTCTAGAAATACACGCGCTTCTTGAGCGCGAGCGAGTGAATTCTGCAATACGGGCCCTTTTCTTTTCTTTTTTGGGCCGTGTAATACGGTTGGGCTTACAAAGGCTTATGTTGGGCCATTAGCTACAGTCTCTCTTTTTTTCCCCTCCTTTGGGATCAAAGTTAGCTTAATAGTTAATAGTGGATTTTAAAACTTTAGGCAGAAAAAAAGGGGTTAAATTTGAGTGATACGTACTATTTAATAATCTGATTATTAAATGGTTTAAGATTTATTTGACGTCCGTCGCAAATTAATCTGAAATTATTCAATGCCTATCACTCAAGATTTTTCCTAAACAAAAACAGAAGAAACATAAATTAAGGATTGAACTAGTGATAAATGAGTTTTGGGGTTCGTTTGCTATCCAACTTTTTTTGTTTGTTGGAGCCATCCAACATAAAAAACCTTTATCTTTAATGTTTATAAAAGATTAATCTTTAAAAATTTGTTGGGTATGAAATTGAAAATCATATGAAAACTGTTGTAAATTAGGCAGAATATAAGAGAACCTTTATAGATAATTTGCAGCGAGTGCGAGGGTATAAAATTAAGAATTTTTAATTTGAGTTTTGAGCAAGAGGTTGATTGATCGTGTATTATGGGAGGAAACGGAGAACAAGCTGTCTCAGTTTCAGAATGTATTGGAATCAAAGAAGATGACTCAAGTAGAAGGTGCTAACTTTAAATTTCCCCAAATTATCTATTTTTAGGGATTAATTAATGGGTCCAACTTTAGTGGTACGTACCATTGAATGGTACGTACTGTTAAATGGTTAAGATTCATTTGGGGCCCACTGCAAATTAATCTGAACCATTCAATAGTCGTACCATTGAATGGTACGTACCACTCAAGATTTTTCCTTAATTTATTTTAGATGTTGGAATTCTCCATGCTTTATCTGGTAGTCTTGAAAATTTTAAATTTGGGACTGTTTTTTCATTTAGGTACTTCAGGCTCCAGAAAATATTTTCATCTTGCTTTTATCAGGTTCTAAATTGGCAGACCATTTCTTTAATTAGTTCAATTTATTGTACAATTTTTCTTCATATTTTTTTTCCTTCTCATTTGCATCTATTTTTCTTTGTCAACATTTGTGTGTGTGTGATTTTATCTGGGTTTTAGTAATTTTTTCTGAATTTTGTAGAATTCTTTGATTAAATTTCTAGATTCTTTGCTAAACTTGCATCCTTCTTTGCTACAATCACACCACCCCTTGAGACTGATCTTCATTTCAACAGTAGTAAGATTTAGACATGGATTCAAAAATTACGTGCTTTTTAATTTAGACATGTATATGGGGTCCAACTTCAGTGGTACGTACCATTGAATGATACGTACTGTTAAATGGCTAAGATTCATTTGGGGCCCACTGCAAATTAATCTGAACCATTCAATAGTCGTACCATTGAATGGTACGTACCACTCAAGATTTTTCCATGTATATGTCTGCAAGTTTGTTTCTCTCTTTCGCTGTGCTATATTTTTCAGTAAATCCGATCATCAGGTGCTTAAAGTTTTGAATTTGATGTTTTTATTTTTTGTACCTCTTGGGTTTTTTGGAATCTGATTGGTTGATTGTGTCCATGAGCTTTTGTGGTTTATTGGGTTTTTTGTTCTTGGTTGTTCCTTTTGAGCAAGATTTGAATTTTTGTTTCGCTTTTACCAATTTATGATGCTTGGTTATTTGATTTTTGTAGAGAAGTGGGCTTAATTTGAAAAGGGTTTTATAGAAAGGAGTAATTTGTCAGTGTTTTCTCACTTTGAAATTGTTACTTTGGTGATCAAAGATGGGATTGTAATTTGTTTGAAAATATTATCTTTAGTATGATAATTTTGAGTATAAAACTGTCAATGAACCGACCGTTGTGTAGTAATTTAACTCGACAGGGTTCAGAAAGAAAAAAAATTAAAACAAAATGAAAGCAACGAAGAAGAATTAAAGAATCAGTCACCAGTGAATAGCACGTTTCTTGCTTATGTCTTTCTTCGTTTGGTGTGTACTAAATTTGATGTTCATTTGGTTATTTTCGAGCTTTTCACATGAATTTCGATAGCTAATAGTGAATATGAAGAACCCAACTTAAATTTTGTGAATTTGTTTTGGTGGCTGCAAATAAAAAATGTCATTCACGAAAAGACAACAAATGTTGCCAGATGAAATTGGGAATAATCATAACACAAGTTGTGGAGTTTTTAATTTAGCCCTAGTTTGGGATTGCTTAAATTATTTTAAAAGCAGCTTATTAAAAAATCTAGAACATCATATGTGTTTGGTAAACTTAAAAAAAAGTGTTTTTTTTTTAAACTGCTGTCAAAGACAGTAGAAAAGGGTAAGCAAGCAGAAGCAGGGTAGACCCTGCTTCTCAACCCAGCACTTATTTTCAAAGAGGCGGAGTGAATAGTAGCATTTAATGAAACTTTGTAAAATGCAATAATACCCTCACATCTTTTACAAAAAGACAATTTTTACCCTGTACAATCCACCTCCACTAGTTCATTGTATCAAAAACAACCGTCCTCCACTCCTGACCACACTTCCAGCATATAATCCTGTTGATGATCACCGCCTCCGATTCCGGACTGCTTCAGCGGTTGCTCCTCCGCGGTCAAAGCTTTCCGCTTCGATTTCGGCAACACCACCCCCTCCAGTGGGTCAGTGCTGTCGTCGTAAGAATCCAACACCTTGCTGATATCGATCCCCCTCTTCCTCCCCTTCTCTTCCTCCATGCAGAGAATCTGAAACCCCCAAAATGGTGACTCCCTCTCCCTCTCTGATCGAGAATTCTCACACTCTCTCTCCTCTCCTAAACCCTATATTACAAAATACATACAATACCAACTGCTCAAAAAATAAATTTTTACAAAAAAACCGACATGAAAATAAAATCAGAATCACCGGAGGCTGAGGAGGAGAAGGATCAGAAGGGTGAGAATTGAATTTGATCTTCTGACCCCATGAGATTTCTCTAAAGCGTAATTGCCATAGCCCAGCGGCAAGCTTCTGAGCCGAGGCCTGGACGACCCTGGTTCTTTTTTCGTTTTCAAACTTCCGGTGAAGAAATAGACTCTGCGGAGTGATGAGATTCCCCTAACTTTTAGAGAGAGAGAGAATGCTTTAAGAATTTAGTATAATTTAAAGGGAAAGTTTAGTATCATATCCTTTTGGCAAACAATTAAATTAATAATACATACAGCAACATGCCCTTTTTAGTCATTTTACACAGTCACAGCAGTTTTATATACAAGTTTACCAAACACTCTAAAACTGCTTTTTTTTCCTATAAGCACTTTTACAACTACAGTTTACCAAACACTTACCTGCTTTTTTTCACAACTGCTTTTTCTCTCAGCACAGCAGAAGCAGTTTTTTTTAAAAGCACAGCAACCCCAAACTAGGCCTTAGTCTTTGGCAAGCCATCATACATGACAAAAAAAAAAATGATAATAAATTATGTTTGGAGCTACGTATGCCACATGTGAGATATAAATGATACTATATGCAACCTGTTTGTATGTTACTAAAAGGTTGATATCTGAGCCATAGAAGAAAGAGATTTTGACATTGAAGAAATTTTTCAAAGTGCTTAGTATTCAAGCGGTTATTCTACGTTTCATAGACATAATATAAGTAGAGGGACACGGAAAAATATATCATTTCCTCTACTTATATTATGACATGTTGAGTACCGCTTGAATACCCGACACTTGGAAAAATCTCTCCTGACGTTGGCTCCCGTGCATCTGCTTTTGTCAAGGTTCTTATCTTCCCCAATCCTAAATCATTGATTCAATTCTTTCCTTGTAGAAATTTGATTTGTTCTTTTGACAATTTTTCCTATTTGGTTGCTGAGAAAGTTGAAAGAGAAAATAATCATATGATTGAATGCTTTTATGGTCAATTTTCAATTGATGGAAAGCTTTTCGAAGATTATTATGTTTCATATATAAGTGGATTTTATAGTCTGAATGTTGAAATGTGTAACAGCCCAGCTTTTTTTTAGGCCTTAGTGTAATTTGCCTAACTGTGTGGGTACAAAATGACAGATTCTGCACTTCAAACTAGACACCATCTGTAAAGTTAAGCTGTCTGCTTGCTTAAAACAAACCCTCACTTGAAGAAAGTTGCCACCTCTTAATAGAAAACTCATAGCTGAAGTAACATCTCACCACTTGCTTAAAGAAAGCTGTCTTCTTGTTATTGACAACTTTTTCTTCTCACAGCCTATTTTTACATATTTCAGAACCAAAACTAATAGATTGGAGTTTGAGAGAAACTTGTCTAAGCTAAGAAATACCTGGAGTAATTGTTAGTATCCTTGTGTTGTTAGCTTTGTTTTTCTTTGCTTTCATGTTTCTGAATCTTTGAGCTACTTTGTTATTCAACTTTGATTCAGTCTTCACTTAGCTTCTTTGTTATTTGAACCTTGCTTGATTATTGTTTTAGATACCATTGCCTTTGTTTTATTGCTCATAGATTTTGTATTCGAATATCGAATAGCATTTGAGCTTGTGGTTGATTCATTTTGTCTGAATCATAGTATTTGTGTCTTCTTTGTGAAGGTGTCTAGATCTCTGATCAGTTGGTATTAAGCCCCATGTGACCACTATGGGAATAATGCCTCATTGGATTCACTAATGAGGAATTGCATAAGCTATTTGTATTGTTATTGACTCGTTGAATTCTTGTGTTCATTGTATTGCAGCATTTGAATTCAACTCCTTTGATTGTGCATTAGAATCACTTTGTTTTAGATATTGTTGCTTACTGAGCTTTGTAGCTCACCCTTTTTTCCTTCCCTTTCATATAAGCTTGGAGTGAGAAGTTAGCATGTATTAGATGTATTTGAAGAGTTATTGAAGATTTTGGTTCATTTTGAAAGACATTAGATGTTTTTGTAGCTGTTTTGACAACACTGTATACATTAAATGTTTTGTACCTTTGTTCTGAATTTTGAAGCCTTTGTAGTTCATTTTGAGGTTTATTGTAAGAAATGGTAATGAAATTGTTTATGTTCAGTTTTGGAGAATTTGAAGTAGTTACTTTTGGCACTTAGAAGTAATGTGAAATGTCACATGCTCGGGTTTAGTTTGGGCCAAATCTGGGCCGTGACAAAATGTTTTGCACATTAGGGTTTTATTGGACAAAATGTTTGAAGGTATTAATTGAGATAAAATTATGTCTCACTTTGTGTATTTTTCATTACCATCCAAGGTTCCTGTATCGTTAATCGGGTCATTGTGCTCCTACTGCAGAAGCTGGAGGCGAGTTCGTTTTATATAATTTGCATTTGATAAGAAATGGGAGGAAATTGACTGGTAAGTAACAATATCACCATTGAACTATTTTATGATGTTGTTCTTACTGAAACTATTTGGCTGAATTCTACTGATTAGAGCGTAACGTGTAAACAATGATATGTAATTCTGAGAGGAGAGAGAGATTTAATGGCAGTATGTGAGATTCAATTTGGTTATTTCTATGTTTTTAGTTCGATTCAATGATGCAATATGTTTAATACCCTTTGCAGTTACTTTTATTTCAAGAAATTGTACTCATCTTTTTTCAAGGAAAATTTTAAAAGATTTGTAAAAATGGCAGGGGGCAATAAACCGCATAAGAATGATCAATTTTAGATCAAATACAAGTGGTACCCAGTTGGTCAGGCATCCCTTGGGCTTCCTGATTTTGTTCACGAAGAATGTGTGCCCCCGTCATTTCAGATAGAGTTAATGACGGGGGCACATTCAAATCAACTTCATGACAAGAATCACCTGTCAGAGTTCGTGGCAGAATCTGCAATGCAAGATGCATTCCAGACAGATATTTAATAATGAGATGCTAATGTAGATGGGAAAATTTGGATGATATTTGAACCTACTTTACATTGTTTTGGTTGCAGCATACCAAGAACCCTGTCCCTTTTGTTCAAATGGTATGTGTGCCCAAATGCATTTAAGATTTCCTACATTTACTCGAACATTTATATATTGTGATCTCCAAATACAATTTGAATGATATTTAGATTTTGATATGGATGTAAATAGAATTTAATATATTTCACACGTATAATACGAATTTAAACCCGCAGCATCGTTCGGTCTCAATTACTATTACTAACTATTCTTATTGTTTAGATGGTATCTATTGTCGCCAGAAATTGGGAGTCAACAAAGAGACCTCCAAGGCTTGATAGTCCAGGTCTTAGGTCCAAGTTGGAGGCGGTCAAACTTGTCTACGTGGAGTTACATGCAAAATATAGAGGAAGGGTTATCGGAGGCACACCGGTGTGGTGGTTGCCATTGGTGCTTTGATGATGAAGTCAGTATGGAGGGAGGAAGGAGATAGAGGGATAGTAACTGAGAGAGAATTAGAGCTTTACCTCTGTGTGTGGAGAGAGCTGGTATTTACAGAGGAGCTGAGGAGGGAGCAGATCTCCTGGCTTCATGGGAAATCAAGAGTTACTTCTGTTAACACTCAAAACTAGAAGGTCAACAAGGTTTGAGTGGTTCACTTTCAAAATTGGGCTACGTCGACTGTAGTGATTCGTATATATTTGATATAGATTACAAAAGTGTTCTATAACAGTGTAATGTAAATTTATTCTTGTTGGTATGACTGCTTATAAGGGATATTTGGCCCATTTATATAGGTCTTCTTTGACTCCAAATGTCTTGGGCCTTTGAATCTCTCACCGCTCTAGTATTTAATGAACTAAACACGTAGAGAGGAAGTGACATTCGCTCATAGCTAGTTCATGGTTTCTTGGGCCATCACGTACCGAGTGACCACTCGGCCCAAAATGGTTGGACAACAAGATAACCGAGCAAGCGCTAGGCTTGTCAGTTTTTATGTCTCTTCATACACTTCTGTTCTTATCGATGGCCAACTCGTGGCCTGGAGTTGGTGTCTGCGTAAACTTGTCTTTGGAGTTTCATTCCATAAAGTTGTCAATTTTGCCAACTTGCTTGAGTGGTAAAAAAATATTTTCTTATTAAGCGCTCGTCTTCCTTGTCAATAATCAATCCAGACCGAGAGGTGGTCGTCATTTGGCCTCATTGGGCTGGCTCGTAGGCCCAAGGACTCTGATCTTCTCATCCTTCCGTGAGCTATTTTTCAGGTCCATTTCAATGGGTCCAATTACAACTACATAAGGACCCTACGTTAACAAGTCCCCCAATTCCTTATTCAAGGGTTCTTTCTTGGGCATTGAAGAACAAGCATAAGCAAAAAAACTAGTCATTCATACACTTATAAACCAACATACTATAAATAACAGATCTAATTAGCTCCAACTGTCCAACCATGAAACATTGGGACGCCCAAATACATGAACGGTGAGGAGCCTTGGGAAATACCCAAAAAAGAAACAATGGCAGGCCGTCGATCAAATGCTTGCTCACAAACACATTAGACTTTGCCCGATTAATTATTTGCCCACAATTATAATTCCATATTCCACAAAGAAATCCATAAAAACCTTCAAATTATGTTTGTCCCTACGACAAAAGACAATAACATCATCAGTAAATAAAACACGAGATGGAGCCCGAGTACCCTTTGGAGAAGAAATAGGATGAAGCTTACCCGAATTGACAAGAAAAGAGACGCCACTGATTAAAACCTCCTCAGGCAGACCGAAAAGAAGAGGTGATAACGGATCTCCTTGACGCACGCCTCGTCCACAAGAAAAATATACCAATATTTGCCAATTGAAAGGATCCTCTGATCAATCAATCCAGAGATCATTTCGATTATACAAATAACCTCTGGTTTTTTTCAGCTTTGGGGAGACTTTCTACACCAAAAATATTCTCTTGAACGAAGGTATTTACCATTAATCAGCTTCATCGAGTTAAGAATAGTCTGAATCCAATCAACAAAAAATGGGCAAAAGTCAAAAGCATTTAACACTCTCAGCAAAACATCTCAGGACGACGTATCAAATGCTTTTGTAACGTCAGCCTTAACTAATAACTACAGCATTTCCACCAAAACATATATTATCCAACAAGTTGAAGCATTCAGACGTTGCCAAAATACAGTCTGAAATGCTGCAGCTCGGCACAAAAACATGTTGGTGGAGAGAGATTGTTCGAGAAGCAATAACAGCCAACCGAGTAGAAATAATCAAACTGGAATTAAAAGAAGACGGCAACAAACATACCAGTTCGAAAGAAATATTGAATAGCCATAGCAGCATAACGCCCCACAATTTCCCAACAAGAAACAAAAAAATAACCGTCATATCCATCAGGCCCCAGGAGCACTATCCGGATCCAAAGATTTTACCGCAGAAAAAACTTCAGTAAAAGTAGGGATTGCAGTTAGGTTACTCTTTACCTCATCAGTGACTAAGGAAGGAATCACCCTATCAACCAAGCCAGTATCATGACAATCAGCATTATTAGAAAAAAGCTCATAGTAGTACTCGACAATGCGATCCTGAATTGAAACGGCGTCCTAAAAAACACGTGAGCCATCCTTTAACAAAGTAATAGAAGAATTCGCTTTTCGTATTCGACGAATGGTATGAAAATATGAAGTATTCCTATCCCCGTCCTGCAACCAACGAGTTCCAGATTTTTCTTTCCAAAAAGATTTTTGAGCTCGCAAATTTCCTTGTAGCTCCACTTCCCTTGTGAAAGCCCTGTCAGAACCCCCAGTATTTGCGATGTCGCGTTGAACATCTTGTAGCTCCAACAAAGCCAAATCTACCTTTATATGAACATCCCCAAACACTTTCCACTATTTTTTGTATTAAGATTTACTAAACATACAATTAAATGTTAAACATATTATTTTAACATCCGTGTGTACATATGTGATCGATTATTCCAATTAAACTTCAACTCCTAGAAATAAATAAACTTTAAGACTAATGGTTATGAACATAGTCAAGCTACATTACTCCAACTATGTGATTTCTAACATCACTCATTTCATTAGCATTGTCCTCATTGAAATGTATGTGTTCCCCTTCTTGAATCTTGATTTGCCTCCATGCTTTCTTGATCTATCACATGAAGATCATTGGTTTGATATTGATGAAACATGCTACCATTCTATGATTGACTGCTAGTGGTTCTTCTCTTTTCGATGTTGAAAAATGTGTCAAGTTCGAATCCTCTCTTCCACTAATAAAACAATAATAATTGCAAAAGCACAAGGAAAATAAAATTCTCCCATGTTTGTCTCTCACTACTCTTCCTATTTTTTCTACTTAACAATAATAATTGTTTTGCATGGATTTTCTTCTCTCTTTTTTTTGGAAACTTCGACAGTACGAATGAAGTTTATTAATCAGAAAAAGAAGTTACACCTAGTTATAAAGGGACATAAACCTTAGCCCTCATAAAGTAAAATGATAAAACTTAAAAATACAAGGTGGGGAGTAGGGGATGAGCATCGGGTGGGTTGGTCGGGTTAGACTTCAATCCGTTGGCCAACCCTATAGGCTCAGGTTGGAATTGTTCAAACCTATTGTCACCCAAGAAAAATGGCAACCCAACCCGTGGGGAGTAGGGGATGAGCGTCGGGTGGGTTGGTCGGGTTAGACTTCAATCCGTTGGCCAACCCTATAGGCTCAGGTTGGAATTGTTCAAACCTATTGTCACCCAAGAAAAATGGCAACCCAACCCACCCAAACCATTCTTATGCGGGTTGGGTTGGGTGAGTTCCATGAGTTGGGCTTGATTGGTTTCATTCTTATTCCTAATGTGAGTATAAGAGATAAAAAATCAATATTTGCGTCAAACTAGACCTAAATCATGTGAATTTGATGTTGCTATATTACTACATGTTACTAATACCTGAATTTAACTATTCAAATCGAGCATTAATAAACAAGTGCATTTAAAAATTACTAAATTTTATGTATAAATCTATTTAATATACATGTATGTATAAGAATTATTGTCATTCGGATGGATCGGTTTCAATTGGGTTAATAATACTTCAACCAAACCCAACCCACCTATTAAACGGGTGGTCGAGTTTTTACCCAAAAATAAAGTTTTAATATTTAGAACCCAACCCAACCCAACTCATATCGGGTGGGTTGATCTGTTGACCCACTAAAAAGCCCACCTCTAGTGGGGAGGGGGATTTAAACCTAGCCCCTCTTGTCTCGCTTATTTTCTAGTAATTAATAATTATGTGATATTCATCAACTAACTATTAGTCTAATAGTACTTCTTTTTGTAACATGGGAAGAGATCCTATATTTGAATCTCTCACCCCTATTATCTTGACATTTACCTGCCTGTTGTTTACTTAGTGGATCATAGTTAGTAGCTAAATATAGCTTAGGCACAGGTTAATTAGACCTAACCCTTTGAAATACACTTATGCAGAGGCATGAGGCCTCCAATATGAATATTCAGTCACACGCAAGATCAATAACCCACAATATTTGTGAATTGTGATGCATACACAAAGAACCAATCCGTTAGTTTAGCATAATCCAATATTGGGCATCCCATAACTTATTGCTTCAATATCTTGTCAACCTAAAAAGTTTTTCCCAACCGGGTTTTGACAACTCTAAAAAGTTTTCCTACTAAAGAATGCCTTAAAAGTTTTCCCACTAATTTGGCAAATGTAATTATGAAATTTTGAAAATAATCGTAGCCATAATTTGTAAGATTTTTCTGCCATATGATATTGATAAGTTGGTGCATATTGAGCCAATATTATTGATCTCGGAGATAGGTTTCAAAGATTGCCCTTGAAATCCAATCCACACCAACTTGTGGATGGAAATCACTTGAATGGTTATTCAGCATATGCCTATCATCTAGTTTGGTTTAAATTAATGAGTATGGTTTTGGAGCTCAATTTGAGTTGGGAGCAAGTCCCACTCAACTACTCTTCTAATTATTACTCCCTTAACTATGATTTTTTTATTTAGAGATATGATGGATCATATGGATGTATCTCTCAAGTTCAAATTATGTGCTCATATTCGTCAATGATTGGTACAAAATAAAAAAGTGAAACAGACATATGTCAAACATGATCCTCAAAAGAAACCAAGAAGTTACATATGTCAAAGAAAACACACAACTCCACAATTATGAACCGGTCAAAAGAATAAATGTTAGTACACTAAATTTGTGCACCAATTAAATTTGTACTTTAATTCAACTTGAAATTTGATTAATAATTGTAATAACAATTTATATGGTGTAGAATGTGCCACATCATTTGGTGCACAAATTTGGTGCACGAATTTGTGTATGTAGCACCACCCCTGGTCAAAAATACAATACAATTCTACATTTGGTATATTTTTATAAAAAATAATGTAATATGATGATAATTAAGCAAATTAGACCAAATTTGTTGAGCTAAGTATATTTTTATATACCAAATGCTCGATCTCTTTCTTTATGAGTAAGAAAAAAAAACTCAAATAATTAGTAATTCCTATCAAATGACCATGGTGTTGCGAGCAATGGACTTAGGTTGAAGATTATTCCAAGGACCACTTAAATGTTATTTTAAGCAGTTTGACAAAATTATTTGCGACAATCAACCACATCAATATTGCAAATTGAAGTAAATAATTAGGGAGCTTTAATGAAATGAGCTTCTCCAAACTTTTTCTTAACAAAAAGTACCCTAATAATTTCATTTAATGAAGAGGACACAAATTACATACACCAAGCCCTAAATATTAAAATACACGGGCTGGAAGCAAAACCCAACACGGAACCCTCATTTTTTTTTCTTCCATCCATTGCCCTTAATGGGCGTTAGCCCAGATTTGTCAAACTACAACTATTTCTAAAATTGAACACTGCTATATTTCTAAAACCAAATATGAAAGTATCAATTTTGAGGAAGCACTTACATGGAAATGAAGCCCATGAGGAGAGGATTAAACTTCTATATTGGGTCAAGGACCATTCCGTCATGTTTGGTCGAAAATTGGCAAAAATCGCCGAAAAAACGTCACATTTGGAGAGCTCGATCTCCCTGGACATTGAGTTTCAATGTGTGGGTCTTGTATTAGAAGAAAGAGGGCGTCGATATGAACTCGTAGCCTCTGACCTTGCGTGATTTCGTTATCATATGAGAGACTTAGGAAGAATCTAAGATTGAAAAGAATGAAATGAGAGGGAGAAACACAAGACGGAAAAAAGAAAACGGGCTAAACTAAAATTGTCAGGGGAAAAATCAGAACTCGGTCAATTATTTTGGTTGGACCAGTCTAATTGGCTTGGTTTGATATTGAGTTTTGTCTTAATAAAGTTATTAAAGTACTTTTGATTAATATTCAAAATTTTGAAGCCCTTTCATTAGTTTTCTCAAATAATTAAGACGCCAACTTGTCTAAAGACTCGATGATTATGCATATATATGTATAATGACGATTGCATATGGTCACTGTTTTTAAGTTTGGAAAATTAGATGTTCTTACATATCTCTATAGTATTATTTAATCTAGGTGAGTATTATGCTAATGCAACCTCAATGTTTACAAACTCACTTTCTATCTTCCATTACCTACTTTTCTTTAATTTTATCTGGATAATACTTGGGTATTCACTAAAGAGTATCATATATACTCACTTTCTAATTTGATCCAACCAAAAGATAACATGTATTCCTTATTTTTAAAAGCCCAAGAAAATTAAATAGCATATGTTTTATTTTTTAAAAACAATAAAACATGTGTTAAAATATTATCCATTTTCTCCTACAATAACTTCCTCAAAAGAAAATTGACACATCTCGATCCTGACACATTAGGTGTCGGAAAGTGTTGACCGACACGTTTTAAGTGACGAAAGCCAATTATGCATGTAAAAGTGAAAAAAGTGAGTATATTTAGAGTTGGAAGCGGAAGTAAGAGTGCGGTGAAGGGTAAAACCCATTATTACAGGTGCATAACAGTCAGAGCATAGTATATAGAGTAAAAACGTTCACATCCTCATGAGGATGGATAAGTAGAAGTTAACTAAAAGTAGGAGCAAATCCTACATAATCTGGAGGTAATTGTCAGAACCGCCAACCACAGCCAAAGCAAGCCCTCATGTCTCTGATAAACGTATCCGCCTCTAAGTCCTAGAGGGGCGCAAAACATAAAAAGGTGAGTGGGTCAAAAGCAAAGTTTGATAAAACCTTTGTTTTCAACTCGCTGGGAAGGTTCAGTTCTTCCGTGTGCTTTTCCCGTCAAACGGTCGGGAGTTTGGATGAACGGTTTGTACCGTTGAGTCCAGGGCGTCGAGACTAAGATTGTGGTGATTTTAGTTCGCCTCGGTTCGACAATTTTCGTTGATGTGAACAAAAGGTGAAAAAAAGTGAGTGAGAGAGAGAAAAATGATGAAAAAAAAGATAAGGGAAAAATAAGATAAGTGACAGGAAGAAGATAAGGGGAAATTTTTTTTTTGGGTTTTGGGGATATTGTGCACCCACCAAAACATTAAAATTACACGGTCTCGTGTACAAAATAATCATACACGTGTCCAAAATATCCCCCGGGAATTTTTTTATAACAATTTTTTTTTTACGGGATGTTACAAAAATACATAGCATGCTAGGAGTAGTTGCTATTTTTATTAGGGGTATGGCGTAGGTTTGATTCTCGTCAAAGGCAAATTCGAACCAAATTATTGTGGTAAGCCCAGTGTGAGGCTCAGCCCACTCCCTCACCCCCTTAGTGTAAATAATATCATATGTATTAAAAAAAAAACTATGTTTGGATGAAGGAATTAAACTTAGAATTTGGACAAAAGTCAGAATTTATAAATTGACATGCAATAATTCTCTTGTTTAGATTCATAAACATAGAAATTTTGAATTTCCGTGTGAAAAAAAAACTTGGAATTTGTTAGCTCCATTTTCCAAGTTTAAATTTCATGTAAATAGTTGCCATTTCAAAATTTCCATGAGTGAGAATTTAAAAACAAATATACAAAAAAACTCAACCAAGAGTGGTCAACATCACCACAACATACCCTTGTCACCGCTGCCGCCGCCACCACCTACCACTACTACCACCACCCACCATCATCATAACCATCACGGATGTTGCCGCCACTACATAACATCATCATTGCCACCATGCCATACCATTGTCGCCCTAGTTACTGCCGTCACCACCAACCACCGTCACTGTCGCCACCACCACCCACCATCATCACCGTCATCTCCACCACCACTACTAGCAGTACATTTCTTAACTACGATCTCATTTATATATTAATGACTCTATACACACATTAAATTTTGTATTTAAATTCCATTGTTCTTTTAGATTAGTCAAACAAGAAATTCACAATTTCTAGAAAATAAAATTCCGTCATTTTAAAATTCCTTAGTAATCTTAAATTTCTCCAACCAAACACAGTGTAAAGTTATCGTTGAATACCTTCTCTTTATCACGCTAGGTAGAGTATAAAAAATAGTAGCACCATTAAAATTTGAGACTAGTTCACAAGTGCATTGTATAGGGGGTCATTGGAATCAAGGTGGGCTCAAACGAAGAAATGACCCTTGATTAATAAATTGGTAACTTAACATGGAAATGAATGCATATGCCCTTTAAAGTCTTTGATTAGATGATCAATCATATTATGGGTGTCTGCGCACGGGGTGGTCCTTAAGGATATTATATATTTATGTGGATTCTATTATATAAAGTGTATTTGTGTAAAGCCATTATATTGACTTGCTTATGATTGCTCCCGAGTCTCTTCATCTTTTGGGTGCAAGAGCTAGCGTGATTCCTCAAAAGATAGAAATTATACTCCAAATCAAAAGTTAAATCAACGTGAAAAAAATGTCTTTTGATGGATGTGGAAGGAAGGATATACTTATTTGTAGTGCTCTCCCTCACTCTCTCATGTGTATATATATATTGCACATGCAAAATTGCATATATATGATGATGTATAAGAGAACTACAAGCAAATTAACTTTTAGTTAAAACTAAACTTTGTGTTTGTGTGTATTTACGACCAGATCAGTGTTGTTCAAAAATAGTTAGATTATGACTAATTAGGGTTTTGGTGTTATACTAACAAAAGTACAATAACAATATCAACACATAATATATATATATATATATATATATATATATAAATATGGGAGCTTTAATGAAAAGGGTTTCTCTAAACTTTTTCTTAACAAAAAACACTCTAATAACTTTATTTAATGAAAATGACACAAATTATATACATCAATCCCTAAATATTAAAACCCACGGAATGGAAGCAAAGCCTAGCACGCAACCCTCATATTTTTTCTTCCAACCCTTGCCCCGAAGGGTTGCCCCTAAGAGGCATTAGCCTAGATTCGTTAAACTACTGCAACTATTTCTAGAACTGAACACTGTCATTGCCACTATTGCTAGAATTGAACATTGCCACTGCAACTATTTCTAGAGTTGAATACTGCCACTGGTACTATTTCTAGAACTGAACACTGCCACTATTTCTAAAACCAAATATGAAAGTATCAATTGAGGAAGCATTTACATGGAAAGGAATCCCATGAGGAGAAGATTAAACTTTTTTCTTGGGTCGAGGACCAATTCTGTTAGGTTTGGTAAAAAATTGGCAAAAATCACTGAAAAAATATCACCTTTGAAAAGCTCAATCTCCCTGGACATTGAGTTTCAACGTGTGGGTCTTATATTAGAAAAAAATAAGGTGTCAATATGAACTCGTAGCCTCTGACCTTGCATAATTTCATTACGGTATGAGAGACTTATGAAGAATCTAAGATTGAAAAGAAAATGAGAGGGAGGAACACAAAACGGAAAAAGAAAATAGGCTGGAATAAAACTGTTAGGGGCAAAATTAGAACTTAATCAATTATTTGGTGCCGGTCTAATTGGGCTGGTTTGATGTTAGGTTTTGTCCTAACCATTAAATAAAGTTATTAAGGTGATTTTGATTAAGATTCAAAATTTTGAAGTTTTTTTCATTAGTTTTCCTTATTAACCTATTATCCAAAGTTGAAAGGAAATGCCAATGCGGAAACTATTAGTCGCGCTAGATGTTGATGAAAAGCAAAAAAAAAACTATTAGTCACGCTTGAATAAAGATTAGGAATCAATGATTAGCTTTGTATGTTAATTAGTTTGAATATTCGAAGAAATGGAAGACCATCAAACGATTTTAGCTTAGAGAAAAAGTATGATTGTGAGGTCCCTTTTATTTCGTCCTCATTATATATATAAATAATTTAGTGGCACCACCATTTGAATTTGTAATTTTAAAGCAGCTTTGCATCCCACGAACACTAAAACCCCATCATAGTGAATCAGTGATCAATCGATCATGAGAAAAGAAAAGCTATATTTTTGGCGTTCGACTCCAACTCTCATCGAGATTGAAGCTTAATTAATTGTTTGGCAGTTTGTTTTACAACCTTCAATTAGATTATTTAACAAGTTGGCACTTCAGATAATGTTGATTATTCTCTTGTTAATGATTATTAATGTTGTATTATATCCTATTGGTTTGAGTGCTAGCATTTTTATTTACATACTAACAGAAATTGCTCGTTTTACTACACGACATAGATTAAGTGGAAGCACGTGTAAAGTCAATTTTCTTTTTTGATAAAACCATGTTAAACTACTATATATATCACTTACACATAAAAAATATAAATGGTAACATTTTACATATATAAGCCTTGATTTCAAGTAAGAATCTACATACATACGCTAAGTTGATCAGAGTAATCTGTTTTCTCATTATGTACTCAAATTTAAATTAATAATTCTTGTTGTAATTCATATTAAATTAAAATATCGTTCCACTAACAAAAAAAAAACCAAAAAATTCACATAATATCATTCGTGCTAACTGTTAGTGTGACATCATATCAGCAATATATAAACTATATATGAAAATAGAGGAATCAAAACACGGCCTTTGCATTGCATGTGAGAATAAATAATCTTAATGACTTGTATCATAAACCACCTTGCAAAAGGACATATTTTGGCAGTATATGGACTCCTAGTGCTCCACTAAAAAAGAAAGGGACCAAAAATAAGTTCTAAATACGGAATTAGTGTATCTATATATATATGCATATATAGTAGTACAGTTGTTTAACAAACAGTTGCATCAGTTGAAGTAAAGGGCATATAGCATATATCGAGATCGGTTTGTATAATATTGTCAACACAGCCAACAGTTAATAGTCAAAGTGCATTTCAACCACTAACTACCAAATGATATTGATATATATAACTGTCTGCGAGTGTATATAATAAGTTAATAACACGGCCAGTACAAGTGTTCTGCTGGTTTTTGCTTTCAAGCCAGCTTAGCTAGGTTTTATTATTGGTTTTTTGTTTTGTTTCAGAACTCCTCTTCTTTTTCCTCAAGCTTGCAGAATATAATGGGCAGTCAATCAGATTTTGCAGCTTTTTAGATTCACAATTTCACACACTATGATGAGTATTAATATTCTCCTGCTTTTCCATGGCCTTATTATGATTCTTAAAGATTCTGTTTGGCGTACCCACAAGGACATGATCAAACAATGTTGCAGCTGGTTAAAAGAACAGAAATCAAACTTAAGTTAACAGTTGTAAATAATCTTAATTGCTTCCTTAATTCTCTCTTTCTCTCTCACACACACTTTTTAAGAAAAACAAAAGTTCAAGAACAGAAAATAATAGACAAAATGTTATCAAATTTACTTATCACGATCGGTTAAGAGCATTTGAAGTTCTAAGGTCTCGACTCCCCTCCTTCAATATCGCTTGTATATAAAACAAAAACTCTAAACTTCTGCAAAACATTAATTGAAGCATTGAGACATGTCAAACAAGCTTTTAGCTTTCTAATGTAATGGGAGCCCTACAACGCACTATATTGTTGGTAATGACTAATCATAGTGTTTATTAGGTTAAAGCTGTTGGGAATGAATCATATATTAATAGGAGAAGGAACCTTGCATGTGCTAGTAGTTGGGCTTCTCCTCATATTATTTTATTGTGAAACCTCTACTTCTTTAAAAATTCATTAGTTTAAAGAATATTAAATCCAATGGATGTGGTGCAAATGGTGTGACTTATCACTTTAGCTCGGTTTATTTTGCATATAGAGAATGTTGCATGTGGTTTGAGAAGCCGATCCGCATTTTCTTTTAAAGGTTGTTTTGAATTTTGCATCTCATTTTTAATTACCATTAACATATCGTTATTTTCTTAAAAAGCCAAAGGATATTTAATCTATGACATCAAAGAGAAAAAATGATAGTCAATTCAGTCAAATTGTATGCAAGTGGTTCATTACTTTGGTAGATTGGGTTTTGATTTTGAAATTACTGCAACCCTTGTTGGGTACAATATAAACCAATTCAAATTGACAATTAGATTTTATTGAATCGGCTTTGAATTTTTTATTTTTTGTTCTGTAATATCACTCTAACTCTCCTCAGTTTCATGTCATTCAACAAGAAACATCATATATTTTACATAAAAAATTAGAAGGAAAAAAAAAAGACAATTGTAATCAACATCTAAGCAACACCTCATGCAAAAGCTAAACTGTGAGAGAACATTTTATCCACTTAAAAATTGTAAAATTTTTGGTCGGTTTTAACAACCAATCGAATTAAATTGGTTCTTCAAATTTCTCGTGTTCCAGTTGAACTAAACTGAAAAGTTGCTCAGCAACCAACATTCGAGCTAGCATTTCTTTATCGAGCTTCCTTCCTCCACTCAAATTGAAAGATTAGATCTAAAATTTAATTCACATATTATCTTTTGTTAAAATATATGATAATTAAGCGCATGCACATCCTGTATGTAATGCCCACGTACGTTTTCTCGTCTTCTTCTCAACTTCTTTAACTCTTTCTTTTAATTAGTTTGCAATAATTAATAAATTTGTACAATAAATGACCCACCGTGACAAAGGGAAGATAATTGATAAGAACAATAACATTGGAATTAAACAAATAATAAAAAATACCAAAATCTTAAAACCTTAAAAAAAAACATTGTAAACGATAGTATATCTAGTTGAAAAAACCCATATATCACGGAAAAGCACTGAGTTTGATGTGTGTTACCATTCTGTTCGAAATAACGGGCGTGAGCCCAAGTTAGAAACCATAACCCAAACATGCAAAACTTTATTATTTTGACTGAATTTACGCCTTTCGATTTAATCTTCAATTCACTCCATCATCTGATCTACGTCAAATAGTGTAACGGTGTTTCTAATACTTCGAAGACATCCGATAAAAGAGTAATGAATTTATAATAATGTAATGGTGTTTCCTTTTTCTTTTATCAACCGGAACAAGAAGAGAGATTTGAATTTGAAATATCTTCTAAGAGGTACCAACAGACTAGACATGTTTACTTGCAAGGAATAGAAATTAGTATCTTTTTTATTCTTGAGTTCTATGCATTTACTAAAATATCAGACATGTTTACTTGCAAGGAATAGAAATTAGTATCTTTTTTATTCTTGAGTTCTATGCATTTACTAAAATATCAGTAAAGGAATCATGTCAGTCTTTAACTTTCTCATGTGTTTACTTACACATAAGAAATTGAAAAAGTGCAAGTTTTCTCTTGAAAACTGTAATCAAATACCTGAAAATAAAAAAGAACTTAATCGACTAGAAGGAACTAGTTGATATGATTTCCTTTTCTTACTTCTTCTATTGTTGTAATGTTGTTTCTCGAAGGAGAAGAATAATAATTTACTGGGAATCAAAGGAAACTGATTAAAGAGTGAATTATCAGAAACATATGGCTAGCACTTTACCTAGCTTGTCCCTTCAGCATAAAGAAAATTCTTTTTGCCCACTGCTTTCCTGAAACAACTATCCCATTCCCACCCAATTTACATCGTTGGTGTTGCATACGTGTTCTTAATTTTTATTTTATGGAGAATAATTATAGAACCTAAACCCAAATTAAGAAAAGTTATATCAATAAACAAATGGTGCAATGCATTAGAGAATCATACCCTGACCCACATCACTTCCTCCTACTTTGAGTTGACTAACATTATTTACACTTTTAATTATATTATTATTATACATGTAGCTCTTTAACACATTAAAATGACGATTAATTTGTAGCTTAGCTAGCTACCTACATACACTTTTCATGTAATTAACAGATCATGCCACTCTTAATTAGCAGCTAGCTACATACACTTTCCATGAAATTAACAGATCATGCCCCTCCTAATTAGCACAAGAGGCCCATTTAATTGTTGGTATATGAAGCCCAGAAAACATGGTGTGGATCAATACTTTCTATATGGTCCTTCCTATTCCTAAGGCACTTTTTTCTTATTTTTCAATTAAAGAATATTCAAACACATTAAATCAGCCCACTTTAATTCAATCCTTTGACCTAACCTTAGAGCTCTACACTATAAGACATTGATTCTGCCCAGAACAATTCACCAAAATTCTACATGTGTCTTTCATTCCATTGAAGTCACAACCCTTGGTTGCTTTAGACTTTCCCCACGACTATAAATCCCCAAGCTCTCATCTCTTCTGCTTAGGCAGTGATCATTCAGCTTCAAAAACTTCATTTTCTCACAAAACCCACAGTTCCACCCCACCCTCCTCCACCCCCCACCACCCCAACTGTATTTTTTCTTTGGAAAAATAGGAAGCTAATACAAGATACCTAGCTTTGCATATACCTAGAGAGGAAACCCATCTCTTTATAATCATCACAATTCTTTTACTACCCATTTTTTTGGTTTCATTGGAGAGTTTTGAATCCTGATCCTAGCTAGTCTACTCCTACTGATCGATCACCCTACCTGCCTTACCACTAGTTTAACTCCAGTGGCTTGCATCTCTCTGTGGTTCTCTCATCTCTATTTAATTCTCTACATCGAGAAGTTTGTGCAGGCCAATTTTTATCCAACAATTCGCCGCGTTTATTGTAATTAAAGGTAAGTGGTCCAAAAAACTATGTGGGGTATTTTGTCGATTTTGTTGTGAAGACTGCGTTACATGTGTAACTTTGGATATTATGTTTCCATGAAGTGAAATCTCACTTGTGTTTTTGGGTCAACCTTGCAGGTTTCAATTAAGTACAAAATGAGAATTCTCATGTCTGCCTGCTGCAAACAAGTAGTACAGCCGATGGTGAGTTTCCAGAGCCCCGGACTCACCAACATCAATATCGATCCGTTTTTCCGGCGGAAAGATAAGGTTGTGATCGTAATGGGAGCCACCGGGACTGGCAAGTCCCGGCTTGCCATAGACCTCGCAACGCATTACCCGGCGGAGATTATAAACTCGGACAAAATGCAAGTCTACAAAGGCTTGGACATCGTCACCAACAAAGTCACTGAGGAAGAGTGTAAAGGCATACCTCACCACTTGATAGGCAAAGTCGATCCCAACTCAAATTTTACTGCAAATGATTTCAAGCACCAGGCGTCGTTGGCCATCGAATCGATCTTGGAGCGTGACAGGCTACCAATTATTGCCGGTGGTTCGAATTCGTACATTGAAGCCTTGGTGGATGAGCACTCGGAGTTTCGAATGAAGTACGAGTGTTGCTTTCTTTGGGTTGATGTGGCCATCCCGGTGCTCCACTCTTTCGTGTCGGAGAGAGTGGACCGGATGGTGAAGGTGGGTTTGGTGGAAGAGGTGAGGAGAATGTTTGACTCTACATCTGAGGCAGAATATACGCGAGGAATCAGGCAAGCCATAGGCGTGCCTGAAATGGATGAATATTTACGAAGCGAAGCGAGTGGTAATAACGATGATGAAACCCAAGAGAGGCTTCTTCAAGCAGCAATTTCCAAAATCAAAGAAAATACTTGCATTTTGGCCTATCGCCAATTGCAAAAGATCCGCCGGCTGCAAACGCGACGGGGTTGGAACATGCACCGCCTTAACGCCACGGAGGCGTTCTTAAAGCACCACGCGGAGGAGGATCAAGCATGGGAAAAACTTGTGGCAAGACCCGCCACGCGGATGGTGGGTAAGTTTCTTTTGGACCCAATTCCTTCCATTCTTCCGACAGAGACCATCACCGCCACTACCGCCGCCGCGGTTCTTTCCACGACGACGGTGGCCGCCTCAACACGGTAGCTAGAGGAAATAAGTCTTGGCCTGAACATAGAATCTCCATTCTCGTTCTAATCATGGTCGGGCGTCTCTGCGGTAAAAAAAAATTCTTAAGAAGAAAAACATATAGTTACTGTGGGAATGGAAACGTTGCTGTCACTGTCACGTGGTTAAGTTAAGTTGAAAGTACCTTTACATCTTGGGTGGCCGTACAGTTGGAAGCATTTTAGAAATCCGTGCTGGCTGCTTTAAGTTCTTTCTTTTACAGTTTGTGTGTCCGTACGTACCACGCTGTGCGGTGCGCCTGCGTCAAATCATCATCAATCATGGGTTGATAAGTAGGCTGTGGGGTCCATATAATTTGAGAGCCATCCAATAAACCTAGATAGGCGTAGGCCCCATTGATTTCTTGTGTATGTAAATTGCTGTATTCGCGTCGTTTTTGTGTAATATTCATTATCTTAACGGATTGTGTTGTGTTAAACACATTATCTTAACAGGTTGGGTTAGTTTATCCGTTAAAATTAACAGGTAAAAAGATCCGACCTCTTAGAAACCCGTTAAGGAAAACGAGTTATGTTCATGTTGTTTCAAGTACTACATAGTGTCTAGACCTGATAAATGAGTCGTGTTCGTGTCGTTTATGTGTCATACTCGTTATCTTAACGGATTGATCCGAACTTATTATTTTCGTGTCGTTTCTTGTCAGATTAACAGATTGTACAAGAAATTGCCAGTTCTAATGTAAATATATGAGAGTTAGCAGAGAGCGGTGTTTTTTTGGCCTTTTAGATTGTGTGCCGTTTTTTACACCATGAGTCATGATGAGCTTTGCTCTTTTTATTTTACATGTATGTTGCTAAATTGCTGTGTTATATATATGTTCTTGGGGATTGGAAATTTCCAACAAAAATAAGAAGAGGTGTGTATGCACTTGGTTCTTCCATCCATATTCTAATTTCTAAAGTTGAGTACGTACATCTTCATCATGATTCCACATCTAATGCAAGTCTTGAAATATAAGCAAGTTAAATCCAATTACAAAGTTTCAAAGGAATTAGGTTTGACATGAAAATTAAAGATATTAATTAAAATGTGTATTGATTGTGTAATGTACAATTTCCGTGAAAATTTTTTTAAGTGCACACAAAAACTAAATACTTTAAATTTACTGAAAGCAATAATGTTTGATTAAAATGAGATTCAACTTAATATGTTAAAATCATTGAAAACAATCAAGTTCGACTCATTAATTAGATTGATAAATCAGAATATATTGAGCTAGATTTTGAACACTCTCAAGTATATATGTTGTTGTTATTTGTATGTGAGAATTCACCACAATACCCAACTTATCAATAATTAATTCCTCACATGAGCATAATCAACATGTTATGCATGCGTAATTCACCGTAACATATGTACCGACTAATAGTTATCTAAGAACGTGAACAATTATTTATGTATGTGGAATCTATTGTAAGATGCACACATTATTAACGCGGTTAAATAGTGTTCTTAGGATTAGCCATTCTACCTTATCAAGTACTGGCATACAATCGTGATCATCAATCACCTTCTTGGACAACATATCCAAAGGTGAAGGAACCTGCAACGTGCATGGGAGGGACACAGAAGCCTCTCTATTTAATGGAAGTGAATATGCTGTAATTGACAAATTTGAACATAGCTTTGAGCTGTGATTAGATTTTGGAACTAACCTATTGCTAATTGCTAAATTACAATTGGGAATCTTTGAAATTAAAGGGACCGAAAGGAAAACTGCTGTAATTGGTAGGGTCGTCTATCCAAGATCCCTTGTCGTTTTCATGCAAAAATGATTCCAAGTTCCAACTATACAGTTTATATATAAATATGGATTGGCCTTTATACCCACTCAGCATAGGCACTCACTCACCACCTCTTATGTTAAAAGAGGTGCGGGCGGGCCAACTCTAGGAAAAAAACATCTTTTGTTCTTAAGCTTCGTGGCTTTATTAGCTAGGAAACGTCTCATTAATGGTCAAAATCAACTTTATTAAAGGGAGAGAGAGAGAGAGAGTTAGGGCTTAGTTTTTCATATATGGGATGGTTGCCAAAACGGCACATGTATTTCGCTTATTGGATGAAAAGCCAGCCTAGATAAGCCAATTGGTGATACTTTTTGATATTTTTGAAGAATGAATAATCGAATTTGAAACCTTTAATAATGTTGTGGAAGAGTAATACCACTAGATTTCTTATTATTTAAGTATTAAATATACTTTTACAGTTAAAATTAGCCGAATTATTATGTTTATTATGATATAGTAATCTTCGCTTGTAACTAGAAAGTCTTAAGTTCAAATGTCGTAAATTGTTTTAATAGTATAAAAAAAAATCTTCCTTTATATATAGTGTCAATTGATGGTAGTGTCTGTACTCTATACACAAACCTATGCCTCATACTGGACATCATCAAAACTCTACCCTTTTGATCAAAGACTTTTATTAAGCAACTGAATGTTTGAACTTTGAAGACCTAGCTAACTACAACAAGGAGAAAAAAAAAATTACGTGGCACCAGTCTGGGTTTGCCAAGTGAATGGTATGCACAAACCTTTTGCTTTTTCTGTTTTCCTAGAATGCAGAAACTAATATTTTTTTACAAACATAATTAAATTTGATGAGCGGTAGACGCTAGCCACAAGACAACAAAATTAAGATCGTGAAATTAGCACTACTATTCCTTGTCATTTCTCTGTCTCGTTATCCTTTAGTCGATTTGTAATGGAAGAAAAAGTAAGTTTGATTGGTATGGTAAACAAATTCCCATTGTCTTCGACGATGCCTGACACCACCGTCCATTCAACTCATCTGTTAATTTGTACTAAACAAAGGACAATAGAAAGAACAAACATAGCACTATCATATATTATTATTGATCAATGCAAATATACATGCATGATGTGTTAGAACAGGCAAAGGTTGCAGCTATATATTTGATTAGAATCTTAAGTTGTCATATAGTCGGGTACGCATAAAAGGACAGTCAAACATGCTATTGCTATCACAATTAAATGTTCCAAGGATTTTTCTTTTTCCTTTCTCTGATCGTGGTTTTAGGGTTTGTTTCCAATTTTTCTGGTTTATTTATTCCCTCCACTTTTAATCAACAAGTTTGTTTGAACTTGCAAGTTGCAAGTGACATGAACCACAATATACATGTTTGAAATCAATGGTGTGGAGTCATAAATTCTATCTTGGGGTCTCCTTAAATATTTACAAGTTTTTTTTTTGTCAAAAATATCTATAAGCTTAAAGTGAAAAAGAAAAAAAAATTGCAATAGCTTATTTAATAACATGAAATCATAGTTTGAAAACTCGTTGAAGACGATTTTAAATATATTATGTATATTAACTTCTATATTTCTAACATGATGTTATTAGACATAAATTGTATATAGTTAAGGTTAGGTGATTACATAATATTAGTGATTGTTGATACATTAGAGAGAGAAAATTCCAATTTTTTGTCTAACTAGTGTGTTAGTAATTATTAAGTTATTGTAAAAATAAATAAAAGAAATACAAAATGGTAAATTCACTAGTAGAAAAAATGGCTTGGGCGACAAAATTTTGGGCGACGAAGAGAAATTCGTGGCCCAAAAGAACTTTGGGCGACGAAAAAACCATATCGTCGCCTTTAGTTTGTTTAGGCGACCAAACATTAGGCCACCATTTTTTTTGTCGCCTAAAGGACCTTAAGGCGACAAAAATTAAGGCGACGAAATGTTTTCGTCGCCCATAAAAAGTTGAGGCGACGAATAGTCCTTTTCGTCGCCCAAAAGATGGAAAACTGGCGCCAAATAACATTTTTGGCGCTAAATTTTTGGGCGACGAATAAAATTCGTCGCCTTAAACACTTTGAGCGACGAAGGTTTTGTGGCCCAAACTTTAGACTATAGGCGACGAATTTTTTATTTAGGCGACGAATAATTTCGTCGCCCAAAACCTACTAGAATCATTTTCTACCCGAGAGGCAGTTTTTGCAGAAAAATTCTGCAAACTCTTTTTCTACCCGAGACCAGTTTTCCAAATCTCTCTCCCTATCTCACTCATCTCTCTCTTTCTCTCCCTATCTCACTCATCCCCCTCACCACCTCACTCTCTCTCTCTCTCTCTCCCCAAGCTAGGATTTTGCTCCTCCTCCTCCTCCTCCTCCACCACCACCATTTACTATCCTCATCCTCCTCCTCTTCCTCCTCCTTTTCCTCCACCACCACCGGAAATCGTTAACTGTAATTTTTAGTTTTTAAAATTTTATTATTATTTATGAATTGTAATTAACATAAATTAATTAATTTTGTATAGGTTTGTTGCATAGGAGTTTTGGAGGAGCACCAATTTGAAGGTATTTTCTTAATTATTTTATGTTGTTGAAATACGAATTTATTTTATATGGTTGTCTATGCAAATGATTTGTATGTGTTGAATAATTTTATGTTGTATTGTAAGTACAAAGTTAATTAATGGTAATTAACTTTGTACGAATTTATTTTGTGTTGTACGTACGAAGTTAATAGTAATTAACTTCGTATCTATTTTTTAACAAAACCTTAGTTTCCCGTTTGAGAATTAATTGGATTCGTGCATGGATGCGAAAGCGTGACTGCGATCCAATTGATTCTTGAATTGTCCCATTTTTGGACAGTTTGGGAGTGCACATTTGTGTGTCGTAGTTTGCGGTTCACGGATTAGGTTTCGATTGTGGGTTTTTGGTAACATCTTCTTACGTTCTTCAAGTGCATAGTAGATATTTTATATCTACGTCGTGCACTTGGAGAACTGTAGGGAGATGCTGCCAAAATTTGCCCATGTCGAAATCTAATCTTGGTGGATCCGTAAACTACGGCACACAAATGTGCACTTCTGAATGGGATAGGGCCTTTACCGGAGTCATAAGGTGACAAGACATAGTTGAAGTTATTCTAATGCTCTCTATCTCTCTCTCTCTCTTTGTAATGTGGTAACAGGAAAAATGGACAGGCAGTGGATATATAATCCGAACAGATGTGATGCTGAATATTTGGAAGGAGTAGATAATTTTATTGAATTTGCAACGAGACACAACCGGGGACATTCTCATATCAAGTGTCCGTGCAGATCATGTAATAATCATATGTGGGAGACCCCTAACCATGTTCGCCATCATTTGGTAAGAAATGGGATGACGCATACCTATACCATATGGAATCATCACGGGGAACCATTACAGCAAGCTTCGTCTTCGTACCAGTCACAAGCGGAGAGTGGTGAAAGAAATTTATCTGGTAATGACCAAGTCATGGGTATTATAAATGACTGTTATCCGTACGCCTCGATCAATGACGATGAGGAAGTGGGGGATGATGTGCCTCCCGCGATGGACAAGGAAGCATTTGATAAGTATGAAAGGTTATTGAAAAATGCCAAGCAAGAAGTATACCCGGGTTGCGAAGAATATTCGGTTCTTACGGCGATTGTGGAGTTTTTGCAAGGCAAGATGAAGTTCCGTATGTCAAACCGGTGTTATGACTACTTTATTGGTATTTTTGCCAGGATGCTTCCAAAACATAATTGTTTGCCTAAAGATTATAAAAGTGCTCAGAAGGTGCTGAATGGTCTCGGCTTAGGGTATGAAAAAATCCATGCATGTGTAAATAATTGTATATTGTTCTATAAGGAAAATAAAGATTTGGATAAATGCCCTATTTGTGACGAGCCGAGATATAAAATCACACCTAAAAAAAGAAAGACGAAGATTCCAAAAAAAGTGTTGCGTTATCTTCCATTAACTCCTAGGTTGCAACGCTTGTACATGTCGACGCACACTGCAACCGACATGAGATGGCATAAGGAAGAAAGGGTTAATGATGATGTTATGAGGCATCCTGCAGATGGCCAGGCATGGAAAGACTTTGATCGGATGTACCCTGAATTTGCAGCAGACCCACGTAATGTCAGACTGGGACTTGCCACCGACGGATTTAATCCGTTCGGAGTTCTAAACCAAACCCACAGCACTTGGCCGATCGTCGTAGTTCCTTATAATTTGCCGCCTTGGAAATGCATGAAAAAGGAATTTACGTTGATGAGTCTGTTAATCACAGAAGATCCAGGAAAGTCCATAAACGTCTATTTGCGCCCGTTGGTTGATGAGTTAAAGAATTTATGGGAAAACGGTGTGCGTACATTTGATAAGTCCACCGGAAAGATGTTCACGTTGCGAGCAGCAGTGATGTGGACGATACATGATTTTCCTGCTTATGCAATGATTTCCGGTTGGAGTACGAAAGGTTATATGGCATGCCCAGTTTGCAAGGAAGACGTCACCTCCGATTGGCACGCCGGAAAGGTTTGTTATATGGGTCATCGTAAATGGTTGTCGTGGGATCACGAGTGGCGTATGAACGATACATCTTTCGACGGCAAAACAGAGACCCGCCTCAGACCCAGAGAATCTTCGGGAAATGATATTCTGGCTAAGTTGAACAGTTTAGAATTCGGTCCATCTGGCAAAAGTGTTACTGGTCCCAGACCATCTTCACATCATAACTGGACGCATAAGAGTATTTTGTTTGAACTCCCATACTGGTCCAAGTTAAAGCTGAGACACAATTTGGACGTGATGCAGATTGAGAAAAATGTCTGTGATACATTGGTGGGGACAATTCTAGACATTGAGGGTAAATCGAAGGACACGATAAAAGCTCGTCTGGATTTGGAACGAATGGGCATAAGGCGCCCCTTGTGGATGAAGAAAGTTGGCAGTGTACTCAGAAAGCCTCATCCGTTTTTCACTGTGAAACCTGAGGGGAAGAAACAATTTTTCAAGTTTCTTTCTTCCGTACAATTTCCAGATGGGTATGCTTCAAATATCTCGCGGTGCGTGAACGTGGAGACAAATCGATTTTCGGGATTAAAGAGCCATGATTGTCATGTGCTAATCCAACGCCTTCTCCCAGTTGGTATTCGAAGTCTGTTGCCTTCTGATGTGGTTAACCCGATAGTGAAGTTGTCCAGATTTTTCGCCCAGTTGACTGCAAGGTCGTTGCGTGTGTCAGATGTAAAAAAGTGTGGAGATGAAATTGTACACATCCTTTGCAAGTTCGAGCAGATTTTTCCGCCAGCTTTTTTTACTAGTATGATTCACGTGATGATACATTTGGCGGATGAGGCGTTGCTTGGTGGACCAGTCAACTATCGGTGGATGTATCCAATAGAAAGGTAACGTCGACCCATGGCCTTTGTATGATTCTTCATCATTTTATACTTGTTTATTAATTACAAATGCCGGTTTTCGATTTTGCAGGCTTCTTGGGGAGTTTAAAAAATTTGTGCGCAACAGGGCCAAGCCGGAAGGATCGATTGTGGAGGCATGGATCGCATATGAGTCGCTCACTTTTTGCGCAATGTATCTAACTGATGTTGAGACGACTTTCAATCGGCCCCAACGCAATAACGACGGTGGTGTTAGGAAAGAAAAACTTTCGGTGTTTGCACAAACTGCACGTCCGTTTGGCTCGTCACCAAGAGGCGAATCATTTTCTGAAAAGGACATGGAGGTAGCGCATTGGTTCGTACTCAACAATTGTGACGAGAAACACCGTGCATTGTTTCCTCGTTGGTTGCGCGAACATGTAAGTTTTGTACTCTTTGGTTTCTTCACATTTTAGGTTTTTCGTCATTGTCTTCATATGATCTTGAACTAACAAGATTAGAATTTTTTGTACTCTTTGAACTAGGTTTTGAAACTGAAGGAAGAGAATTCGCCGTCATACACCGAAGAATTATATAACTTGGCGGTCGGACCGTTTCGCGCTGAATTGTACTCAGGGTGTCATGTGAACGGCGTTAAGTTTGTGGATGCTCAGCGTGATGACAAGTTGTTAACTCAAAATAGTGGGGTCTTCGTCCCGAGTGGTGGCGACAGTGCCGATATTGAGTTTTATGGCAAACTAACAAGTGTTGTACAAGTGCTTTACAAAGACCGATGCCAAGTGATTTTGTTTAAGTGTCATTGGTTTGATACAAATCCAAACACGAACGAGAGTGTTAAGCGAGACGAAGGGTTAGTATCAGTGAACACTAACACACGTTGGTACGATGAAGACCCTTACATTTTAGCAACTATGGCGAAACAAGTCTTCTATCTTGATGACCCGAAGGCGGGGGATGGTTGGAAAGTTGTGCAAAAATTCATCACAGAAACATATATGATATTCCTGACGGAGATAATAATGAAGACGAAAGCGGACCTGACCAACAACTTTCATCGGAGATAGATTTTGTTTTGGCAACACCGGTGGATAGAAATGTAATCCAAGAACCGCTTGAGGTAGCTGGAATGCCTGAAATCAAAATACCGATTGATTCCATTACAATTGACCTCGGTGATATGAGACGCTACAATCCCTCTGACCCCGCACGGACCGAGGACAGTGATGGTGAGGAATCATATGCAAGCAGCGAATCTGAACTACCAAGCGAAAATGATGAAAGTGACGACGATGATGTGTATTGTATTTCTGATTCAGACTAGCAAGGTTCGGATGTGCTGAAATTATAATTTGTAATTTGTAATTTGTAACGGATGTGCTGAAACATACAGTGAACTTGTAATTTGTAACGTTGTCAAATTATTAAGAATAGACAATGAAACATAAATTATACGTTGTCAAATTATTAAGAATAGACATTGAAACATAAATTATACCTTCATTTACCAAGGAAAAAAAAATATTGCAAATGCATCTTAGGCGACAAATATATTTCGTGGCCCAAAGCTACTTTGGGCAACGAAGGCTGATTTGTGGCCCAAAGTATCTTTGGGCGACGAATAACCGTTCGTTGCCCAAAATATCTTTGGGTGACGAAGGCTTATTCGTGGCCCAAAGTATCTTTGGGCGACGTATAACCGTTCATGGCCCAAAGTATCTTTGGGCCACAAATTAGCCTTCGTCGCCCCAAATGCAAAAATATTTACATCATTTCTATAATAATCAAAACATTTTATGAAATATATCTTAGGCGACGAACTTATATTCGTCGCCCAAATTGTCTTAAGGCGACGAATAAGACTTCGTCGCCCAATTATTCGTCGCCCAAAGTAAAGTATTCGTCGCCCAAAAGGTATACCTTCATTTTTTAAACCTGTCTATTTTTAAGGTTTTGGGCAACGAATGAGTGTTTGTCGCCTTAACCTATTTTTTAATTTACACTAAAAAATCTCTTAATAAAGTAAATGATAAGGGGGAAAATTTTGTAAAAAATATACAAACGCTCGTACCGAGAAGGCCTACAACTTTCGTTTACGTGTCATCTCCAAAATCGAACACTAGAAACGATGAAGCCTATATTGCAAATTTAACCGTCGATTAACGTTTACGTTTACGCTCGGTTATTATATATGTGCATTGTTTTTTCATGCCGGTTCTTTTTATGAAAACTTGATCTTTTACTAAATCTAATAAGATGAACGGTTCAGATTTTTTATATTATGTCCCCATCTTTATAGTGTAGTCAAATTTGTATAAGACGTTATATAATTTATGGAAACTATATAACATCATCACACTTTTCGATCAAATGTTAATACGGGGCCATTCTATGAACGATCGGAACCGTTCATCTTACTACATTCAGTAGAAGATCATGTTTTCAAAAAAGAATCGGGATGAAAAAAACTCTATGGACATAAAAACGGAGTGTAAACGTAAACGTTGATCGACGGTTACAAAAGAATATAGCCTTCATGGTTTCTATTGGTCATCTTTTGGAGATGACACCTTAACGGAAGTTGTACACATTTTCGTTACGAGCGTTTTTGTATTATTTACAGATTTTTCCCATTTCTGAATTACTTATTATGATTTTTCCCACTTTCTGATCTTTAGGCGACCAAAAACATATTCGTCGCCTCAATTGGTTTTGGGCGACGAATTATTCGTCGCCTAAACCTTGAAATTGGCTCACCGCCAAATTTTTTGGCTGATTTTGAAAATTTTAAAGGTTTTGGGCGACGAATTTTTGGGATTGGGGCGACGAAAAGGGTTCGTCGCCCAAAGTTGGCTGATTTTGAAAATTTTTAATGAACTTTTGGGCGACGAATTTTTTGGGTTGGGGCGACGAACCCATTTCGTCGCCCAAAGTCCTCTGGTTTAATTGCACCCCGTGCTCTTTCTTTTTCTTTCTTCTGCAATTCCTTCGACACTTCTGCAAATTCCACGAGCCCAGACGCCGACGAGTTTTCCCACGAGCCCAGACGCCGACGATCCGACGAGCCCAGATTCCATCTCTCTCTCTCTCTCCGTTTCCCTTACCCTCTATCGAGGTAGGTTTCAAAGTTTGAGATTTTGTTCTTGATTTTGTACGAATTTTTGTTAAAATTGGAGATGAAATTGAAATTGAAATTGTTGATTTTGTATACATGAAATTGAAGATGGTGACATGTTTTTCTTGTGTTTGGATTCATTTGCTCAATCAATTTGTTCTATGAATTGGGTTTTTGTTGGTTTGTTCTAATTTAAATGTTGTTAAAATTGGTAAAATTGAAGAGTGAACGAAACCCATATGTTGTTAAAATTGGGTTTTTTTACATGTATACAAGTTGATTGTTCTGCAGAAAGAAATGTGTGCTCCAATGTTGGGCTGGTTTTGATACCAGCTTTCTTCTGCTTGCTCATTGGCTGTCTGCAATTTTTCAAACATAAACATATGGGTGAATTTGGTAATGCCAGTGATAAGTGCGGGTCAGGTTTAGGCTTTTTGTTTGTTTGTTTGTTGTTGGTGCTTGCCGGGTATTAATCTTGTGACTAGAATGAGAGTTTTGCTTGTGATTAGAATGTGGTTTTGATATTGTTCGACGCTTCCGAGTGTCGACGCTTCGTGAGTTGTCAATAGCTTTGTCAAGACTCATATTGGAGTGTCAAGTTCATTTAGTTATTTATACGCAATGTTTTAGTATTAATTAGGGAACATTTCATGTGAGTTTAGGCGCAGAATAATGCGTATTAAGTGGATATGGTATACAATTCGGTAGAAATCAACATTGAAATCTGTGTCTAATTATATGTATTGCGTATGATTATGTTTTAGTTGAGTCCGAGAAGGTACTACACCGAAATACATGTAAGGAGTCGTTCTTCATTCCTTACAAATATAAAAAACCGCGTGTGGAAAGCTTTTATGGGTTCACATGGGACACATCTAGAGGTTGCCACAACTTTGTTTGAATTGAATGTGCAAACACATGGGAAAGCTAGCTCGGATTGTAGGAAAAGAAAAGGCTACTCTATGGTCAAAAGTGGTATAGGATGAAATGGCTATATATAGATTCAAAAATGGTTAGGAGTGGGAATATAATTTGGTATAATTGATATATGTATTGTGAATTTTGTTAGTGCTTGTGAATATGAGTGTACGGAATTCGTTGTTGGTCGTTAATTGATAGAAATTTAAAATTATTTTATACTTGTTTATAGTTCGCTTGGTTAAGAACATTGAAACTTTTACTCGTTCGTGATCTCAAACTTATCAATGATTATATGAGCAACTACGCTGCTAATTAAGATCTGAAATATTAACTATACATTTTTGATATTCTAAATATTAATTTTTAACTAGGTTGATATAATTTGAGCTAGTAAGCACTATCTCATTAAGATTAAAGAATTACATTCTGTCATGAAATATAACATTAATTTTAGTTTGTTTCTCTTATTTGGAATAAGGAGAAGATGATAGTTGAGTTTTTTATTGTATGTATTTGTGGGAATAAGTGCTTTATTTTGTATGTAATAAGATACCATTTGCTAATTTTTCATATATGGTTGGTCAAGTGGGAGAAGTTGTTTTCAATGGTGCCATTAGAATGATAGTGGGTTATGAGACCACCTACCCATCCATGCGTTGACCAATTTTTTGTTGGATATTAACCCTAATAATGTTTGTAAATCGCATCGCCCCCTTAAATGAACTTTAGTTGCTTTAGGTTGCTTGTATAACATTCTACGATTGTATTATTCTGTTGTCTTTGATAGAAGTTGTATTGTAAGTACATAGATGTTTAACAATTTATTTAATATGCATATGTCATTTTATTTAACAATTTCTAACATGCTGAATTTACAGATGTCGGGTTTGATTTCTACACGCCGCCGCTCTAGTCCTAGTGCAGCTGCTTCACAGTCGGCCGCTCAGGATGTCTCCGAGGCGCCTGCCTCGTCCACTGACTCGGTGACGTTTCCTGTAGTGAGTGCACGTCGGGCTCACCGGCGACAACGTCCCGAGGACGAAGGCCTTCAGGCACCCGAGACTTCCACAATCGACGGCGAGGGCTCGCGGACAGGTAATATACCCTTACCTCTAATCTTTTTCATTTTTGTTCGCTTGTTTAATACAGTCTAGATCAATTTTTCAATGGATGTTCAAACATTTGGTACGATTGTCAATTTTGTTGCAATATGTTTAAGGATATGTTGGAATATGTTAGAATTTAAGAATATTTTGGAATATGCTAGAATTGTTGGATATGTTGGAATTGTTGGATATGTTGGAATTGTGTGGATGTGGATATGTTGGAATTGTGTTGGATATGTTGGAATTGTGTTTGATATGTTGGAATTGTTGGATATGTTGAATATGCTAGAATTGTCGAATATGCTAGAATTGTCAAATATGTTGGAATATGTTGGAATATGTTGGATATGTTGGATATGTTGGATATGTTGGAATTGTGTGGATGTGGATATGTTAGATTTATTGTTTGCAGGTTATGGGAAATGTTAGACTTTTAGGGGAGGTTCTGTCGAATTTTCTGTGGAGTTTTAAGATGCCGTTTTAACCTTGACTTTCTTATTTGTTTTGTCAGGGAAGAAAAATACCCGGGGCCCTTGCAGACAGTTGAAGTCTACGGGGATCACACGGGCGAGTAACGAAAAGATCACCGTCACCTTTTCTGAGGAAAAGAATGGTTCGGACACATCTGACCAGCACAGCACCCTGGTGACGGAGATAGGGGCGATATTGCGTGCCCATTGCCCTATGCAATGGAAATCATGGCAATTTGTCCCAGATGAAACGAAGGCGGCGATGTGGCACGAGCTGTCGGTGAGTGTATTCTATACTTTGTACTACTTTGTTTAATTAAGTCCAATATTTTGTATATTTTAATAATATTGTTTTATATTTGCAGGTCAACTTTAACACTACGAACCTTGATGCCAAACGAGTAAACTACATAGACGGCCTCTTCAAAGAGCGGTACAAAGAGTGGAAGCACGACCTCCACAAAGTTTTCAAGTTGTATTCGGACCCACAGGTTGCTTTAGCCCGATGATGCCCTAAGGAGTTGACGGAGCGGCCTGAAGATTGGGAGTGGTTATGTAACCACTTTCAAGACCCTGCTTTTTTGGTAAGTTTACACATATTTTATTATTTAACTCAACAATTAATATATGCACTAACAAATATATATTATTTAACTCAACTTTTTTGGTTCAACAGATCCGTTCTCGAGCCAATGGGATAAATAGGTCGAAAAAGGTACTTCATCACCACTCTGGTTCGATGCCCTTTGCCTATAGACTGGCTCAACAACGACAGGTAAAACTTTACATGTTTTTATTTTTAATATAATTTAATATTTCTTAATTTTAAATTTTAACCTTTTTTTTTATTTTTTAGCAAGGTGCGAAGTTTCCGGAGATTGACATGTTCCAGGAAGTTTATGTCCGCCCCGGTGATGAGACGGCTGAGCAGCTCTATGTAAGTTTCTTTAATTACTTGTTAATTTTCTTTTATAATTATTATAAACAATAATATATAATTTCTTATTACAGGCCACTATGGTGGAGAAGAGCAATACTCATCTCGAAGAAGTGGCATCGCAGCTTCCCCCCGACATCCCTATGGAGGATGTCACTCCAACTGAGGATGCTGGTCTTCGTATACTAACGGAGACGCTAGACCAGACCCTTGGTCCTAGGCGGGGTAGGGTTTACCGGGGGATGGGGAAAGCGCGACTCCGAGAGAAGGAGAAGGGTGCCTCATCTTCTAACAACAATTCAGAAGAGGTCACCACATTGAAGGCAAAAGTCTCAGACCTGGAGCAGAAGCTAGAGGCTCAGGCAACCCTATTAGAGGCTCAGGCAACCCAATTCGCGTCTCAGATGAGCCAAGTCTTAAACGCCCTCCAATTGTCCGGCATTCCACTCAATACGCCATCATCTGATTCGCAGCCCCCTCAGTAGCTAGTTATTTCGTTTTAAGATTTTAATTTGTTTTTATTATTAAATATTGTGTACGTACATTTCTTTATATAATCAACTTTGTTTTTTACATTGTTCATTATATTGTATTGTCTTTTAAATACCAATTAATGAAACACAAATCAAAAAATTTAAAAAAAAATATTAATCAATAAAATAAATAAATAAATAAATAAAAACATAAAATAAAATAAAATAAATAAATATTTTGGGCTACGAATAGCCGTCGTCGCCCAAAGCTACTTTGGGCCACGAATCTCCGTCGTCGCCCAAAGCTACTTTGGGCCACGAATCCCCCATCGTCGCCCAAACATACTTTGGGCCACGAATCACCGTCGTCGCCCAAAGCTAGTTTGGGCCACGAATCCCCCATTGTCGCCCAAAGATACTTTGGGCCACGAAACACCATCGTCGCCCAAAGCTACTTTGGGCCACGAATCACCGTCGTCGCCCCAAAGCTACTTTGGGCCACGAATCACCGTCGTCGCCCAAAGATACTTTGGGCGACGAACGTATATCCTTCGTCGCCCATATGTTTGGTCGACGGACTTTGAGCGACGAATAGTGGGCGACGAATTATTGGTCGCCCAAACGTTTAGGCGACGAAATATGACTTTGGGCGACGAAATTGTTTTTGTCGCCCAAGTGCCTTTTTGTACTAGTGATTTCATTCATGAGTAATATCTATGAGAATACAGATCAAAGAATCAAAGTATTATACTTTTCAATGGACCAGAAGGGTCAAAACCTTAAAGATTTTGAAATAAAAACCAAATACAAACAATCATATAACAAAAATTTGGAAGTGAGAAGGGTCAAGTGATCCTCCTGAGCCTTCAATATTGGCTCCGTCAGTGTTTTAAATATCAGCTAGAGCTAGCTAGAGTTTTGCTTTTACAATATGATCTACACCAATCACTTTACCAAAATGATGTGTTTTGTTTTTTCAGGAGTCGGGTAAGAAATACCGCTATACTAACTGTTAGTTGGCCGAATGGCGGTCGAATGTTGTAAAGAGAAATATCAATTACTACATCCGATCTTTTATTGTTTTTCCTTTTTATATTTTCTTGATTGAAGTGGTAGGCCTGAAAAACAAATATCATCCGTGGTCCTTTAAAGTACAAGACAATTATTGAGTGAACCATGCATGCACAATCCTATAATTTTCGAAGCATAGCACATGGAATGAAATTGACTAGCTAGTATATTATGGAACTTTTAGATTGAAAACGCTATGCCAACCACAAGTTCCTATGGACACCTGCAATGTCAAATGAAGATAAAGCCTCACATGAAAACAAAAACAATTCCACGTATCTGAAAAGAAAAGAAAACCTGCCAAGAACGCTTGGTCAACTTGAATTAATCAGACCCTGCATTTCCAACCCTATTCCAAAAGAAAAGAAAAATCTATATATAATCCCCTCTTGTACTCTTTTAATTCGTTTTGGCAACTTGTTTCTACTTGTTTTCGATCCGTAGTTTCTTGGAAATTTAGGTCATTTTGTTTGGTCTTCATGTCTGTTTGCTGGCGGTGGCATTTGTTTTTATGGCCTGAGCACCAAGTTTTTGTAGTCTTGTATATGTATTTGGGTATTAGGATTGGTCTCGTTTGCTGTCGTTAGCAAGTGATATGAAAGCTTTTAGATTGAAAACGCGTAGCCACGATCGAATAAAACACGGTTTTTGTCTAGGGTTGTCCAGATTTCATAAGTTATAACCACTTCTATTTATTAATTAATACAATCTTAATTTTTTGCATAGCTCATTCATTGGTCATGCCTCCATCTCAATTTTGAAGTCTAAAACAAAAATGAAGGTGATTAGAAACAAGATTTGACACAAATTTTCAATCATTAGATAACGATCGATCATATTAATGGTTGAGATTAAATCTCACAACTAATTTTATTTCTATTCTTTTTACAGTACTTTTACACAAAATTAATTAGTTTTATTAGCATAATAATTAATTACAGATTCCCCAAATTAATCAATCCTCGCCTATGAGAAAAACTCTCCTTCTTACAAACTCTAGTTTTACCATTGCAAATCTAGCATTCAAGCTAAATCCATTTCCTTGTCGCCGACAATGCCAGCCCAAATGTCAAGAGAAATTGGATGTGGTATCCATCTATGATACGACACTCTTCTGCACTTGAGCTTTCTGTTATCCTGATTCAAATCAAATTGGTTTGAAGTTTTTGTTTAGTTTTTGGAGTTTAGGGTTTTTAAGCAAGCTTGGATAATTTTATCAATTTCCGCAATGGGTTTTTACTTTTTAGTTAGTTAGTATTCATGTCCATATGAACGATACCCAGAACTATGTCAACCTAGACAATATTTTAATTATGCAGAGAAAAATGTCAAACGTTAATTTTTTTGCAAATAAACAAATGACTGGATTTTAGGGTTAAAGATTGATGTCGTCGGAGATGTGGATTCAATACTAAAAGTGATCGATCGAATGGTAAAGAAATTGATGTCTGACTTTTATGATATAGCGAATTGACATAGAAAGTGGAGTTTGTTCTACAAAAATCGCAGCAAGATAATGTTGCAAGAAGACAACAAACCAGTAGTAAAGCAGCAGCAAAATAACGAATGTAACTCAAAGAGCAAAAACCTCATGAAACAAGCCTCCTAAAATTCACAAACAGCTAGGAGAAATATATAGTCTTACTTTTTAATTTGGGTATTTTTTTTCAAACTCGTGCGCTAATGAAAGAATGGAGAAGTAGAAGAAGAAGAGTTATATTCTTCTTTCAATGCTCGGAAATATTAATTGGTTATTGTGTATTAATTATAACTTATAAATAAAAATAATATTTTATTTTGGATAAAAGTAATTGAAGAAATTAGGTTTTAAATTAAATCTTAACCATTGATAGTGGGCTAATCTAATGGTTGAAAATTTGTGTCAAATCTTGTGTCTAAATTATGGTGCCATGAATTCTTCCGAACTTTGTTATATATACACTTGCAAAGATGTTCGGAGTGGGCTACAATGCTCGCAAGTATTAAATGCTTACACCGATCTCACCATTAAAAATAGGGAGGAGAGAGGAGAGAGGGGGGGAAAGGAGGGTGAGATTGGTGTGAGCATTCAATGCTTGCGAGCACTGTAGCCAGTCCCAAGATGTTCATTCACCGAAGAAAATAGGGAATGATTCCTACACACCATTTTCATCTTCTGCATACATAAATTGATTTCTATTCTTTGAGTCTCTTTTTTATTTGTTCAATCTAAAGGCCAAAAGTAAAAAGGATTGTGGAGAAAAAAAATGGTGTGTGAAAATCAATAGTTTTATATGAATCATTAATTAGAATTGATTCTTACTTGAATATGCCGTTGAATTTTACAAGATCTCAATATAAGCAAATATTCTTTGATAATATATGTCTGACATAAAAACACTATTCTTGATTCATAAATAATTCTTTTTAGGTCATTCCTCGATATAGAGCGGTCCCACTCGCTATAATATACAATGGAGCTCAACTACATTTTCAACTCGATCTCTCATATATATAGGAGCTCAACTACATTTTCGTAATATTCATACTTAATCATAATTACGAAACCATAGCGTGGACGGTGATGCCAATGAAGGTTAATCACTCAGAGATTAATATATAGCTCTCCAAGCACCAATATAAGAGTGAAAGTCAACTAGTTTCTGAATATATATTTGTCTGATCCCATACATGGGGGGTGGGAGGTTGAGATTCTTGTAGTGGGTCTGCCCTATCTGGAAGCTTAATTAACTCAGAGGATATCTAGGAAATACAATCTAATAGAATACAATCTGGATTAATTCAAATCCAATATTTGATGATGAAAGAAATACAATCTCATACAATGTAATCTTTTACTTGTGCACTAGGTAGATTTTGATTTTGATTCGAGTTTGGACTAGATTTCATACGAAAGATATCCTCAAGGACTATGAAGAGGTAGTACTCATTTGAATCTCAAATAGATTTTTTCCAAATATTATTATGGGGTTTGAGTTCCTCACAGATCATCATATCATACAAGTTTAGACTAAGATTAATTACATATGAAATTATATGAAATATATCTTTAAGGACTATGAGCTCGTCATGTAAAATCTAAATTGGATTTTGGCTCCACTATTTGTGGGGAGGTCTGAGTTGAGTTTCTTAGCTAGAATCTGCACATCCTTAATACATTACAAAAATGATGATGCTATTTTTATTAATCACAACACCAGATTTTTTGTGTGGTTACAATCACAACACCAATTTTTTAATCCTAAACACGATGCACATGCGGTTCATACACTCATAATAAACCTCCTTTTTTTATTAGTTAGTGTTTCAACTTATTTTATCTTATCCAGATAAGAATATTGACACCTTCAAAACAAGATTGTTAATAACTTTGAGTAAGTTTAATTTATCTATTATTAAGTTTTTTCAAGTTAACTTCTTCAAGGGTTCAATATTCCACGAGATACAGTTTAACCACTGTTCCATGATAAATTGTTTGCTATTATTCTATTTCAGACTCAACCAAATGAAAGGACAAAAATTGTTTCCAACCGACAAATTAAGGAAAAATGTGTGTATAGAACGCGCGACGATATTGAGCCGTTTCATTTGAATTAAATCATTTTCTAGTTTTATTATATATCGATTTTTATAAAAATACCGAAATCTAATTTATAGATATATTAACGAATATTTTGATATTGATATTGTTGATCATTGACGAAAATGATGGAAATGAGGTTTAAATTTGGAAACGTTGAGTGAAACTTTAGGAATGATTTTATCATTTAACAATTCATGTATAACACACATAAACTTATGAAAATTCTATTCATATTAGAAATAAAGTATAAATGAGAGAGTTGAGGGAGAAAGTGGAGGAGAAAATATGAGTGTATTCTTTCATTATCATTAGACTCCTTCATATAGGGTAAGAGTAACTTGGAGGAGAAGCAGGTGTCTCTAATTTACATCAATGATCAATAAAAGATTAACTAACAATATTACACAATTGGTTACAAATATGGATAGCCACATAGACATAAATATTTACAACACTCCTCCTTGGATGTCCGTGCGTTAATGAAGTTATGTCCACCGTCAATGATAGTTGCCTCGATAAAACCTTGCTTGGAAAACCCAGTGGGACAAAACCAAAGCAAAGGAGAAAAATCGAGCACAATTGAAAAAACATTGATAAGGTGTTGGACATGCATAATGTTGCCTCGCTAAAACCTTCCCAGAAAAAATTCAATGGGATAAAAACTTGTCGAAGGAAAAGAGCACAACGCACATATGTCCAATATAACATATTGTCGAAGACTCCCTTTGATGAATAACTCCCCCGAAAGATAGTAAGCCTTAATTCGATTGTCGTCATTGTTGAGTTTGATATAGACGAATATTCATCTTCAGAAATTGAACTTTAGTAAAACTTGTTCTTGGGAAGTATTAGAGTTTATCGAGAGTTGACAATAGTCATTTGTATTCCTACAAAGAACAAATAAATACAAAAAGAAAATTCTAGGATTTGAAATAAAGTAGGAGCATTTTAACTCCACGGCAAATAAAAACCATATATACAAATAGCCTCACACGACTTTCAGTAGTCCTATATAAATGTGAACTGTTCCAAGAGTGTGTTGCAACAATATAACTTTAGTTCGAACTATCAAGAGTACTCATTGAGGCGATTTATACCAAACTTATTTAAAATAGGTATTGAGTACATATTTTTGAGCTTTTAGGCTTTTTATTTGAAATCTTCCATAGAGTTTCATGGAATTATCTATACTTTTAAAAATCACTTCGAGAGATATACTAAAACTTTTAAAAAAATCTCAAGTAGTATATATGTCTTCTCCACATGCCATAAGTCTCATGTTAAAATAACATTGTACTTATATAGATGTGATTGAGTCTACAATAAGGCTATAAGTCTGCCATGTTTCATGCATGCGACAGATTAATCTACGTCACTTATGAGACAACAGCAGATGTATTAACGCTGATTCACGACGTTCTTAAAACTGTCGTTTTTCCCCTAACGACGAAAATAATGGTCTCATCAAAGTGACTATTTGGTAAAAATGCGGTAAATATGAGCACAACCAAAAAGAAAGATAAATATGAATCTCAATTTTTATGGATTGAGCCATCTTTGTGTACACATTATTGTTGGTTGGAATCAAAAATTAAAAAACCAATCCGATCAAGATGATGTACGTGATCAAGATGCATCTCCGAAGCAAAATTAAGCAATGAATACAATGCTTAAAGATTTTGGTAAGTCATAAGAAGTTGTGTGCTCAAAACCAATCCCAAGTGACATGAAATAGCCTATAAAATTTGGGAAATTGTGCTTCTAATAGCAAGCAAATATTATGACCATCTTATAGATACATCTAGGTCAAATAGTCCATAGTTAGATGTTGATTAAGCTCACACATATGCTTTTAAGTTCTCGAGAAGAAAATGAGGATCCAAGGTCAATTTTGACTTAGATGGTTTGAGGACCAATTTATCATGTGAGCAATCCTTATAAGGACGTACACAATGCACTATGTTGAGTATGTCTATACGAATTTGTGATAATCCTACACATCATTATGAATTTTTAATGGCCAAGATAATCATGCCATCATTTGGTCAATGAACTTCTGGTTCATGACAAGCGTACACTACTTCTATGATTGTGCGATACAACTCATAAGAGAGAGTAGGAGTTGCTTTAGAAAAATGACTTGATTGAGATTAAAATACAATTTGATATAAAAATAAATTCAATTAACAAATTCATAGCAACATAAAAATATTGAATTAAACAGAATTGAAATCAACATAATAAAAGTGCTGAAAAATAAATAAAATAAAATAAAATGAAGAGCCAAGCTATTGGGTGATAAGTCAACTGTTAATTGCTTGTAAGCTTTAGTGTCACATTCTGGATTGGCTCCGCTGTAGCACGATATTGTTCGCTTTGGGCCATGCCCTCACGGTTTTGTTTCTGGGAACTCATGAACAACTTCCCAGTGGGTCACCCCCATCGTGGGATTGCTCTAGCCCAAACTCGCTTAACTTCGGAGTTCCGATGGAATCCGAAGCCAGTGAGCTCCCAAAAGGCCTCGTACTAAATGGAGGTGGGCATGTACATATAAGGCACATCACCCCCTCTCTGTTGGTCGATGTGGGATATCACATTTGAGGGGAGATAAAACTCAACCATTAAGAATGGAATAAAATGATTTTTCATCTGTATTAGAGAATAAGTCTGAATCTCATAAGTCTGAATCTCAAAGTGGGTGATGTCTACCGAACTCAAATTCATAGGAGAATTGTTGTCTCAACTATCTGCATTTGTCTTTAATCAAGACTTGGTAAAAATACACTAAATATTTTGGTGAGGGGCAGAGTCGTGCTTGATGCCTAATTGCAATAGCACAAGTACATTCACCAAAAAAAATTCGTCTAGTTTAATTATGCAATTAAAACTCGAGGAACTTTAGGCCCTTAATTATTTAGAATCAACGAACGCTAGGTTTCGATTCAATCGAATAATTTTGTCACTAGGATGCGCAATTTCATTACTAGGAAAAGGACAAAATAATTTTCTCATCAGTGTCAGGAAAAAGAATACTCAAGGTGGGTTGTATCCATTGAGTCCGACATATTCGAATTCCCATTTGGGTTAGAAATGCAATGAGCTATAGACTTTATTTAATTGCATAAATATGAACTTCAAATACACATTATATGATGCTATATGCCTCCCACTCATCGTTGGATGAGGATAAAGATCAACACAGATTAAAATCCAGTTCTTGTTATAGGATGAGAGTTAGAAGGACTGTAGCTCCTAATATCTTATGTTAAAACTTATCACCATCACCGGTGACATAATAACTAATTAAATTCATAATGCTCTAAAACTAATTAAATTCATAATGCTCATCATCATCACATGGGACATAATAATTAATTAAACTCATAATGCTCTATTGGAGTTAAGAGAATATAAAAAGTCATATATATTATTTGAGTATTCAATTATAATCTAATTAGCAATAAAAGTAATTATTTTTCTTTTACGCCAATTGATTATATTAAAACTCTCGGCCATATATGAATCATCTTAGATTTATGATTCCATAAAGTAGCTTCATCGAGTTTTTGTAATAATAAGTACTAACCAATAAGCATAGATAATCAACGTGCCAAATAAAAATATGTATGCAATGGACGAACTATGCTATTTCATGTTTGCAGGGTTATGACATATTCATCCTTCTTTCTCATAAGTCATAAACGTGTATAGCTGGAAGGCACGAATGAAAATAGAAAAAAAAAAGGATGCAAAGGACATATCGCCTGGATATATATAATATGACAACAGATCTTTAAGAAGAAATAGGTATAGATATATGAATTCATAATTCATATACAGTCAGTGGCGAAGCCAGGATTTATCAGAAGGAGAGGCGAATTTAAAAGAATGCAAGGTTAAAGAAAAATTGTAACAACTAAATATTTTTATATGGTAATGTATTTCATAATTAATTAATACAAACAAATTACAATTGTTGCCGGCGAGGTTTCATGTCATGAAAACGTCGTATAATAGGCTCATTATCAATACAAGCAAATACATCTTTCTCAATGTAAACAAGCATGCTATCACTCAACCATTGATCTCCCATTTTGTTACGCAATGGTGTTTTCACAATTTTCGTAGCAAAAAAAGCTCTCTCCACCGAAGCGGTTGCAACCGGTAGCACCAAAGTCAATGTATATACCTTTCACACCTTCCAGTCTTCACTAACTCTTTTGCAAGATCACTAATTTCTCTCAATGATGAAAACTCACTATGTATCTTCATATCATAAATGTAATTGTCAAGTTGAATTGGAAGATTCATGAGGTTCATACGATCAAAATCTTGAGGATACAGTTGGGCTAAACAATTTATTAATCAATGATATGACGCCACGTGGAAAATAAAAATGATTTTTCGTAGGATCCTCTGCATGTTTTTTACCTTGCAATATTATGGAAGGCTTTTAATCGAAGCCTTTCAAATAAATCTAATGGTAATAAATAGTGCCACGTCGGATTCTCTTTACTTTTAATCCTCATCCCTTCCATCTTATTCTTCCTCACACCGCTGAAGTGCCCAGACAGTCAGCCAAAGGATTGTATCGCCGACTTGACAATCGCTGCTTCCCAGTTTCTGGTCGAATCAGGGGGGCTCAAGCGTCGCTTATGCCTTTATTTTCCGGGTGAGCGGAGGGGCGACCACCCCCCTTTGCTCCTACATAGCTTCGCCTATATATACAGTAATGGTGTAGAAAATATTTCTATACTATAACAACAAAGGCAAAAAGGAAAAACAAATCCGTAGCATCGTGAAGTTCAATGGTTGAGTGCAACAGAAACTCAAAACCACACGATGACTCTAGTTTAGATAAAATAAAAAAATAAAAAATTAAGATCAAGTCAAAAGCGTATTGATAACGTATTAGAAATAAAGTATAAAGAAAGAGAGAACATGAGAGACGAGGGAGAAAGTGGAGGAGAAAATATGAGTGTATCATTTCATTTTCATTAGACCCCTTTAAAGGGGTGGGCACGGGCCGGGTCGGGCCCAAAATTTGAAGGACCAGACCAGACCCATTTTATTTCCAAATGGGGCGGAGCGGGGCAGATCCTCTATATTTGAAAAATGGAACCGGATCTAACCTGTAAAAGGGACCGGGTCCTATGGGTCCAATTTTTTTTCTTTTTTTTTTCTTATGCCTTCTTCCTTCTTCTTCATTTGTATGAACAAACAGCAGTACCCTTTTTTTTTCCTTCTGCCTTCTTTCTTTTTCTTCTTATGTGCGAATAAACAGCAGCAGCAGACTTCTTCCTTCTTCTCATCCTTCTTCTTCCTTCTGCCTTCTTCGATCTCGACCGACCCTAACGACACCCCGACAAAGGTGGGTTTTGCAGATTCTTTGAGTTTTATAGGTGCCTACTTTGATTTTCACATTTGGGTTTTGCAGATTCTTTTCAAAGATGAATCATTTGATGACCAAGGACGAAGGACGATCTCGATCTCGATGGTGGTGCAGCTCGATCTCGATCGAGATGGCTACGGTGAGATGGTGGTGCCTCGTCGATCTCGATCCAGTTGGGGAAGAAGGAAGACTGATGAAGGACAAACGAAGTCTGGGTCTGGGCCTCGATTAATACATATAGGTCGGGGGCGGGGCCCCGTTTATTTCAGTGTTTGGACTCGCCCCACCCCGCCCCGTTGTCTCTTAAAAATTTTTGAACCTGCCCCGGACCCACCCCGAACTGCTTGAACATGCCTCGATCCGCGGGTTTAGGGCCCATTTGCCCACCCCTACCTTTTATATAGGGTAAGAGTAACTTGGAAGATAAGCCTAAATGTCTCTAACTTGCATCAATAGTCAATCAGAGATTAACTAACAATATTACACAATTTGTTACGAGTACAGACAACCACATAGACATAAATATTTCCAACAATTCACATAATAAGTATATGATATGTAAGGGGATGCAACATGCCGATGACAATTAATATCATAAAATAATCATTATCATGAAAAATTATAACATATTATTATTGAAAATTTGATTAGCATGATATATTTCTCATAAAATTTAACTAAAAGCAAGTGATGCTACTTAATTGACCTAGTCAAAATGTATTCTCGGACATGAAATTCATACATTTCATTTGAGCTACCTACTATTCCCCCATAGATAGGATATGTAAGATGAACCCAACTACACGATGCATAACCTTGATTGAGATAGGGAACTCCATAGCTTCCATAGTCATATAAGCTATTTGAGGTGGATGTTGATAAAATTGACCATAACCATATTCACCCAAGCCATAATCTTCATTTGAGTTGTTACTGTGTTCGGTTCCTATACTCAAGGAGTCAAAACTAATAGTGAGGAAATCTTCAGAATATGGATTGTCGTATCCTTCGTGCATGTCTTCTATTGATAGCTTTGCTAATAGCATCCCTCCCCAGTGAATGGGCTCAAGTCATGCCTACCGGTATAGTATCATTGTCTATTTTCCTTATCGATTTCCACCATTAACTCCTCCATCATCATCCGAATAATTGTCTTGAGTGTTCTCCCACCAGTAACATTATTGTCAAGTCTTGTTGTCAAATTTGAGGACTAAGCATTTCCCTATCAAATGAACCAAGTTCTTCACTCCTAGCTTCTTCAGACGTATCACTCTATCAACATCACCAGCAAGGTGCAATAATCGTGGGTTTGTGATGGGCTTGTGCTGGTCTTGTATACAAGGTTTGTGCTGGGTTTGAAGCTGGGTCCATTGAGATATTGGTGCTACTGTGCTTCTGTGTAAACGTCATTTGTTATTCAACGGACCATTACTAATATTTGTTAACCATCCTCATGATCCACAACTTGATGTTTATGCAAAATAAATCTGAATGAATAATATTTACTATATTTAGGGCAACTACTTACTACTCTTCAGTATCGTGAAATTCACTTGCTTTTAGTGTTATTACCCAAAGTTTGATTTTTTCTGACATCTCAGCTGCTAGTATTCGTTAAGCCTCCGCTAAAGCTAACGGACACTATGGACAATTAAAATTAAAAAAAAAAATTGCCCCGAATTCTTCTCCGGCATTTGTCAATTCCTAAGAACCTGTAAGCGATAGTAGTCCTCTCAAACTCGCACGTCCCTTCGTGCTTCTGATTTCACAAACATCATGAAATGTCTATAGGCCATGCCGTGATGAAAAGCTCAAGAATGTCACGCATTCACAAAGAACTCCTAAGAATGGATGCGAGAGACCTTGGTTCACGCCTCGGTCTTGCGGGGCCAGTGAATCGAGTTCACCGAGGCACAAGCTTCCAATCCCATTCAGAAGAACCTCTCCTAGAGACTAAGGTCTATCTCTCCTTGCGGGCAAACAAGCATAACCTTAATCGTAGTCACCACAATCCAACTTCATCTTCGATAGGCGAGATAGCTTGGGAGGCAGCTCAACTCGAAATCTTGCCGCGTGGGTTTGTGCCTTCCCCGCAATCCCCTTTCCAACCCGAATCTGAATCCCTCCGTATTTGGACAATCATCAAGACCTATCGACGGCAATGGAGTCAAGAAACACCGACCCCAACCCAAAGCGAAAGATAATGGAAGCCTCTCCCAAACCTCACTGTACTCAAAACCCATTTCCATATCCATTGCCGTTGCCATAACCAAGACCATTGTTTGGGTGGCATATAGGAATATTCCCCACCTATCCCCAACTTGCATTTCTTGCTACTTCGCTCGTACCAAACTGCCCAACCCATGTAATCACCACCATCATCACCATTCTGATTCATCGTAATGCCGTCACTGCCACGCCATAATCATCGACATTCACTCTTGATCCGTGGACAAAGCCATGAGAATCCTCCTGCTCCCAAACACAATCAATGTGCGCTAATCCATCACGAATGGGCTGTAGTGCTCGCATTGACGCCGCAACATCCAAGTTCTTGCAACAAGAGATCCCAACATCAACCAAAGTCTTCCCCTCAACAAACAAGCCACGTCCTCAACCCTTTACCGTAATCCTCTTACATTCATGGATCTCAAACTTGGCCAATTCAGTAACAATAATTCCTATCGCAATCTCAATCAACCCCATGTCCGTCAAATCGGCCGAGTTCTTAATCGATAATACCCAGCCCCCGCACACGCCGCACGTCGTCGGAAGCTCGGACTAAATCGCCGAGCAAATCCCATGGAATTGGCCCACTGAGCGCCTCTACCTCTAGGCACTTGGACCCAAGCACTTCCAAAGTACAACCTTGATGCAAATTCTCAGAGGTGAATGGAACATTGACCCCGATGCCAATCGACGCCGTCTTTTGTTGGGCACCGATTCTTGTTGTAGCCGGCGATGGTGGCGTCATTGTCCATGACATCGCCGAGAAAGTGAGAGATTAGAGTTCTGCCATACGTAGTAAGAAGGAGCCGCAGCCTTTTGGCCGTGACCGGGATTTATTGTGAAACAGAGGGAAACTAGCACCAAGAACCCTATCCCACCCGAAATTTCATCTCGCCCATCGGGAAATCGAAAACCCGTGTCGCAGTAAAAACGACATTTTATGAATCGGGGTTTTTTGTTTCTGGATTGAAATTGTACAGAATTGTATGAACAGAGAGAGATGGAAGCTTTGAAGGTTTGGACCTTTTTTTTTTATAAGTAATTTTTTAATTGTCCACAAGTACAGCGCTTTAACGAGAACTTAACGAAAATACTAACTAGAGTGAAAGTAGAAGAAAAATCAAACTTTAGGTATGAAAGTGAGACAAAAACTAAGGGTAAAGAAAAGAATTTACCATACTTGAGGTAGTAAAGTGAGTTTAACCCATATTTTTATATATATTGCTAATTACTTATTAGTCCCTTAAGATGCAACAATGGACATGAACATAATACCAAATTGATTTTACGATTTTAAGAAGAATCTTTATTCAAATTAAGTGTACGCTAAGATGGAGAAAACCATAATTAGGTTTGCAACCAAATAGAAGATGGCTCCAGAAAGAATTCTTGGTAAACTGATTAATGCAAATTAATGTTTCACTTACAAGAGCTCATTCTTTTTCTTTTTAAACACCAATTGAAACATATCTACTGTTTCATGGGTTGCTTTTTTGTTTCTATTATTATATTAATTTTTTACATGTTAAATTGTGGTTTTCTTCAGTTTATTGAGTACTTAAACTCTTTATATGTCATAACATTGTTTTTTGAAACTTCAAATCTGGTAATCTTTCCCCAAATCTCCAAAAAATTCCTCTTATTTTGTCTTTTTAATCCCAATTAATTATCTTCTTCTACACTAATAAATATTAGGGTTGCAATTTGGGCTGGGTCAACCTTAACCGGCCCATACCCAATTTGATGTTAAATCTAATCGGCATGCTAGAATGAAGTAAAACCCGCCCAAATTCAACCCGACCTTCACCCGATTATTTGTTGGGTTAGGTTGGATTGATACTTTGCCCGCCCATGTCAACTCAAACTCCAACCCGGTTTCTAGCCCTAATTATGCACATATTACCCGTCCCACTTCATATTATGTGTTATGTACAAGTTTGGGATGGCTAGTTTGTTGTTTAGTTTTCATTTTAACAACAAATTTCAACTTTACATGGTTGAAACATTAGCACAAGGCCCCACTTTTATTAAATAGTTTTGTGTTATTTGGGTCAAAATTTGAGATTTATCTTATAAAAGCCAATGTGTTACAAGATTGAACTTGATAAAGTTAGCAAACCCAACCCAACCCGAGTAAACCCGAACTAAATAAACCTACATGAACCCGAACCCAACCCAAACTCGAATTAGGAATGTTGGGTTAGGGTTTGGGTTGACCATTTAACCTCATCTGAGTTGCAGCCCTACTAATAATGCATTGCTAATTGAATGTTGATCATTGATGTTAGGGAGAGAGAACCAACATAAAAATTTGGGTTTCCAGAAAGACTTGAATTCAAACAGCAAGCTAAATTAAGTAAATAAATAAATAAACCAAGTGGAGTGGAGTGAAAATAAATTCTCTAGTACAAATAATTAAGAATTATTTACAATAAATTAAAATAAATAAATAAAACTTCTAGTCTCACATCTAATTCGATCTCATCCCTACTACCCTCTTGACGATCTAGTTTGTAAAACCCGCATAACAATACAAGGGTGAGCTTTAAAAGCTTAGTAGGGACATATCCTTACCACAATAAATTGACAATACTAAATTAAGTGTCATGGAATTATATAATCAAATATCATATCATTATCGGATAACAAGGCATGAGTAATGCAATAATCTTCGTCTCTACTCCATTAATTTATATAATAAAACATACAAACTTGCACGCCCCATACCAGGCATTTTACCACTGCAGTGGTGATTAAAATGTTCTTATTATACAAATAAACTCTTGTAAATCAATCATCCAATTTCCCTTTGTTAGTCATCTGCTTAACTCTTTGTCACCACCCCAAATTACCCGATAAAACCATGTGCACTTTGGGCTAACTCTGAGACCTGGTAACAACCAAGAGTTACTCAACTGCACAAAAGATCCTTTCCATTATCCTCTTTTTCACAATTCCGTTCTCAACAAATTCCAACCACATCTCATAACATGAGTGATTCACAAATATGTCATTTTTGTCCCGTTCATATTTATGCTGTAAGGGGTGGGAGAGGGGGAGGTCAAGGGTACGAGAAGAATAGAGAGAAATAAGGATAATGAAATTGTGATGAATGAATTCCCTATGCCGTTGCTTTTATTTATGGTAAACCAAGCACATGATAATAGAATAGAAACACTAGATTATGATATCATTTAATCCCCATCTACCTAGAATCTCCCATAACAATCACATGCCAATATAAATTGTAAAACTCCCCTTGAGTGTGTAAATACTATGTAGACATTGCATCAGATCTTAAAGATGATGTAGAGATAGTTGATGAAGTCTGCCTCGTAGACAAGAACATAGAACATGCTAGTCCTAAAATACGAACTTGCATAAAGAAGTAAACCTTTACAAAACCCGGCTATAGTAAAACCCAAGGCGGGACAAAAACCCATAGTCTAAGGAGAAAAGTGGAGCTAATGGAAAATGTTCTTATGCCAAGATGACGTACACAAGCGTATGACCAATCCGTAATGAGTGCCTCATTAAAACCGTCATGCAACAAATACCCAATGGAAAAATGATCCCGATCGTAGGGAAAAGAGTACATTAAGGTCAAGATAGTATACTAAGATACTCCTCCGAGTTTGACAAAATTCCAAATGAGAAACTAACAGTGGTGCAACCGATTAATTTACGCATACCAATTCCTTGGACAAGCTTCGAAAAGTAGACTTCAGCAATTTGGTGAAGGTCAAGAACGCTGCCTTAGGAATGGATTTGCTTGATTTCAATCTTTCCGATGCTCTGCTGTTGATGTGAGAAGAAGAACTTGACGCAACATGCTTGGTGTTGTTTCCTGATGTATCTTTTCTTGATCTCGGTCAATACAAGCGGCATTATCTTCAAACCCATCGTTGTCGAAACATCAACGACGGAAGAAAGTCCTCAATTGCTTCGAATATTCTCAACAACAACTCGCCTAAAAACACTCACGAGTAACTTCGTGAAGGGTGAGAATCTCAGCATGGTTCGAAGAGGGAGCAACTAAGGTCTGTTTGGTTGACCTCCAAGATACACGTGAGTTGTCTCCAACGGTAAAGACATAACATGTTTGAGAATGGTGCATTGTGCAGTGTCAAATAATTAACTCGTGACGCATAACTAACAAGGCAAGCATCATTCAAACCAAGGGCAAAGGATCTATTATGAGATGCATATGGATAAAATAAACCCAAATCAAGTACCTTAAGGTAACAAATGATGTCTTTAGCACCATTCTAGTGTCTCGTTGTAGGTGCGTTGCTATATCTTGTAAGAAGATTAACAGAGAAGGAGATGTTCTGGCCTAGTGCACTCGAGCTACACAATAAAGCACCGATTGCACTAAGATATGGAACTCATGCCCAAAACCTCTTCCTCATTGCCTTTTAGGACAGAAGAGTCTCGTTTTGGCATCTAGCATTCGGACAATCATAAGGAGTACTGAAGGTTTCGCTTTGTCTTCATTAAAATGACGTAACACCTTCTCGGGATCGAATACTATTCGAACGATGCCTGTGCCCAGCCGAGGCGCAGCATCGAGCTCTTCCCAAGATATTTCATCTCAAATTCCAACTTCAAGTGCGAGGCAGTTTTCCCAAGCTCTTCGAAAGTCTCAATGAGATTCATGTCGTCGACATAGACTCGCAACTATCGCAAATCCGAAATGTGACTTCTAATAAACACGCATGGGCATAATTCATTATTCACATATCTCTGACTAATCAGATACCACTGTGACGTTATACCACATTCATCCGGATTGCTTCAATCCCTAGAATGAACGCCCTCAATCTAATTGAAAGTGGTGTCCCGTGGTCTAGAACTATTTGATCTAGTGAATGGAAGTCCTTCGGAGAACTTTCTACGTAGATTTATATATCAAGATCCCCATAGGAGATACTCGGCTTTTCATGTCCATAAGCTCCATATTCAGTTTTTTGGAAACTATCAACCGATAAGGTAGTGAAACGCAGGACGCTCCATTACGGGGAATAAGTCTTTTCGTAATCAATCCTATTGTGCTTCGGGCTTGTATCAAAATTATCTCATTCTTCTCTCATTATGTTTCAGGCTTCACATGTGAAGGTGTATGGACTGATGTGCCTAAACATTTTAAGTTTCACAAGTGAATCAAGTTCTACATGGAAGCCGTAAATGCTGCCAATCGTGTCTTGCTTCATGCAAAAATATATCTTTGATGATCAAAGGTTCTTCCATAGCGTGCCATAAAGCTCTTGGATCTTCTTCGTAGAGGTACTTAGTCCGTGCACGGCATATGTTTTCGGATGAAGATCATGGCAAAGCTTGCTTTGTCAACTTCACCAACCTGTTATCCCTGGGTCTCGCCTTAATGGTAGCCCTAAGACTCTTTGCAAAGTGAGATAGAGTTTCACATCTTGCACCCATTTGAGGTAGCTTCTTCTAGAGCCTTTCGTGAGTGGTAGAGTCGAGCTTGTTCAAATTTGACATGTCGTTGTAACGAATGGAACAAGATTGTGATCAAGATTCATGGAAAATGGTCCATAGACACAGTAGAACATTCAGTTCTATTAGACATGTTTTGGTTTTAAATTTATATGAAAAACTTGGTTTCATGGGTATTTTATTTTTAAGGAAACTTCGGTTTCATGACACTTATTAAAACTTTCGGCTCAATTTATGAAACTTGCCCGTGGATACATACAAACGCAATATATAGAACAAAAATAAACATATATTGCAGAAATTGTAGATGAACATAGGTTTACGGTCTTTACTGGAGTGTGAAAATCATTGCCCAAATAATTTGAGTGGGCCAAGTTTGGAGTTGCAAGCCCAAACAAGGAGAAGCTAGGGTTGGCCGCCATGAATTGGGTGTAATTGGGTGCGCTTGTAAGTCCAAAGCCTACCGTAGGCCGGTGTGGGAATGTTAGCGGCTGGGCCCACTTGTGGCCGCCGAAGCAGTGGGCAAAGAACTGTGCCTAGGCCCAACAGTCAGCCAGGGATTGGGCCGAGAATGTGGCGGGCCCAACTGGGGCCGGTTTAAGGTAGGTCGATCAAGGGAGAGTGGCCTAACGGCCTCGAAAGTGGCAATGTAATGAGCTCTGCACCAAGCCGGGTGTACGGTGTCGCCGAGGAAGGGACAAAGCAACGCCGCCGTGCTTTGTCATAGCTTGTAAGCCGGGCGAGGCAAGTCATGGTTCTCGACATCAGTTCAAAATTCGAGGGAATTCCGAGTGAGGAACTCAAGAATTCTGACGAGATTTCAATGGGAAATCTAAAAAGAAATGCATCTACTGACAAGAGTTTGGGACAACTTCAAAGGCTGGGCGGGATTTCATAGTAAAACAGTGAACAAACGCAACCGGTTATTCGCTTCAAAGCAGACCCGGTTTTGAAAGGTTGACTCCAACTGAGCCGTGTGGCCTCGCAATTTTTTTTCAAAATTAAAATACTAAAAATCCTAATTTTCCTTTCGTATACACACAATCATCAATTCACAAAGTAATATATAGCAAACATATATTAAATTTAATGCGAACACAATATTTAGCAAGATTATAATTCTTTTTAAAAGCATAAAATTGGGTTCATGCATTATGGTGAAGGTTCATGCAATCAAGGCCGAAAATATCGAAATTGAAATCGTGTTTTAGAAGTACTTGATTGCATGATGATAGTGTTGTGGCTTATTTATCAAGGGTTAAGAACGAAGAAAGGGGAGGCAAGGTGGGAGGCCGGGGACACTGGAGAGAGAATAGAGAGAAATAGGGATGAGAGAAATTGTGATAAATAATTCACTCATGCCAGTACCTTTATTTATAGGGGGTAAAAACCAAGTAAGATACATAATAGAATAGAAACATTAGATTATGATAGCATTCTAATCCACATCTACCTAGGATTTACACAATTATATAAAACAATTTCATCTTTTCACACATATCACAATATATTCTCAATGAATAACATTCCAACAGTAATTGCTTAAACAATAATACAACACTTCAACCTAAATTCTAATAAATCAATTTCAGAAGTCTCGCCATATTTCTCCTCCTACCTAGATTCCAAAGCAAGCAATATCCTCACCAACACTTTGATTAAACACAAGCGCCGCCGGTAAGTGAAATCCCTCCAATTGTAATATCCTCACCAACACTTTGATTAAACTGATTTCTTCTTTCTTTTTTTGTATTTCTTTTGATCCAATTACCACTCCGCCATTTGGAGAAGAAGGAGGTCTTGTGATGAAACTTGTGACCCTCAATGCCCCAACACAAGCAGAACAGGTTGTTTTGACCATGTAGTTCTTCATGATTTTTGTGTGATATTAGTGAGCCCTCATATCACACTCTTTGTTAAGTAAGGTTGCTTTGGAAGTTAATGAAATGTCATATGTTCTGAAAAAAAAAAACTCATAAATCTATGGTGGCACATCATGGATCTCACAAATTACTAGATTAAAATAAATGATAAGTTATCACATAATTTACATAAATTTAAATCAACTATTAATAAGTCAATCAAATAAACTAATTTGGTTAAATCGCCAAATTAATTGATTTGATCTAAATTAGTATTGAATTTGTTCCAAATCAAGCCCAAGTCAAGTAAATTAATGGAGGCAAATTACATAATTCAAGGCCCAAAAATGATGATTCAATGCAAGTAATTAATCAAGCAGAGGTCTATAAACACAAGGCTCCAAAGCAAAAGAAGGATTTCTTGAACGCACTACAAATTCATAAGACTAAAAAACTATTGCATTACACTCGTGAGGAACCATCAAGCCTCACACATACGTGCTAGTTCCTCCACCATCAAAATCGAATCACACACATCACAAGACAAACCCTGGTGACATACATTTGACTAAGATCAAGCCTTTACGCCGTTTGGATCAAACACACATTTTGTTCTTTTCAAACACTTTTGGAGATCGAATCAGATGATCAGTTTTTGTAAAGATATTCACCCCAAAGATTGTAACCATATTCACTCATTAATACAAATTTACTATTTTGCACATGTGTTCTTTTTTTATTGTTTGCAGTAATTTTTGCGTTTACAAGTTTATCCCTGTCCATTTCTTTTCCTTTTCTTCTATCAGGGAAAAGTGTGTGATGATTTTTTTTTAGAGTATAATAACTTCCTAAAATATAATTGAATCCAAAATCCTAAACACAGGGTTTAATACAAATTATAATCTATTTTTCAAATACTCTCTTTTCGTTGAGAAACTTACTTACTCCAAGGCGTATACTATTTTTCCTTTACTTGTGACTCTCTCTCGTCACATATGACTAGGTTTTGGTTAAAAAAAAATATACACTTATAAAAATTGTAGAATGACTTTTTTAGAGTGACAATAACATTTTCCCCTCCGTTTATGCAAGTTATTCTCCTTTTTTTGGTCATCAATGTCAATTTATACATTGTAACATTGCTCACATGGAAAGTCAAAAGCCCAAGTCATATTTCAGGAGAGAAATTTACATAGAACGGGTTCACCACCACGTGGCGTCCCAATCCAATAATGCATTGACTTGGCAATGTATTATTGGATACGGGACGTCACGTAACGGTGAATCGGTTTCAAGTCCAGCGAGGGTTGGTGCTCGGGGGACGGTGGAACAAATAGGGCCAGATAGCCCGGCCTTGAAGCTCTAGCGTGGGCAGCCCGGTGGAGAGTGGAGGCCCGAGCAGCGGGCCTGTGAGGAATTGATAGCCTGAGAGCCCGAGTGGATGTGACGTCATCCTGGCGCGTAGAATTCGACCATGACGAACCTCTTCTTCTCCACCACATCGCTGAAGTTCGCCGCCTTCAATACGACGACGTCCTTCTCGTCCACCTCCGGCTCCTTGTACGAGTCCTCATGATCGCCGCCCTCGTCGAAATCGGAGTCGTTCTCGAGATCGTCGTAATTGTCCTAGTCGTAGAGGTCCGGATCTGGATAGTGCGGCGCAGCATCACTGTGGTCGGTGGGCTCCTTGAGAAAGCTGAGATCCTCATTGTCGTCTTTAATAGGGTGCGCGTCCTTGCAGAGAACCAAGTGGGAGAAGAAGAGTAGGGCGCTGAGTGCGAACGCGAGAACGAGTCGACTCGCCATTTCGAGTGAGTTAGTGAGCAAGTTCGGGTATTCGATCTGAGATCTGAATGAGTCATAATTATTTTGAATTATTTTATAAATAAAAAATACAAATATTTTATTGTTATTGCCTTTTCGGATAATGACACGTGGCGCAACGAGAACGATTAAAAATCTTATCTGAAATTACAAATAAAATTATTATGTATTATTCTATAAATAAAAAAATACTAATATTTTATTGCCAATTGCTAGGGCAACTCCAGTGCAGGGGTGGAGATGCAAAAGGTTATTGACATGGGAATGCACTGTTTATTAAGGGCATTTACTGTGGCTTGTTTGGCACGTCGGACTGGACTGGACTGCCTTGGACTGGCTTAAGCCGGACTAAGTACTGACCTATGTTTGGTGCTGCATCGGACTAAGAAGCTGGACTGTCAAAATAGTGATGACCTATGTTTGGTGCTGCATCGGACTAAAAAATAATTATTTTATTATTTATATAATAAAGTGTAATTATTATTACATCATTAAGTTTTATTACATCCTTTTCAATAGAATTTAAAGTTGCCGTGGTCATAACCTTTCAGTCGAACATAGCGAAAATGTCGTCAAAATCCGATCCTACAAGTCCCAGACTATGGGTAGGCATCATTTCAACTTATACAGAAGCTGATAGATATTGTTCTATCTGAATTTTTCTGTTCATTTGTTCTCTTTTTATTCTTATTTTCAGCTTGCAATGGAAACGTTACCGCTCGAACTTGTTCGAACACGGTGAGAGGAACTTGGACAAAGGCTAGTAGGCTCTACAAGCAATCAAGCACATATACAGGGAGAAGAACGGTGCTGCTTATCGCTGGCCTCATGCTTCAGCCCTTGAGCTTGGTCGCCGTTCATCAGCCTCCTCCTCATATTCGGCCTATCTTGTTAGAGGACGTCCTTAGCGTCTCTAGGTGTCGGGTAGTTTGTGTTTGGTTGTGTTTTCGGCTTCGGCCAGAAAAGTGATGCTCAAGAATGATACATGTTCTAAGAATCTAAGCTTGGGCTGTAAGATATTGATTTACAATAATAGAGCAACATATGAAAAGGAATAAGTATGCATAAACGTTTAAACAAGCTCAAACAGGGATGTGATAAAGACATGGTTAACAAATTTCCGCTGCCGGAAAAACTATGGTTCCGGTGCATTTCATTGCCAAGTAAATAAAGTCATTCACAAATTGGATAGGGGGAGAAACCTCTAAAGCCTAACATTTGGGAACCCTTGTGTCTCCAAACAGACGGGAAGTTCGGTGTGTTTACTGCATTTGGGAACCCTTATGTCTCCAAACAGAGCCCGGCATGCTTTCCATAGACAGCACCTTGAGCTGGATGGATCCCTCACTCTTGCAGCATGTTTCAGGCCTTCTTTCTCTTCACCGCAGCCGAGCATATAGTTGTGGTCATACCCTATACCGACCTCATGGATGGACTCACCGACCCTCTTCTCGGCAGTGAAATCAAAGGGAGTGCCTTTAACCGGCTTGATTTCACCTATTGGGACTGTGTTTTCATCCACATGGGTGATATTATTCGCAACCCCATCTGATCACGCATGCATCGACATTCCCATTCCAAATGCACCTGACCCACAATGCAGCCAAAGTAAGGAGCAAGTCCTTTCTGATCACGCATGCATCGACATTCAAAGACGAAAACAAAAACATTACAACAAAAAGGTAAAACGATCATACGAAAGCTCACCATTCCCATTCCAAATGAAAAACTCCAACATTTAAATCACAACAATATGATCAAATATATTCATAAGCGATGTTTGTTAACGAAAAAATATCGATAATTCACATCAAATCGCCAAACTTTTTCGTTTCAGTTCAACAGTTTAATAACTTCAACAAATTATTCTCCATATTTTCCCCATGAAAACAGCTGATCAATGCATTGGATCAACACACAAAGAACCAGTTTTTGCATGATATCTCAAACAACATGATCAAAAAGCAAAAGGGTTATAAAAAAAAGTGAAAGGAATTTACCACATAGGGATCCACGGAGTCGAATCCAAGAACAACATCACCCAATTTTCCTGCAACATTCACCGACCAATCCAAACAAACATCAGCAACATTTTTCAGATAAAAAACACAAAACAAAACAAGAAAACATTGATTGATTAAACAATTAACTGAAACTCCAAACAGGAGATTATTTGATTGGGAAGTAGAAAATAAATCTGATTGGATAGAAAGATACCGTCTTTTCTGGGAACATACAAGGACGTGATGGTGCAGCCAAAGTTTGAGATGAGAACGCGCATGCTCCCATTGTTCAGCTCAAATATTTCTGGTTTCTGGTTCGCATCCGCCATTGTTGTCGATATTGGTGTTCCTCTGATTGAGAGAGAGAGATCCCAACTCATCTGGGGACAGGATCTGAGATCCCAACTCCTTCTTCAAAAATTCTCACAGCGGACGCACGAAGGATGCACGAAGAAGGAGAGAAAAGATCAATCGAGAGAGAGGTCTACTTGTTTGCGGCGTTGAATTGCACGAAAGATGGAAGCGTCAGACTCTGCAGCGCTGTTCTTATTTAGCGATACCCTTCTTCACCTCACTATAGAAGGCGAGCGAACGAGGGGTTTTTGATGCACGGGGACTATACAGTCCCACTTAAATTAGTCCTGCTTTCTACCAAACATGGGTTAGCAGTGTTATTTAGCATAGTTCAGTCCAGTGAGGCCTACCAAACATGGCCTGGGTGGATTAAATAGTGAATAGCCTAGGGGGAGAGCTCCTACATTGGAGTTGCTCTGAACAGTGTATTCCCCTGGCAATTGCTTTTTGCATCTCCACCCCGGAGTTACCCTGGCAATTGGCAATAAAATATTAGTATTTTTTATATTCATAAACTAATACATAATAATTTTATTTATAATTTTGGATAAGATTTTTAATCGCTCTCGTTGCGTCACGTGTCATTATCCGAAAAACCAATAACAATAAAATATTTGTATTTTTTTTATTTATAAAATAATTCAAAATAACTTTATTTGTTATTTCGGATAAAATTTTTAATCGTTCTCATTGCACCACGTGTCATAACATGAAAAGACAATTATTGGTGATGGATTTCCGATAAGATTTTTAACCAATCACGGCGTGCCACGTGTCACAACCCTATTACAATCATTGATGACATATTTCCACCAAATTTTTAACGAATGACACGTGGCATTATCTACAACTTAATCCTTTCTGAATCCTCCATATAATCCACCATCCATCCTCAGAAATCTCACACCACCATTCATAGTTTCTGTTTCCTTCTTCACGAAAATCCCTATCATTATTCATAGTCTCTGCTTCCTTCTTTTACAATCTCTTCTTCTTCTTCTTCAAAGATGATGTGGGAAATCGATCAAGAAGAAGAAGAATTGTTTAACCAATCAGAAGCAACGTTCAATGACGGGGATTGGGCCAAAAATCATATGGAAGAGGATGACGAGCGTAGACGCAGAGATGACGAATCAACAATGGCAAGAGCCTCACATTCCCGTCGAATCATCCAAGTTATGGCTTACACCTGCAGGCCCAACCGTGCTGTCAACATTGATAGAAACAGGCAACGACGAGGTCAGGAGCTCTTGGACGATTATTTTGTCCGTAACAGTGCACTCCCTGATACGTACTTCCGACGTCATTTTAGAATGGAACGACATTTGTTCAACAAAATCATGGGCGCTGTTTGCAACCATGATTCTTACTTTGTGCAAAAGCCAGATGCTATTGGTGTTATGGGTCTTCTGCCTGAGCAAAAAATTACTGCTGCCTTGCGAACGCTTGCATATGGAGCAGCTGCAAACCAAGTGGACGAGATAACGAGGATGGGAAAATCAACCATTCTTGAGTCCTTGATGAGATTTTGCTCGGCAATCGAATCTATTTACACTGCAGAGTACCTCCGGATGCCTACTCCTGATGACTTGCAAAGGCTTCTGAAGAACGGTGAGATGCGAGGTTTTCCAGGGATGATTGGAAGCATTGATTGTATGCATTGGACTTGGAAAAACTGTCCAAGTGCATGGCAAGGCGCTTATGGGGACAGAAAATGATCAAAGAGTATCATTTTGGAGGTAGTGGCATCTTTTGATACATGGATATGGCACGCCTTTTTCGGAGTTCCGGGAGCTCAAAATGATCTCAATGTCCTTGCCCAATCCTTAGTGTTCAACGACGTCCTGCAAGGAAAGGCACCGAAAATCACATACTGGTTTGGGCACCATACCAAGCTTGTGCTTGAAGTTCCTATACAATGTGGGAGAATAAATAAATATATTGAAAATAGGTAACAAATAAATAATACAAACAAATAATAATAATGAAAATAGGTAACAATTAATTATAATGAAAGTACCTAACAATTAAATAATACAAAGAAATAAATAATATATTGTTCCCTGATCCGCTAAATTTTCCCCACTTCAAAGATTAGCAGTATCTTGTGTCAAGGCGTCTCTTCACGTACTAAACGATTGGCTAAGTAATTTCCAATGACTGGACAATGAATCTTTGGTTCTTTGCCCACGTTCTCAAGATAAGAGGTATGAATAAGACTCCATATTTCTTGCAACTGCATCTCATTACCCGAAATCAAATCATGAGTGATTTGAACCCAGCTAGCACACAACACAACATCTTCAAGAAGCGTCCAATTCGTACCTGCACTAGTAGTCATTTTGTTTGAAACAAAATGGATTGAAACTTTGAGAGAAAGAGAGGAATGTGGTTGAAAGTTGTTGAGAAAATATGGAATTATGGTGTAAGGTAAATGATAATGCCAAGGTATTTATAGAAAAGTAAAAAAAAAAAAAATTACAAATTTTTTAAAAAAAATTTCCCGATTTTTATATATTTTTTACAATCTTTTTAAATTTTTTATTGACCTAATTAATCTCTGTCGTTGGATTTAAAAAAAATTGAATTTCAACACTCCAGATTGTGCCACGTGTCACAACGGTAACATTTTTGAATTTTGAAACATTTTAAAAAAAATTTATAAAGGATTTAATATCAACCGTTGATTTGAGATCCAACGGTTGATATTAAATCTTTTTTTTTTATTATCGTTGCAAATCAAACGGCTCAAATTAAAGAGTCGTTGAGATCGCACGGTCCATGGGAAGACATGTGGCTTCCCAACGGTAAGTTTGACCGGAACTAAAATGCGGGCCCCACCTGTTGCAACGCTGTCGGCTGACGCACCCAACGCGCGCGTGAGGTGCACGCGCCTGACAGAAAAGAAATTTATAAACTTGGCTGACGCCAGGCTGACGTCATGGATGACGTTAGCCCCCTCGGTGGCTCAGTGGGTCAATTCTTCACGGGCCCTTTGCTCGGGCCTCCACCTTCCCTCGAGCAAGCCACCCGCTGTACCTCCTCCCTCTGGCAACTGGGCCACTTCCCCCCAGCAATCCACCCTGGTGGACTTGCCCTAATACACATGTAACAACGCCTGGAGGCCTCGACAATTTACTCACATGGCAATAAGGCCCAAATAATCTGGACTTTGAGCTTTGTCGACAGTCCGAGTTGCTATATTTGTACAATCCGGTCCACCTAAGACATATGTGCTCAAAGCTCCCCTCGGTACTTGGCAAGTCACTATATATAGTTATATACACAACATGCATGCATGCATGAATGTATGCATGTCTCTTACTTTGTCTAGCCACGTTATATATTTAGAATAATGCTAGGCACACTAAATTTGTGCACCAAATTTGGATCCCAAGTGATGTGACATATGCTACTTCATCAATTTCAATTATTGAATTTACCTACATGGATTAACTCAGAAAACATTCCATTTTCTTTAAGAGAGAAAAAAAAAATCTGCAACCCGAATCAGCAACCATGCACCCCCATTCTGCACTTGAAAAAACTTTAATGTGTCCAATCTTTCTATAATCTTTCTCAGAAAGCTTCTATCTCATCTACTCTATCCTAATTTCCAATTCATGCCAGAAAATTCAAACACCCTACCAATAGCCAAGTTTCCTACTTCTCTTATTTTTGGAAGCATGAATAGAAAAAAAAAATTGAGATAATTCCTAGAAAATATTGCAACCCTTGGTGTTTGTCAGAGATTGACAGGAACTTGTACAAACAGAACAGTACTGGTTGCACATTTAGTTTCAATGAAAAAGACTTGGAGTTGATTAAATCTTCTTTCTTGAATTGAATTAATTAAAATTCTTTTGCGAGTTGAGAATCAACAACTATACGTTGATGAGATTAGTTTGGATCTTAATTTAAGAAATTAAATGGGAAGGTTGAATCATGTTTGTGTGATAAATTTTTTATCTTTGCATATGCGTGTGTAGAGAAGGAGATGAATGGTGGCTGATGGCAGGTTGAATTATATAGGGTTTAGGTTGTTGATTATTTTTGTTTATTTTTTGTATCGTTTAAAGGAAATATTTTTTTTCCAAAGGAAATATCAATTATTTCATAGTTAATACATGTGACAAATTTCATTAAATTAAATTGATGAAGTGGCATATGCCACATTATTTGGGATTCAAATTTAGTACACAAATTTGATATCCTTAACATTACCGTATATTTATGGTTACCAAAAACCCTAACACGTATCACGTACGTATCTACATGAATTAAATTACATGCACGACGAGACATGCATGCAGAAAATCGTTACAATTAACAGAAAAATAAATATATGGGAAGTGCTTACTTCTTAGGGATTCGCATATGGACATGGTTGCCCATTGGATGTGAAAGTTATATAAGAATAGAAAGGTTGGTATTTTAGGTGTTGGGTATGTACTTGCTAGAAATATTTAAGAAACTAACATGTATCATGTATATGGCTCAGTTTTTTGTTGTGTTTGTCTTTTGTGACAACTGTAAAGTCGGGTTTGTTTGGAAGTGTTTTTAAATTGACTGAAAGCGTTTTTGATAAAAATGTTTTTGGAACCAATTCTTAGTAAAAATGTAAGTGAATCTTGAAAAAAAACACTTAAAGTGCTTCCTGGAATAAGCACATATTTCTTGCAGGAAACACTTCAAGTGCTTTTGGAACCCAAAAATATTTTCTCTAAAAGTATTTAATTTTAGTCATTTTAAAAGTATTTTCAAACGAACCCTTAATCAACAATTGATAATTGGTTTTTTGGTAAGAGGGGCTGAGACTAATCAATGGATAATTCACTCAATTACTCAAAAAGAGCATGATAATCCTAATCTTTGTCATCACCCAACAATTGATAAACTTCAATTCTTGCGGTTTTGCTAACCATAAATTTTATTTTTATTTTTATGATAGCTAACCATAAATTGTTAGGTGAATGATAACTAGTTTAATCCTTTGAAGAGTATTCATTTCGAGATATTACTACTTTCATTTACATTAACATTAGGAGAGATATTACTACTTTCATTTACATTAACATTAGGAGAGACAAGGAGGGAGAGTTTGAACTCTTAACGCACTGGGTTGAAGAAGAAAATTCTAACTACCAGAACTATTTTTGTACACTTTATATTTTTCCTTTCTTCTTATATGGTGAAATGTTTTCTTTTTCCCCTCAAAAAATAAATGATTGAGAACTCAAATTGTCATAATATAGTGAATGACATAGAAGATGGTGGTAATATAAAAAAAGGAATTAACTTGGTTCCTCAATGGATGGGGAGAAGTTCCTTCTTAACTCACTTCATGGTCGATTCACACAACTTCGGGCTTATGTTCAAAACTGTTAATATTATAAATTACTATCTAAAGATCTCTACAAAAAATCATTAAACTATGAGATCATGAGATCATTTAGTCATCCAACTATATAAAAATAGATGAATAGATTCGGTAAAATCATAATTTGGGTGAAATAATAACATCAGTGATTGTGTTCCAAGTACTTTGAAATTTACTACTTTTATTGAGACTCTAAAAAAGTTATTTTGCACTCCTTCCTAAAATATCTTTTATAGTTTTACATGTTTGAAGTACATGCTAACTTATTTAAAGTACGAATAATAATTGGATGGTAATTTTCACACGCTTTATTTTACCTTCCACACATCTTTTCAATTTTCTAATATTTGTTTGTGTTTCTTCAAAAAGCTCATATCTAAGATAGAAACAAAGGGATAGAAGAAGAAAAAAAATATTAAAATTTAATAGATCCCGAGTCTCTACATTTAGCTTCTCCGCATTTTCCTGAATTTTGCTTGATCTAGTCCATTACTATGATCCAATGACTTAATGCATGCCACCTCATTTAGCATAACCTTTTAATTTATTTCATCTTTTATTTTTGAAACTGACGCTAAACACTTCCATCATCTCTTTCTGTCTCTCCCTCTTCGAGTTTGATGTTGATTTCCACCATCTAAATTGAAGCAATAACTTTGACATTGAAGCCAAAGAATACCATCCTCTTGTACCCTAATTGGTAGTTTTTTTCACGAAGGAGGAGGATTATGACCGAAAGGTCATGAACGACTGGTTAAAATTGGAGATCACTCTATTCGAGGTTCCAGTTTAAAACTAAATAAAAAAAAAGCACAACAATCAAATCAATATTAAATTTCTACAAGATAAACGAGGGAGAGCCAATTGGGTTCGATTATTGTTTTAGATTAAACCCAAAAGCCCAAGTTCGTACAAAGAACAATCATTAAATTTAAGTTTCAATAATTTAATAAGAAAGCAAAGAGCAGGGAGTTGTGAAGAATCCGAAATTCGTTTTCATTTTTGTTCTGATGGTTGGGTTGCATTTGAAGGATGATATGGCTGAAAGGTTCGTGAATCGGTGCAATTATGCTAAAATGGTGTTTGATGTTTTTTGGTTCCTGACAGACTTCCTATAGTATTGATTGTGTTGTAGAGACTGCGAGGAAGGGAATGGACAGACAGACAGTAACCTGTAGAGATAACGCCAATGTCAAAATAAAATAAAATAAAATAAATTAAAAGGTTAATTATGCTAAATGACACAGCAGCGTGTTTTAAGTTGTTGAATTATTATAACGGACTAAATTAAGCAAAATACAGAAAAATGCGGGAAAGCTAAATGCAGAGGTTGAGGATCCAAATTTAATTACCACCCTTCTAATAAAAATAAGAGCTCACGTCAAAAAAAAAAATTTAATAAAAAAAGGAACTAAAAAGGTAAAAGGGTAAATAGGTAAGCACAAAAAATGTACTAAAAAAGGTACAGAAAACCTGTTCCGGATCACGGATTCTAGCAAAATCCTCATATGATTCCACCACGTGTTCAACCCAATAAAGTACGAAACACCGCAACTCGAACTTCCTCTCCTCCCTCTCACACTGAGACTCAGATTCTATCATTCTGGAAGACATTGACTCCCGCGATCACGAAGAAGAGGAAGAAGAAGAAGAAGAAGCATAACCAGCAGCAGCAACGATGCATCCGATAAATGCGATCATGATGACTCGGATGCTGACTCGGAACTCGGGCCTCGAATCGGGGATTGGCGCCATCCCCTTCGGATCCGCCTGGTGGTTCATTTACGCCGGCCTCTCCGGTTTCTTCGTCATCTTCGCCGGTATAATGTCCGGCCTAACCCTAGGCCTCATGTCCCTCGGCCTCGTCGAGCTCGAGATTCTGCAGCGCAGCGGCTCCCCCACCGAGAAGAAACAAGCAGGTTCGTGATTCTGCATCTCGGCTCTCGCCGATTCCTGAATTTCGGTTTCGTCTCGCTCGCTAATCCCCGAATTTTCCGTATTTTTCTGAAAAATTTGTGTTTATTCCTTGCAGCTGTTATATTGCCGGTGGTTCAGAAGCAGCACCAGCTGCTCGTCACTTTGCTTCTGTGTAATGCGGCTGCTATGGAGGTAAGTGGCACTCCAATTTTATGAATTTGAGCGTTTTTCGTTGTCAATGCGTTTGTTTTCGGATCGGATTTGGTTTTTGCAAAAATTAAATCTGGTATATAAGAATATCGATGTTATTCAATGCCGAATGTGTATCTAATTGAAAGTGAAATGGTTAAATGTGGAACGAAATCATGTTTCAAGATTCGATATGAGTATCTCATTTAGCATTTAAACTTTGAACTTTGAACAACCAACGTTAGCTATTAACTTTGATATTTGCAATCTGCAGGCTCTTCCGATATATTTGGATAAACTTTTCAATCAGTATGTTGCTATAATTCTCTCTGTGACTTTTGTCCTGTTTTTCGGAGAGGTATGTTGTATCCTAATTTTCCGATGATTTAGCACTTTGGTTTTGACATCTATACTCGGGCACTCAGGCATGATTGGCTTGAATTGGAATTGATTTGCTCGTTTATTTTGATCCTCCAGGTTATTCCGCAAGCAATATGCACTAGATACGGACTTGCTGTTGGCTCGAACTTTGTGTGGCTTGTGAGAATTTTAATGGTTGTTTGCTATCCAATTGCTTTTCCAATTGGCAAGGTATAGTCTCTGGCTGATAGTTGATATTTGCATAAATTTGGTATCACACCTGCTTCAGATGTTGCTTTTCAAATGCCATGGATCTTCAGTTAATTGTATATGTGACAGAGTTTTTATCAACTAATGCTTCTGCTTGCTCTGGCATGTTCCTCGCTTTAGATAGTTGCAAATCCCGACTTTTGATTAAACAGTACTCCTACAAGTCTAGCATCTCTTCGTGTATACTTGATTAATGACAGGAAACAGAGGGAGGAGTACTTGCTTTGCATGTTCATCCAAATGATGTAGTTATTTGATCTTCCTGAAGAAATTTTGTACTTACAATCTCATTTCGTCTTGTAGGTTTATATATTTGAATAAAACCAAGTTTTTAGGTAATTAAGCTTGAATATATATTAGTTCTTTCCTTCACATGTATGAAAAAGGCCTGGATAACAGAACAGAATCTAAAATTAACTAGAAATTGAAAATTCTCGTTGGTATCATTCTGCACCTTGTTATGTAAATAGAAAATTATTGGTGATGCTGTTTGATTTGGCGTCTACTTGTTGACACTAAGAAATTTACGTGTTCCAGATCTTGGACTGTGTTCTTGGACATAATGAAGCATTATTTAGGCGAGCTCAGTTAAAAGCCCTTGTCTCCATCCACAGCCAGGAGGTAAAGTGAATCCATTCAGAATCAATATGTGACTTGGGTAAAACCATTTGATTATGTAAGGAAACTAAAACGGTAATATAGGGTAATATTATGATTGATTTTCTATTTTTGAAAGTTGCCTTCTGTTAATGTCAAGTATAGGAGGGCAAGGGTGGTGAGCTTACCCACGATGAGACAACGATAATTAGTGGAGCACTTGATTTAACTGAAAAGGTACGCATCATAATGAAACTGCCTTTCTTTTGGATGCTCAACTGTTGATGTTTTCTGGTTTTTTTGTGATTTCTAGAATATTAGCCCTTCAATGCATAAAAAATGAAAAGGAGCCCGTCAATGCATAAAAAATGAAAAGGATGTGCCTCTGAAATGTGTATTATTATCTGTACTTGCTTATGTATTTTCCAACTTAAGCTGACAATGTTAAGTTTACGTAGAGCAATTAGTAGAAACTTGATCGTGAAGCTAAAAATCATGATATTAGACTGTTAATAGTCTTCAGCATAAACATAATTTTTGTTAGAAGCTTAATTTGTATTTTCATTTTCTATTTCATTCTCGCTCTTAAGTAATTAAAATCTTGAAAAACTTGACATCATGTAACAGAAAACCAAATTCAACATATTTGTTTTTGTTCTCATTTATCAACAGACTGCTGAGGAGGCTATGACGCCTATTGAATCAACCTTTTCTTTAGATGTCAATTCAAAATTGGACTGGTAAGCTTCTGTCCTGAAATTTTTATGTTTCACCTTCTCAATTAACTGTCCCATTGGTTCCTGTAAGAATCAAATGTATGCTATGCAGCCAACATCCTTTTGCATGAAGGTCTATCATTATCTTAAATAAAAGAATTAGAAGCCAACCTTCAAACTAAGAAACTGTTCATGATGCTATATTATTTTTCAGAAAGATAACTTGTCAACCATTGCTATTTTCAATCTGTCATCTCTACTAGACATTTTATCTTATTTTTTTCTATTATCTTGTTGTTTTGTAAGTTTATTTGTGGCAAAAAAATTTAGATTTGAAGTGTCTAGTATATCTAATTATATTTTCATTCTTCTCAAATTAATAACTCAGGGAAGCAATGGGGAAAGTTCTTGCTCGGGGACATAGTCGAGTTCCTGTCTATTCTGGGAACTCAAAGAATATTATTGGACTTCTGCTGGTGGGTGTTAGAACTTAGAACTTAAATCTTTGGATTTTCATTTTATGCATCCGTACTGGATTTCAAACTCACCAAATCTGTAATTTTTAATGCTCATGTTCTTAACCCCCCTTCTTGATGTTCATTTGTGGATTAGGTGAAAAGTCTTCTCACTGTACGACCTGAAACAGAGACCCCAGTTAGTGCTGTTTCCATCCGTAGAATTCCACGGTGTGCTTCAACTTCCTTAAATATGCTATTGTTTCTTCTTCAATTCCAGTACTGAGTATGGGATATTCAGTTTTCATGTGTGGGTCATATTCTCAGAGTTCCTGCAGATATGCCGCTGTATGATATATTGAATGAGTTTCAAAAGGGCAGCAGTCATATGGCTGCTGTGGTGAAGCCTAAAGTGAAAAGTAAGACTCCTCTACCAACCATTGATGGAGAGAAAGATGAAGGGAATGGAGACACTGGCACAGACTCCCAACTGACTACTCCTTTGCTATCCAAGCAGGATGGAAAGCTGGACAGTGTTGTTGTTGATATACCCAGGCTACCAAGGCCCCCTCATAGACAAAAGGAAACTTTTCCATCCCATAGTGACGGAGCAACAAATGGATTGCCCCAGGTATCAGAGGATATCGAGGAGGGTGAAGTCATTGGGATTATCACTCTGGAAGATGTATTTGAAGAACTCCTGCAGGTAATGTACACGCAATTGATATTCTCGTGCTTTCAGTTAATGAAAATTGTTCATTTGGCAGCCGACTTGATACTGTAGTGATGATTTTCTTGAAAAATGCAGGAGGAGATTGTGGATGAAACAGATGAATATGTTGATGTACATAAAAGGTATCATAGAGTAACGAAAGCAAATAGTTGGTTGACATTATGTACGAAAGTTATTATTTGAAAGGGGATTAATCTTCTTCTTCTTTGCAGAATACGTGTCGCTGCAGCTGCAGCTGCTTCATCAGTGGCACGGGCTCCATCGCTTCGGAGGTTAAACGTGAACAAGGGACCTGCCACTGGACAAAATGTATTTCCCCTTTTCAATCTGTTATTTTCAAAGGGGTCTGGGAAGGGGGGTATTGTGCAAACAAATTGCTAAAACTTTAAAATTCTTTCTTTGATAATATGATAATAGTGCAGCAATTGATTCCACAAGGAAGTATTGGGAACTAAAAACTTACATAATATGATATATTGATAGCCACCTCATTCATGTCTCGGGATATAACACGAAAAAACTTCCTGTTTATAATTTCACTCGGTGGCTGGCTTGTATCCTCTTTGGAAATTGGAATGTTTGCCTTGCTTGTTATGGACTGCTAACTTAGGTGATTGTTTCAAACAACAGGGCTTGGGCGGTTGATTTGCATCTCAATGTTCACTCTTTTTTTTAATGTAATGTTCAATTTATGTCTAGTGGTCGAAGCTGACTAATGTATTCTCGTTCTTATTGTGATGACGCCCTAGGTAGGCCAAAAAGTGAGCAAGGACTAACCCTGAAGAAGTCTGCTGATGATTGGTCCTCGTCAACGTTGCAAGGGACTTCTGGTGAACCACTTCTTGGAAATAAGAGATGATTCATCTAGCTCATTTGTCATTTCCTGATCCGGTTGCTCCTCAGGGAAGTGGCTTTGACTTGCATCTACAACAGTTATGTATTTTTGTTTTTCATTTTTGTTCTCCGGGTGAGGGGGTAGGTTTCGAGAGGTGGTTCGACATTACTGCATAGGAGGATATGATTGTAAGTTTAGTACCTTATTAATAATTTCAACTCGTTTTCGGTTCATATTATATCGATAGGCTCGAGCTGCCTCTTTGGCTGGCACTACTTTTTGTTTTGTAAATGACGGTATATGCAAGGTTTCTATGCAGGATTCTTTCTACTTTGCTAGTTTACAGAAATATTCAAATCTGTACAATAAGAAGTAAATAAATGAAGAGTTTAAACGAAGATATTATTTCAAGACCAAGAAAGAACATGCATGCTTGCCGAGGATTCCGTCAATATTTTTTTTTTGATACAAGCGATATTGAGGGAGCACGGAATCGAACAAGAGACCTAAACAAGCTCCCTTGGCATCAAATTTGTAATGGAATTTTTTCTAGCACAACAAATTTGTAATGGAGTTTTTTCTGGCACAAAAATTAAGCTTTTTTATGTTTTGAATATAGGAGGTATTTTACCACACATTGATGACAGACTACTTTTTCTCATGCAACTCTGGTACTATATGAGACAGCAACATATATTTGACCTCCGAGTCAACCGGTATGCCAAAGCAACGCCGGTTACCGAAAATGTATCCATGGGAGATCACAACAATTAAGCTATTCTTGACAGGACCTTTTGGTGATATTTATGAATAAGGGAGATGTCACCTCTGCTAAATATGTACAGTCTAAATGCGCTCGGTAAATGTAGTACAACATGCAACATTAACATATAGCATTATCGTTTAATTACAGGGTATTGGTATCTAAACTCATCCCAGCCACAAGTAGTTCTACATTTTCTTGTTAACTATTTGGATCCAATTTCAAAAAGAAAATTCAACAAATCGCAAGAACACAACTTCATATACTTGCCTCAATTATCTACACATTAACCCTTTCATATTAAAAACAGTCTTTTTTCCATCACTCGTTCCAACAGAGAAGTATGACAGTGCACCGCCACATGATATAAATTCGCGTCCGCTGCTCCCTCATCAACCTTGAGCATTTCTCCCACGACCGGAGCTTGGGCGTTGGAACGGAGGAGGACAACTCTCCTTTCATGGTAGACGACAACTGTTTCAGGCAGAGAGAGAGAGAGATATAGAGAGGTATACTTGTAGTTTGGTTGATATAAATAATTTCAAGGTTGTAACAATATTGGTCATGGAATACCTTGAGCTAGCTTTAGATTTGCGGCTTGCTTTTTATAGAGGCAAATAGAAAAGATCTGATGAGGCAGTACATGGTAGGGTGACAAGTGTCGCCCGCTAAATAGGTTTACATGGGAGTGGGGTCCCAGTGAAAACAAAGATGACAAAGCAGACACATCAGCTTTGTTTCCCTGTTCAATCACCTGAAAAACTTGACAAGGATTGGAGCTTTTTTATCCTAATCTCAAGGCCACCTCTGTCGCCATTATTATAGGCTGTAATTTGTCCCACTGCATGAACTAAGTATGTATGTATGTGCGTGTGTGTCTAGCTAATGAAGGATATAGATCTTTACAAGATTTATACATGTATATATATAAGAATATATAAGACGGCATGCTTGAGTAGGTACATATATAAATACTTCACGTACGCTTGGATTTCTCATAATTTGTAATTTTATATAGTTGCTCAACACCACAAAATTCATCTTGTTAGATCATGTTCCCATCTACTATTATAAAAAACACAAAACTTACAACATACTCAAACCAATTACAAATTAAAACTTGCATTTACACAAGAATATTACTCTTACACTCACTATAGGCATCTCATACCCTTAATTAGGAGAAAACTTAGAGCACATAATCAGTGACTGTATAAAACTTCTTTTGTAATCAGGAAATTTTATCATGCAACCGAAAGATATATATATATTCCTTATTTCTCTTTATATATTTCTTATGTCACGTGATGAGAGATATAAAAATAATAAAATACACATTCCTAGTTACACTCGAGAATCTCCCTCGATCAGATATATTGTTCACAAAAAAACCTTACAATATAGAACGTAAGTTACTAATTCTACGCATACATATTATGGCATGCATGCAATTCATGGGTCGAACGATCAAGCGTACTTGTGCCAACCAAGAAGCATAGAGATGCAAACCCTAGTAATATAGAGCTTCCCTCTTTGCTGCCTCACCATTCTTTTCCACTTGGCAAGTCTCCTGCCCATGCTCACCATGACCAGCCTCTACAGCTTTGCTACTTTCACGAACAAATATGACCCTTCCTTCAATTCTACACCCTAATTTATTGGCTTAAGATCTCAAGTACTTGTCTTGGAATATTTTAATATCCAAATGCTTAGTCGCAGGGTCCACTTGTACATTCAAAACACCTCCATGCCACGTGCACTAGCAGTGTATCTCTCTCTCCATGCACCTTAAAAGTCCTCGTCGGATAAATTTTGCCTGCCATTAATAGTTGTCCCTCTTGTTCAAACTAATTCTAAGTACAGCACTTGAAATTCATGTAGGTACCCCATATGTTATTAGCTTGGTTTTGGAAAGTTTTTGTGTGAACCTCACATCATCATGATGTTTTCGATCCACTCATATTATGAGCGGTTTTATTAATACTATACTTAAGTTTATGAAATATCAATTTTGTCATTCACTCATACTAGTTATAACATATATATTAATTAGTAATATCACGTAAAGCGTACGATATATGATCACCACACTCAAAAATTTTTTCGGATACGTTAGAACTAATCCATTGAAATTTTTGAAAATTTGGCTTCTCCAAAAGATAGAGACTTTGTGATATCACACATCGAGTAACGAAGAGAGGGTGATGTGTCTTATATGTACATGCCTACCTCCATTTAGCACGAGGCCTTTTGGGAGCTCACTGGCTTCGGATTCCATCGGAACTCTGAAGTTAAGCGAGTTTGGGCTAGAGCAATCTCAAGATGGGTGACCCACTGGGAAGTTGCTCGTGAGTTCCTAGAAACAAAATCGTGAGGGCGTGGCCCAAAGCGGACAATATCGTGCTACGGCGGAGCCGGTCAGGAATGTGACAGAATGGTATCAGGGTCACTCTGCCGTTCAGTACGGATGTGTCGGCAAGGACGCCGAGTTCCCCTTTAGTGGGGTAGATTGTGATATCACACATCGACCAACGGAGAGGGGGTGATGTGTCTTATATGTACATGCCCACCTCCATTTAGCATGAGCCCTTTTGGGAGCTCACTGGCTTCAGATTCCATTGGAACTTCGAAGTTAAGTGAGTTTGAGCTAGAGTAATCCTAAGATGGGTGACCCATTGGGAAGTTGCTCGTGAGTTTCCAGAAAACAAAATCGTGAGGGCGTGACCCAAAGCGGACAATATCGTGCTACGGCGGAGCCGGTCCAGGATGTGACAGACTTTCCTACAAAACTTGGGATGCCATATATCATAATGTTTTGAGGCAATGATGCAATATTGCAAAAATAAAAATACATAGCACTGAATCATTGACTTGAAACTCCACGGTGGCATCAAAGAGTGTAGGAGGTAAGTCTTTCCCCTCCAAAAGGCTAAGAATGTGACATAGTTAGTGCTCTCTCTTCCAAGTTCCCAAAAACATCACAATCGCATTTCCCACTTCACGCGTCTAATCATGTCTCATTGCCATGTAAAAGATTAGCAACGAAAATGTGCACCTTATCTTATAAGTAGAAAGCTTTAAACGATAAGATTTTTTATCAGACTTAAATCCGTGTGGACCTATGTGAAAATGATCTACTATTATCCAGCTAACATAGATCCAAATCAGATTGGCCCTATGAACAATAGCTCAATGAGAGTCATACATGCTTAGAGATGAGGCAGGAGTGTGTGTTAACAACTTGGGGACACCATCAAATGTCATTGAACTACTTTAGTTAGGAGATAATTAGAAAGATTGGAAAATTCCAAGTTGGTGGGGAGTGCTTTCTTTTGTTGCATTAATTTGTTGGGATGTTTGGGAAGTGAAGCTTAGTGGGTTGATCTTTGAGTTGAGACTGTGACTAACTGAGACACCACAATCACAACATTCCCTTTCAACAAACATAACGAGCAAAGAGAAAAAAGTTTGCATACCAAAAGATGGTGACAACCTGCAGGTAGGCTATAGCTCATACTAGAAAAGTTGCTCTCGCGTTGCTGCGGGTTTGTAAATGTTGTTCAAGTAATGTGGATTGATTATATTGTATATAGAACTAGTTTGTAATGAAAAGTTATAGATATAGATTAAAAGCTATATGTAAAAAGTGTAAATTAGTGCTATGAACATAAGGGGTGTTTCGGTAATTTCAGTGAACAGTGTTACAAACAGTACTGTTTTTGTACTGAAATTTAGTATAGAAATAATTTGAGTGACTCTTCAACTATACAGTTGAGAGATGTCGTAGAGCATATGTAGCCAGTAGCCTCTCTTTTGGCAAATGGCAACCATCAACGGTTTTATATCATAAACTGATTTGGTGAGTGTGTGTGTGTTTAGGGGTTTAACCATAGGATTGGTCGTGTAATCATATGAGTGACTGTAATATGGCTACGTGATGTTGTTAGTTTACTAATCTCATAACATGATAAGGTGTTGTTCATCCTTTGCATCCGAACTCATGTATTTGATTCGCATGTCCTAGTTGCTTGAGCCTGAATTAGAACTGGACCTACTTATGATAACTCATTTTCGGATTTGAACCTCGAGGCATTTGGGTATGCGAAATTGTTCTTATAAAATGTGGATTCGAATCTCGTATATCCCAACTTAAGTGTTTTTATTCAGAATCAAGCTGCTATACTTGTTCGAGAAGCTCTTTTGCTAGTACGAAATTTTTTTCCAAGTGATTTCGGCTGCTTAACATTATAACTTTGTTCATAGTTTAGATTCGCACTAGCTTTTGGACTTAATTAAGGGGTCGTTTGATAACCATTTTATTTTTAGTTTTTAGTTTTTCACTTTTTTGAAAACTGAAAAACTAAAATCGTGGTTGGTAACTACTTTCAGTTTTCATACTTCTTAGAGTTTTCAAAATTTAGCCTTGAGTTTTTAGTTTTCAATTTTTTGAAAACTAAAAGTAGTTACCGAACAAAATTTTAGTTTTTCAGTTTAAAAAAAAAAAAAAAACTAAAAACTAAAAACTAAAAACGAAATGGTTATCAAATAACTCCTAAACTTTTTAGATTTTACTTGAGTTATTCACTAAAGATCATCCCACTTCTCGTATTTGGCATTCACTTAATAGATTATAAGTTTTAAGGCATGAAAAAAATCAAGACAGGCCATACAAAATTTCTTCTTTCCTTGGAGAACTCTCGACTCCTTTTATAAGATTAATATTGTTGTTTGGAGTCGGGGTATAGGGTCTTGTGTACCAATACCATCTCAGTCAACCATCATATGTACCATATATGATATATCTAATATAGACTGATAGAGCCATAGAGGTAGGAGACTGGCCGACCAATCATCGACCATGCGAGAGTCCACGTAACACGGGAAGAGGGGTGGAAAGGGAAGAGGAGCTTTTTAGCGTGATAGACGTATCGACATGAGTATTAATTTCATATATCATAGACTAAGAACATAGTATAAATTAATAAATATGCATGTTATAACACAAATGAATAATAATATCGCATGCTAATATTCACAACCATAATATAAAAAGTCTCTCGCAAAGGAGGGCTATTCGGAGAGGATCTGTTTTTCTTTGGAAAATGATAAAGATACACTATTTTTAGCTTCTCAAACGCTCCTGTTTAATCATGTTAGTTGATTTTTGAGTTATTCAATCTGATGGTCAAAAATAAAAAGATGTGTGAAAAGCTAAAGTGGTGTGTAATCAGTGAAAGTCACCTTCCTTTCTTTTCGGACCAACCGGATGTGGTTTAGTAAGTTCTTTGGGCCGAGTTTGGGCTAAGGAAAGCAGAAGCAGGCTTGTCAGCCCAAATGAAATGAGAAAAAGAAAGGCATCAACTCCACCAAATTTACCTTTCTTCCACCTTGGTAAATGGTAAATTCCATCTAAATCATGCAAATTCACCTTTTCAAATTACGTGCGCAAATACAAAACACACCTGGTCCAGAAAACACCAGAGCTCAGCTCAGCTCAGCTACCAGTCACTCCTCCCACACCAAACATTTCAACGCCTTCCTTCCTTGTGATTGCCAATTGCCGAGAATTCTCAACAACGCCGGTACAGAGAGATGTCGTGCTGCTTGTCTTGCATCGCCGCTTCCACCTGCGGCCTCTGCGGCTCCGTGGCCTCTGGGATTTCCAGCAAATCGGCCAGGCTTGCTTACTGCGGTCTCTTCGGGCTGTCCCTGATCGTTTCTTGGATTCTCAGAGAAGTTGGAGCTCCTCTCTTGGAGAAAATCCCATGTGAGTTTTCCAGTTTTTTCAACGACCCTTTTCGTTTTTGGAGCTGAATTTAATTGAGTTTGTGAGGAATTGTCATGTTTTGCAGTTTTTAGTGTTGGAATTGAATTCGACTCTGAATTTATGAACTGGGTTTGTTTTGTTTTAGATTGGTAATGCGAGTTACTGTCAAGTTCTTGGATTTTGCATTTGATTTCCCCAAATGTAAAGAAATGATGGGTTATTTTCACCTTCTAAAGATGATGAATGGAATACGAAATATCTGAATTATGCTATTGTCTTGATGTTTTGTGTTGAATTTAGATTAAGAAGTGTAAGTTCGGTTGCGTAATTGCATTTTTAATAGTTCTATGATGAAAATGCAAAACCCGGAAATGCTATAGTTGGAATTCAGCCTAATTTGTTTTCGAATAGTCTTAGCGAGTCTATAACCAAGATTCTCTGGGATGCTTGTTTCACTTCCCAAAATATTGTTTGCGAGTTGCGACTGGTGTGGATTTGATTTTTGATATCCTTTTGGGGTTTGGTCTTTACAGGGATAAGCTCTTCTGAGACTCACACCAAGGAGTGGTATCAAACAGAAGCGGTTCTTCGTGTGAGCATGGGGAATTTCTTGTTTTTCGCAGCATTTGCGCTTATAATGATTGGAGTAAAGGATCAAAATGACAGACGAGATTCCTGGCATCATGGTGGATGGATTGCCAAGATGGTGATCTGGCTTTTGCTTGTCATTCTCATGTTTTTCATGCCAGACATTGTCATTACAATCTATGGTTAGTTTTTTCTCGATATATTTCAGTTTGAGCTACTGTTATTTTCTGCTTTCAGTTCTTTAACCTGGTGCAATAGAGAATGCTTTGAGCCTGCCTTAGTTTGTTTGTGGGCCAGTCATGAATCTGATTCTCAAGAATGGTTATATTCCCACCATTTCTCTGCTTTAGTTGTAAAAGTTTATTCTTTTTGCTGGGCTTGCAGGTGTCTTATCAAAATTTGGGGCAGGCTTATTTTTACTGGTTCAAGTGATTATCTTATTAGACTTTACTCACTCGTGGAATGATGCATGGGTGGAGAAAGATGAGCGAAAATGGTTGGTTTAAGTACAAATAGATAAATTTCACCTTCACTGGTTGAATTTGTGTTCTCACTCAATGAATATGTATGTTTCAGGTATATTGCTTTGCTTGTCATATCAGTTGTATGCTACCTTGCAGCATTTGCGTTCTCAGGCGTTCTGTTCATTTGGTTCAACCCCTCTGGCGAAGACTGTGGCCTTAATATCTTCTTTATTGTCATGACAATGATTCTCGCATTTGGATTTGCGGTTATTGCATTACACCCAAAGGTAAGGATAAAAGGGCAAACTTCATTCATTTGTATAAACTTGGGACTTAGTAGGTCTGTGCTAGAGAGTGTCAGGCTTTATATTGAAAATTAACCTACATGATGATTTTGCCTGGAAATCTCAAACAGGTGAATGGCAGCCTCCTCCCGGCTTCGGTGATATCTGTTTATAGTGCTTATGTGTGCTACACGGCTCTTTCCAGTGAACCTCGTGGCTATGCTTGCAATGGTCTTCACCATTCCACAGCAGTCTCCGTGGGTACCCTTCTTCTTGGGATGGCAACGACTATTCTTTCAGTTTTGTACTCTGCCCTTCGTGCTGGATCATCAACAACTTTTTTATCACCACCATCTTCACCCAGGGGAGGTAATCAATCGATTTTTGTAATCTATATTCATCCAAAAGTAATAAATGATGAATTTGCAATTCATGAAGGCTACTCTCATGCTTCTTGTTCATAACGTATTTAAGTTCTTCCAAACTTGTTGAATGTTGTGGCGCAGGTGCAGCTGAAAAGACACCTCTTCTTGACGGCAAAGAGTTGGAAGAAGGGAAAGAGAAGAAGGACAAAGAAGCAAAGCCCGTTAGTTATTCCTATACATTTTTCCACCTGATATTTGCCTTGGCTAGCATGTATTCAGCCATGCTGCTTTCGGGTTGGACCAACTCATCAGAGAGCTCAGATCTCATTGATGTTGGCTGGACATCGGTTTGGGTCCGAATCTGCACAGAATGGGTTACTGCTGCACTATATGTTTGGTCCCTCGTCGCTCCTTTACTTTTCCCTGATCGTGAGTTCTAGGTACCTCCTTCACTTTGTTTCCGAGGTTCCAAGAACTGTCAATATTTTTGTTGTTTGCCTGTGGAGTATAAATTTAGTCATGTAATTATCTTATTAGCTTTTAGAAATAGTCATGGTTGGGAGTCTGCAGTAAACTTGAGCTCGGCACAATATCGATCGATATGTGATAGAAATTTCAGGATTTAAGGCCTGTTTTTGCATATATGGAACAAAAATTGCAATAAATTTAAAATTTGCTTAGGTAAATAAATGCATGTATTCAAAATTATGACATGTTGAGTTATGTGTTGACAGTCAAGGGAAAAATAAAAGAATCAGAATTATTTAGATATGATCTATATGGAGACGAAGGAGATTGCGACTGCGAAAAAGATTGCAAGCCAACGCAGCCGACGAAGCACCAACTGCTGCTGCTGTTGTTTTACTGGATCACAAGGTCTCCAGGTTGTGGTCTCCATCCCCAAATCCATGAGTGCGGTGCCCTTTTTAACCCATTCAGCTCTGATCTTATCACTTTTTTGCAAAACTTGGGCTTTTCCTTGCTTCTGTTCTCTCTTTAATCCGGCTCAGCACATCGTCTTCCACCAGCCCCGCCCTCTTCAACGCCTTCACCTTCAACTGCTCCAAAACCTCAGAGTAGGTATGGGAGGATAGCAAACCCACAATGCTCAGAACAAGTTTAACTTCTTTCTTTATTTCCGCAAGTGACTGAATCGTCGATAAATATTGTTGCCTCTGCTTCTGCTTCTGCTTCTGCTCGAGTCCTTTCGAAGAAGTGTTCATTAACTTCAAGGCATCTTGAAAAGCAGCACCAGTCAATACCTGTGCAGTACTCGTCGCGCATTTTCGTCTCAAACTCGATCTGCGGCCTACGAATGCCTTCTCCGGCAGCAACTGTTCCTCCGCCGTTTTCCTCTCTACCTTCTTGTTTGAGGCTTCTTTCTTTAAATTGGCCTAAAAAGTCCTCACAGTCTTGCAGAGTCTGATAGATTTTGTAAGCAGCATCCGATGCTTCTTCCAGCTGCGGGAATGTGTAATCGCAGGGATCTAAGTTCGAACCCCTCTTCTTCCATAACATCCCAAGTAAGAGATCGAGAGGAGATCGATAGCGTGCCCTTAACAAGTAGTGCCTCAAAGCCAGCGGATGGTACCTCTCAGTAATCCCCGATGATTTCGCCGCCTTGTCATCGTTAATAGTAACATGTCCGTTAATAATTTGTAGTTTTCTCATGTCCTATATAAACAAGTCTTCACTCCGTGAGATAATTTAGACAAAATAATATTAGGTCATCCTAATACAGTTTGACAACGGAAACCAGGTACGAGTCTCACGCTTGATCTTGAATTGTTGAAACCAGATTTTGAGTTATTATCAACGAATATTTGTGGCGGTCTACATTTCAATATCTTTCTTTGTAAAGTCAATCCAATTTACTAAATGGCTTTAATTGGTTGCTGATTATGTGTTTGAGTTTTGTTGAAGTTGTGGCAGGAGCTATAATGAGTTGCTTATGTACTCATTAACCAACTTATAAAACCCCACTAGAAGACATTCGTAAAAGGATTTGAGTAACGCCAATTTGGACATATTGTTACATCCCGTTCCGGGAATAATATTATTTTATTCCCGAAGGTGCAAAATGACGATTTTGCCCTTGGTTGACCTTTCGGTTGACTTTTGCGTCGTAACTCGTACGACGCCTTCACTTGTATTTTCTTGACGTGCTCGTCGATACGAACGCGTAGACGCGAGCCGTACGTCGTTCGGACCCCGAACGAATATTTTACGGGCGTTGATATTTCAACGTTTCCGTATTTTAACAATTTGGGCTGTTTTGGATTATTTGGGCTGGGGCCCAATAGTCTGCAGGCCATGTGGCCTTGTCCCTGGCTGTTGACTCTTGTCCCTCACTCTCTCTCCCGTGCTTCCTCTGCAACAAAACAACAAGGAGCAAAAGCTCCAAATTGTTAAGCACACCCCGAGACCAAACCACACCCGTCTCGACTTGGCTTCGTGAAGCCTCAGACCTGATTTCCATCACCATCATCATCTTCATCAAACCTGGGTCAAGGTGAGCCTAGAAAACCCGAGCAAACTTCGAACCCAGAATCTGCCTTTTTCCGGCGAGATTTCACCTCGGCCAAACTCGGCCTCCTCGACCTCGATCCAGCCTGAATTCACCATCATTGGACTTCTGGGAACCCTGGGATCACACCCCAGGGCTTGCGTGTGAAGGAGACCTCGAGATCGTGAAGTTTCAATTTTGGCCGAAACTTTGGAGCCAAATTCCGGCCACCTCCGGCCAGTGACCGGCCCCCAAAATGGTAAATTCTGAATCTCCTCACTTCTAGCTTCATTTTGGTACTTGAATCGTCCAATTTGGACTTAAAACGAGGAAGTTATGAAGCTTTGAAAAATCCCCAGAATTCCGGCCAAATTTCCCAGATTCCGGCGACGGCGACGGCGACCGGAATCCTGGCAGGGATGACCGGTGCTGACATCATCGGACCGGGTTGGACCGGCCTTGCTGACGTCAGCAGACCGGTTCAGACCGGACTTGCTGACGTCAGCATTGCCCGAACCGGCTTGAGCCGAGCCGCGTTGACGGCTTGAGCCGAGCCGTGTTGACCGGCTTAAGCCGAGCCGAGTTGACCGGCTGACCGGCTCAGCTGACCAGCTCGCGCGTGAGCCGCGCGTGGAGCTGCGCGTGGAGCCAACGGCTCCGACCTTCAAGCCGCGCGTGAGGGCGCGTGGAAGGTCCAAATCGTGTTCTGTTTTCACGGGTCGACTCGTGACGACGTGTACTACCTCGGGGTAGTATGCATGTTAATTTTTGGGGTGTTTTGGACCTCCAAATTGAGAAAGCAAGGGATAGGTTTAATTAATTCGTTAATTCGTTACCTTTATGAGTTTAATCATTGTATCGGTGATATCTCATATAGGTGAGACCAAATGGCAGCGTGTGGCGGCGTGTGCGACGGCACACGGCGGACCACGGCGGCGGTTTTGGGGTTTTCGACCCCGAAACTCCGTTTTCGGGTTTCCGAACGCCGTTTTCTTCGTATTTCCAATTACTTTATTAATCTTGGGTGTTCCAAAATAGGTTTGGCGACCCTTGGCGCACGGAGGACGTATGTTTGGACTTCCCGGCTTCGGTATTTGTGAGTGGGCCCTTTCCCTATATTATTTAAATGTGTTTTATGTTTGGGAAAATATATTTGGTTTATGCCTATATTATATTGTGGTTTTAATTGGATATTTATATCGTATTCTTGGTAGACCTATTACTCGGTTTACTAGTTTGGACTCGGTATTTCGGTAGGCCATGGAAATTAGTGGGCTTTGGGCCTACATTTCCATTTGGGAATTATACCATTAAATTGGTGATTTCCGTATTATTTTGTACGCGTATTGCTAGTATCGAACCGGCCCTATTTTAGGGAATTTAGGGAATTAAGTATTTTAATTCCCTACTTGTACCTATTTGCGATTATGGGTTTTATACCTATCTGACGGCCTTGAGCCGTATTTGGGTGAACCTTGGATATGGTAAATTTTCTATCGTATTTTGGGTTCACCTAGTTTGCCATTAAGTTGGTATTTCTATACCTTGGTACCCATGTGGCGTATTCTTGGTATTTCACGTATTTTAGTTATACGCTTGGTATTTCGGGGTACGGCACCCGAGAATACCTTTTATATTGATTAGTTTGAGGGCATCCCTTATAGGGAAATTACCCCACCTTGTTCTATGTAAAATTCTCCGTAGTATGTTCTCATATGCTCAACTAGGTTGCTTACACGGTGTTTGGTGTACCGTCCTGGGCCAGGACCAGCTTCACGTGATTGTTCACACGCACCTATACGCTCGCTATGGACCCATAGCAGGTGCCAGCCTGTTCTAGGTCGCCTGGGCGACTCGAACTCGTTGTGATGCGCATACGCACCAACTTCACGTGATTGTGTACACGAGCGTACTGTTACTTATACACCCAGCCTGTTCATGACAGAATATATCTGTATGAACTTGTGTGTTTGCTATACCTAAACGAGCGTCTATCTTGTAGTCTTGGATTGTGGGACCAGGACCACTGTCACGTGATTGTTCACACGCACCGACACGCTCACTATGAATCCATAGTAGGTGCCAGCCTGTTCTAGGTCGTATGGGCGACTCGAACTCGTTGTGATGCGCATATGCGCCAGCTTCACATGATTGTGTATACGAGCGTTTATCTTATAGTTTTATATTGTGGTGTTATCACCGAATTTCACTGATGCCACGGGGGCATTTATTTGGTTTACGGGTTTTCCGTAGATCCTTATTTTACGAACCTTCGGGTAAAGTATTTTTATGCCGAACGGTGACTTTCTGCCCGTTTCGGACGGTAAGTATATTTCCGTACTTACCCCGTTTTTTCTACCTATTATAGTATGTTTTCAAGAACGGTTTTCCAACCAACTACTTGATTTTGACGGCGAGGGGTTACTATTTTCAGAAAACAAAGGTTTTTACAAAATGACTATTATTGGCCCACTCACCCTTCTGTTTTTGCGCCCTTCCAGGTTTAGTGGTTGGAGCTGTCTACGTTCGAGGCGGTGGTATGACGAAGGTTTAAATTCCTTGGTATTGTATATACTCTGTATCTCGTACCTTGTACGATAGCTGTTGTATTAATTCTTCCGCCCGTACATTTGTGTACACTTTGATCTTAATTTATTCAATTTATTTCTTATTTCCTTCAAATTGGCTTTCGTCACCCTACGTGGTGTCGGCCAGCACATCCGACTTTTGGGTGTCCACGTGTACATCCGGGTCGGAATGTGTCACATATGATTTAGATATCTGGTATGAAGTTTTGGACTCTTAAATTTTTTGAAGAAAACCTTGGCTGGTTTCAAGGCTGAAAGATTAAATCAGCCTCTTTTAATTTGGTTAATTGATTCGTCCTTTATTTTGACCGTTTAATGCATATATATGAAAAATGGGATTTGATTTGCATGTGCATCTGTGTTAGTAAAGGCCAATCTATTTTCTATTTAATAGCAGGGCACATTTTTGTTTTTATTCAATCCTACGTTTATGACCAATCATTTTGGTTTTTGGTTGTGTTTGTGAATCAAACTGAGGCTAAATGACTAATTGATTACCAAAGACTTATTACACACACACTACAATTGTGATGACCCTGGATCGAGAAGGTCTAGATGTGTGGTATGTTACTTTAGATTTCCAGAATATTATTCAAATTGTGGGGGTAGCAGCAGAGCCCTTGTACAGTCTTACAGCAGGTGATGGTATACATGGAATTGTGGGGGGTTACTTACATGACTTTGATATAAGGTTTTCTTTCATTTGGATAGAGCTTTACAATTTTCAAACTTGGTGCAAGGGTATGGACCTTTAAATTCTTTGGGAGAAGATCTTGGTAATGTGACTCTTAAGTATTTAACTTTTATACTGGTATTTTGGTCTGTGAGGTATGTCAATAAAGTAATTTATTTTGTGTGAGGTTTTGTGACACATCCCGATCCTAACACGTCAGGTGTCGGGAAGTGCTGGCTGACATGTGTTAAGTGACGAAAGCCAATTATGCATGTATATGTGAAAAGGTGAGTAGATTTAGAGTTGGAAGCAGAAGTAAGAGTGCGGTGATGGGTAAAACTCATTATTACAGGTGCATAACAGTCAGAGCATAGTAAATAGTGCAAGGAATATAAACATTCACATCCTCGTGAGGATGGATAAGTAGAAGTTAACTAAAAGTAGGAACAAATCCTACATAATATGGAGAAAGTGTTAGAACCACCAACCATAGGACTAAGTACCACGTCTCACTGAAAATTGAATCCGCCACTAAGTCCTGAAGGGGCGCAAAACATAAAAATGTGAGTGGGTCAAAAAGCAAAGTTTGATAAAACCTTTGTTTTCAAGAGCATACTACCCCCTTGCTGGAAAACACGTATAGTTTTTGAAAATACGTCATACTCCCCGGTATGATTCTTAAAATACTATAATAGTAATACGGGTACTCCCTGAAAACCAATGGTAAAAACCATAATGGATTGCTCGAAAACAAAACTGAATGCTCAAATCACGGGTACTCCCTGAAAATCAGACTGACTGCTCTTCCATATGTAAACACACAAGCCCAAGTAGATAAGCTACGAGGAACAAGCTAGGTATATAAGAAATACGTTGAGTACTACAATGACGCGAGTCTAAAGCTAATCACTGTGCACAAAGTGTGTCGCACAAGTTCGAGTTGCCTAGTGCAACCTAGAACAGGCTAGTACCTACAATGGATCCAAAGTTGCGTAGCGGTACTGGGAGTGACACCTCCAAACGTCTAGGCTAGTCCTGGCCATAGGACTAAGTACTGATACCCGAGGTGTTCTACATCTACTGATGAGCAACAGTATAGAAACATGTATGGCAAATATAATACGAATGTTCTACCTTCAACAATAGCATATGATATGAGTCATGCTAACAATTTAAAGCAAGCAGTGAAAACCATACCTAATAATATATTTATCAAAACAAAAACCCACTCACTCACCTGTAAGTAGCCGGGTCGTAGCCCCCATGTCCTGGGTAGCCCCAGTAGTCCTCTGGATAAGTCTCATCTATATGAGATATCACTATAGTAATGATTAAACTCGTAAAGGTTACTAATTAAACTAATTAACAACACTTATCCCTTGTTTGCTCAACACTCCGAAAAATACCATACGTACTGCCCCTAGGTAGTACGCGTCGTCATGAGTTGCCTCAGGTTGACGGAAGTCGAAAATAATGCCCCACGCGCCCCCACGTGTGGCTCACGCGCAGCCCACTCACGGCTCACGCGCAGCTCACGTGCTGGGTCAACGCGCCAGTCAATTGATGGCGCGTCAGTTGACGGCGTTAGATCTAACAGAATATTCCAGCATCTGTGTTAAATCTAACAGAATATTCCTAACGGGGTTAAAGGAATATTCCCGATTTGGACCGGTTGCTGACGTCACCGACCGGTTTGAACCGGGTTCAGGTTGGTCGTCGCTGCAACTGGCTTCGGTCGATGGCGCCGCTGGTCGCCGCCGTCGTCGGAAATTTGGCCCGTTTTTTGGAGAATTTTCAAATCTCCATAACTTCTTCATTTCTTGGCCAAATTTCACGTTCTTATATCAAAATGAAGCTAGAGAGAAGTAGAATGACGGTGTACCTTTGGTTTGGCCATACAAGCTCTGGAAATGGCCTGTAATTGCCTCGAAAGGCTGCTGCTACTGTAGCTTTGTCTATCTACGTCAAAACTCAACCAAATCAAACAAACGACATATGAAAATTCATATACTCAACGAGAAGAATCCAATGGTGGTAGTTAGAAACCTCACCTCAGTCTAGAATGGCGAGAAAATCCCTGGGAAGGTCCGGTTCTTCCGTGTGCTTTTCCCGTCAAACGGTCGAGAGTTTGGACAAACAGTTTGCACCGTTGAGTCCAGGGCGTCGAAATGAAGATGGTGGTGATTTTAGTTCGCCTCGGTTCAACGGGACTTCCTCGACGTGCACTGTGCACATATGGTGAGAGAGAGAGAAATGAAAGTGAGAAAAAGTGACGGGGAAGAAGAGAAGGAAAAGAGATATTTTGGGTTTTGGGGGTATTGTGCACCCACCAAAACAGTAAAATTACACGGTCCCGTGTACAAAATAATCACGCACGTGTCCAAAATATCCCCTCGGAAATTATTTTATAACAAACTTTTTACGGAATGTTACATTTTGTGTGGTTACACTATTATATTTACATTGAAAGTAATTACCACAAGCTGTTAGAGTTTTATGAGTTTTACTATGCATGCTCTTCTTTTGGTTGTTTTTGTAGTATTTATATCTATATTATTAAGGCAGAAGATCTTATAGTTAAACATTCAAATAATAGCAAAATGGTCCCTTTGATTATTATAATTTATGAAAAAAGGAAAAAATAAAAAAAGTGAGGACAAGATGGTAAAAAAAGGAAAATGAGTGGGAAAAAAAACTAACAAAATAAAATTTAAAATAAGAAAATCGAAAGAGACAGTTATCAAAAAGACTTTCGTACAAAAATTTAGAATATTTTTCTGATAGAAATTAATAATTTAAAGAGAGAAAAAAAAACTTGCATGTTCACGAAACCGCTAGTCTTTTCTGTATGAATGGGTTCAATATTTCCTGGACTTTTGCAAAGGCATGGGAATGTATCCACATAGTAATAGGCAGATGAATTTCGAAACCATAGGTATTGGTTATGCTTTTGTTCTTTTTTATTTTTAATTTCTAAATCCAAAACGTAATAATTTAGTTTGGTTTTATACATTCTTAGTTTTTAATGGCAATTTTGAACATTTTGTTTCTGAATATGGCCAAGTGGGTTTGATATGCAAATTCTTGATAGGTTTCTACATAACAAATGAATTCGCAGTTAAGAAAAGTAGTAAATCACAATATGCATGTACAAATAAACATACATTTAAAATTTTTTGCAAACGCTTTGCATAGATAAGTACAACAAAATCAATAAGTTGCATAGCATGCATGAATACTATAAAAATTTGTAAGTCGCACATTAAAGGGGCAGATGAATCCAAAGCTTCATTGATCATGTTAATATCATTCATAATGATTTCTTTTAAATTTTAATTTCAGTTTTGTTTACAAACCAAAACCGATGCATTAAAGGGGTTATAATGTTGGGGCTTTGAATTACATGCTCTTTGAAGATTCCATTTTGATTAACCCACTAATTGGGTAATTATAGTCTAACGTTTTAGACCATGCTTAATAATTTAGACAAAATAATAATAATAATAATAATCACTTATATGTATCTCTATTTGTTATGGATAATATTAACATGTGATAAATGTGATTGTGTAAATCCTAGGTAGATATGGATTGAGATATTTTAGATATCCTAAAGATTACATTCCTATTACAACTATACTTGTTTCACTATAAATAAATGCAATTGGCATGAGGAATATACACCACAATTCCTCAAGCCCTTATCTCTTTCTCTTTATTTTTCTCTTTGTCGCACCCTTCTATCATCCCTATCATCCCTAGCAAAGCTACTACATAACCCGCAATGTACCAATGTGGGTCCTCAAAGAAGGATGTGAATCTTTGTCGATTGTGATTCTCCTTCGAATTAGCTTTTTAGAGCCCTTGCACACGATCTCTTTACCGCCAGTTTGCGGATTGTCACTTCGATGAGACAGTCTTCCCGTCGTTATGGGGAGATAAGAACGTTAACGTTCCTGAAGAAAGGCACAAATTATCGTGGACGTCCCCACTATGTCTCATCTCGATCCCCGTATTCTAGATTCCAGAGCATTGCTCCAGACGCTTTCTCTGATCTAGCTAAAGTGACAAGATCACATATACCAGCTGCAAACATGTATGCAAGGATAGACATGCGTAACGGACGTCAAGTCAACATCCCCGAAGGGTGTGCCGCCCCTGAAGGATGGTTGGCCGCCCCTGTTGGACGGCCCGGTACACTGGCGGCTAGCCAATCAATCTGTTCTCGGCCTGAAGCACGACAGATCACTCGGTTCGAATGATTCACCTCCCTAGAAGTAGAGAAACATGGCACAAAACGAATCCCTTCCTTGTTCGCTATCTCAACCATTCCACCTCATGAAATTAATCCGGATTATCCCAAGACTTGAAGTTCTTGGTCCATTATGCATGCATCGATGAGTTATGGAATTGGAATGAGATTATTATCAATGATATTCACATATATGGTAGCTACCCGAAATAGTGAAAAGCGACGACATTGAACTGCGTTCCGTTGATGAATGTCGACGTAGAACCGATTGGTCAAACTGGAAACAAGCAATCCAGGTCGAACTTGATTCACTTGCGAAACATAAAGTGTTTGAGCCTGTAGTTCCTACACTTCCACATGTGAAGCCCGTTGGCTACAAGTGGGTTTTCATAAGGAAGTGTAATGAGAAGAATGAGATAGTGCGATATAAGGCACGTCTTGTGGCGTAAGGTTTCTCTCAATGCCATGGGATTGATTACGAGGAGACTTATTCCCCCGTAATGAACGTTATAATGTTTCGCTACCTTATCAGTTTGGAAGATTTCTGAAAAACTGAATATGCAGCTTATGAACGTGGTTGTAACGTATCTATAGGGATCATGATACGAAAATCTACATGGAAATTTCTGAAGGACTTTCATATACTGAGTCAAATAGTTCTAGACCACAGAACACCCTCTCTATTAAATTGAGGCGTTCACTTTACGGATTGGAACAATCCGAGCAGATGTGGTATACCCGTTTAAGTGAATATTTGATCAGTTAGGGATATGTGAATAAACTATGCCTCTGCGTGTACAAAATTGAATTTGCTAGAGTTAAAGTCTATGTCGATGACATAAATCTCACTTAGACTCTGGAAGAGCTTGAGAAAACTGCCTTGCACCTGAAGTCAGAATTTGAGATGAAAGATCTTGGGAAAACTCGTTTCCATCTCGACCTGAAGTTTCGAGCAAAATTCAGATGGTATTCTAGTCCACCAGTCGAACTACACCCAGAAGGTGTTGCCTTTGAATACACTCATGACTGTTCATACGCTAGATGCAAATGAGATCCTTGAAAAGGTTGTGGAACCTGAAGTTCTATATCTAAGTTCAATTAGCGTTTTATTGTACTTAGCTTATTGCATTAGGCATGACATCTCCTTCGTCGTTGATCTCTTGATAAGATACAACATTGCGCCTACACGCTACCACCAAATAGGTGTTAAAGACGTTTTTCCGTTACTACAGATTTAGGCTTATTCAATCCCTACGCATCTCAGAATTAACCACAACCCCTTGGTTATCGGAATGATGCCTACCTTGTGGGATACACTGACATAGACTATCCGTCTGTTCCGCACAAGGCACGTTTCCAAACGGATTATGTCTTTACCGTTAGGAACACCGAAATATCTTGGAGGTCAACCAAATAGACTTTAGTTGCGACGTCTTCGAGGTCATTGCCATACACGAAACTACCTGTGTACATGGGAGCATATTCAAAGCATCTGTAATTCTTCATCCTTCGTTGAGTCCCAATGATGATCTATGAAGACAACGCTGCATGTATCGACCAGACCATAACATGATACATCCAAGAAGTCAACACCAAGCATATTGCGTCTACATCACATCAACATGAGTATCAGAAGATTGAAGTCAAGCAGATCAGATCCGAAGACAACCTTGCCGACCTCTTCACGAAGTCACTGCCGAAGAAGCTTGTTCAAGGATTTGGTATGCGCAAATTTTCTCATTTGTAACGCTTGTAGTTCTCAGAGGGAGTTTTGTCGAACTTATGGGGAGTATCCTGAAGTATACTCACTTGACCTTAATGTACTCTTTTTCCCTACGATCAAGATCATTTTTCCCATTGGGTTTTTGTTACCTGACTAGGTTTTAACGAGGCACCCATTCTGGGCTGGTCATACCCTTGTGTGTTTTCTTATTACTTGCGTCTTGAAGATGTTAAGTATCGACATTGCATTAACTCACTTTTCTCCTTAGACTATGAGTTTTGTCCCTCCTTGGGTTTTACCATAGCCAGGTTTTGTGAGAATTTTTACTTTTTTTTTATATGCAAGTTCCCTATATGAGACTCGCGTGTTCTCTATCGTGCCTACGAGACGACTTCATCAACTATCTCTACATCATCTTGAAGATCTAATGCGATATCTACTTGAGTATTTGCACACTCAAGGGGGAGTGTTGTGGATAATATTAACATGTGATAAATGTGATTGTGTAAATCCTAGGTAGATATGGATTGGGATATTCTGGATATCCTAAAGATTACATTCCTATTACAACTGTACTTGTTTCATTATAAATAAACGCACTTGGCATGAGGAATATACACCACAACTCCTCAAGCCCTTCTCTCTTCCTTTCTATTTTTCTCTTTGCCGCAATCTCCAATAAAGTAGGCCACAACACTATTATCTTTTTCCTTGACTACCCTTTTTTATATTGATCTTCAAAACTCACTTCTCTCTTAATCCATCATTCTTCAAGTGTTATATTCATTTCTTGTGTTTGCGTATCAAAGAAAGAATCGAGTTGTTCACCCAATCTAAGTATTGCGAGTGTACGCTTATGTGGTTCATAGGTTGTTGTATCCTAGGGGGTTGGGCGCCATAATCTGCTACACCGAGACATTATCTTCGAGGAGTGAAATATACTTTTAAGGACAATGAACTTACACGCATCAACCTAAAATTTTGTTCTAATCAAGCACCATTGGAGGTCGATATATTCATCACAAAAGATAAGTATTTTTTTATTATATTATTATTTTTATTTAATAAATTTTTATATTAAAATTAACATATACTAATATTAATCTTGTGCGAATTGTTGTAGGAAAAGTAGCATCCGAATCGCCAAGTTTTCTAACAGATACCACCTCCATGGATATCGAACTCGAAACCCAGATACTGAGTGAGCACTCATGGCACTGCACTCAATATGCCAACCAGAGCTTCCTCTTCTAGGTCCCTAGGGGTTCTCACAGCTCAGCTGCTCCACGGGCTTTGCAGGCAGACTTCCATGACGCAAAGTCTGCCAGATTACGCTTTCTTGAATCGACAACAAGGCATTCGCTTGCCCTATTGTGTTCCAACTTTTGTCCAGATAATTGGCCATAATTTGGCACTTTGTCAACATCAAAGAATACATCTCCATCTCCATCCACTGTGTACGCGTAGCCATTGTCAATCATCGTTGCGATCATATCCTTGATCTGTTGAATGTGATCGGAAACACACGGTTGATGCGTTGATCGGAGGCATTGGAGATTATACACGTCCTTCAAATATTTGATATGAATTTTAACGTGTATGCAAATAGACTCAAAATCACATGAAATATTTGCAAGAATACAAGGATGTTGTAGTATGGATGCTCATGCAAGGTCGTTCTCCTCAAGGACTATTTGGATAATTTATGTAGAAACAATTCCTAATTAACTACTTAGAATTGAAAATTGAAAAAAGAAATTTTGATTTTAGGTAATATTAAAAAAAAACGAATTTTAATTAAAAACAAATATAATAAAAGAAAAGAATTTTAAATACCAGTTTATAAAAGCACTAGGGTTCCACCATCACCTAGCAATCTTATGAATTTCTACCAATTACTTATGATCTACACATGCCACTTTGAAGGTTAGGTTTTTTCTAATATATATTCTCCTTGTGATATTCAAGCAAGAACGTATATCTAACATGCAATCCGTTTGTGATATTTAGATCAAATATGAACATGCAAGATTCATTAAGTTCTATGAAAACCTTTTGAAAAACCATGCAACCCCTAAGAACGTGATATTCACCTTAGGTGAAATTACAATTATCAATCACAAGAAGCAATACTCAATTCTCCGGTGATAATCTGACCAAATTGCATCCAATTACTTGTCTAAATATCCTAATGGTGGCCAGTCATCAAGACAATTAGATAGTTTAAAACAGTGATCAATAATTCAAAGCGTACATGCAATCAATCATAAGCAATTAAATAAAAATTACATATTCATGCTAAGGCTTAAGGTTTCGCCCTAGCCAATGGAAATTAGTTACGCATATTCATAATTGAAATTATAGAAAATATTATTAAGAAGAAAAAGAATGAAAACACCTCAAGATAGAAAATCTCCAAGAACCCTAGCAAAGTTCTCTCTGTCGCCAAAGTTGAATAAAAATAATCGTCCCTAAAATTTGTGAACGGCAAAACAATATATGCTGTTATGCCATCGTACAAACCCTAAATAATAGTCTTTTGTTCCAACTAGGAAACTAAATAATAATAAAATAACTTAGAAAATACCAAGAACCCTAGCAAAGTTCTCTCTGTCGCCAAAGTTGAATAAAAATAATCATCCCTAAAAATTGTGAACGGCAAAACAATATATGCTGTAATGCCATTGGACAAACCCTAAATAATAGTCTTTTGTTCCAACTAGGAAACTAAATAATAATAAAATAACTTCGAAAATAGAGTCCTAATTAATCTAGAAGAATTTGCACAGAAACTATCTAGCCATGCTTTAGCCTCAAATCTCCTCCAAATCCGGCCCAAGATAGCTTGTTTTAAAGATAAGAACGTTCTGAACACAACTCTAGACGGCCACGAATCCATCTGAGGTCATCTTGGGCTTCAACAACGCAATTTAAACCCAAAAACGTGACTTTCCAACACTGCGCACTGCTCCTTTATTTTATTGCCAGAAAATAACTACTTGGTGGAAAAATCTGATATTTTAATACGATCACGCTAAGCGACTCACGAACGTCCTCCAACTGGAATTACTCCAAAATTCGTCCATTTGATTATGTTTTGCTCTAGAGGAAATTGAAAGTCCTATATTGAAAATACAATTCAAAGTATCAAAATTATTCCAAAATATTAACCAAAATATACTAAGAATAGGAATAAATATATAATATAAAATCTACTCATCAATATTCGTGACAATAACGACTGCTTAAACTCAATGGATCTTCTCCAAGCTTATTCTCTTTGCGAATTATATATCTTGTCGTCCACATCAGTGAAATTTCGAACGTATGTAACCTCGTAACCCAAATGCTTTAGGTATGCGTAGAGGACGTCGAAGTTGACCGCCGCTCGAGCGTGGCCAAGATGGCTGAGGGCATAGGCGGTGATACCGCAGACGGACATTCCGACCTTGCCGGGTTCTTTTGGTATGAAGATTTCCTTCTGTTGAGTCTGGGAATTGTAAACCATAAACGACCCATCGTTGTTCTCCGCCATTGATCTCCGACCATCGCACCGACTGATCAGTCACCGTTTTCTTCCACTAATCTGTACACGTTGTTTGTGTGTGTATATATATATATATTCACAGTGAGGAGCCTAAACCCTAATGAAGTAGTTGATCCTTGATGGAGAATGAAAGTCAATTAAGTTTGTTTCCTTTCCTTGGAAGAAAGGAAAAGTGTTTAATACACAATTAAATATTCTGATTCGAAAGGATCAAATCTTCTTCGTATGTTGATTTTTTGGAAAAAAATTTCAAAGTGTTCGATTTTCAATCGAATACTCCACATGTCATAATATAAATAGAAGAATACAAAAAATTTTTTTTATATTATAATATGTGAAGTAATTTTTGAAAATCAGGTCCTTGAAAAAATTTATTTTTTGTTACAAAATCCGTGGGCCAGATTGATTCGACCTGAATTTGTCTCATCTATCCAATTTTAATTTTCTTGTTTTTAAGGTTTTTTTTTAAGTAACGATGGCGGTTTTATTCATGAGTCAAAGAAGAAGGGAGGGGGACTTAATACCGTGCCCCCATTACAATCATCATCTAAGTTCGGAATTCCAAAGCCACTTTATTAGTTTAATTTTTTTAATATAGATACATGATGTATTCCAAATTTGAAGTAGGTATGAGATTGAAATTATACCAACCATATATACAACAGACTAATACCTACGGGTCTCAAAACTAAAATTCTAATACCGTATCATATCATTTATTTTTTATCAACTGGCGGACAATTAATGATAGTTCACCATTTTAAAAGCCAAAAAAACTCACAGAAGCATTTCAGCATTCCATAGCCACTATCATGTGATTCACCATCATATAATACCCTTATGATGTTAGTTTAATATAAATTATGTTTATCAACATCAAAGTTAATTTTTAACACCAAACTTACATTCTATGTACCGCAAACTGAATAAATTAGAGTTTCTGTCTTTTGTTTGTTCTTGGAAGTGAACTAGCTAGGCTGATCACAGCATTTGCTCTATCACAACATTCACGTTTTTTAAGACTTTGCTTGTGCTTGTGGCTATTAATCCTTAAAAAAATAACATATCATCATTACAGAACTTTTATAATCATAATCATTTATTTTTTTAATATTTATTTCAAGATCATCCTTATAAAAAAAATTATTCGGAAATCGTTTGGTCATCCAAATATACCAAATAAATAGACAGTTCATCATTACTATGTTACCTGCACCGTTAGTTTATTTGATACATTTGAATGACCAAAAGATCTTCGATTTAAATGATATTTTTGTAAAGATGATCTTTAAATGAAAATTAAAAAACTAAACGGTTTCAATTATGAAATTTCTACAATGAATGTACATTATTTGTAAGTAAAAGAATGAACACACCTCAAAGAGGAAATGCAAGTATTATTCAATAAAAAAAAGTGTAGATGTCGGCTGGAATCATCAAATTTGATTCTCATTTGAATTTGGTTTGGTTGATAGTCTGCCGGTCACTAGTCCGTCTTAGTATTGAAAAGTAACAAATGGTCAATGGGAATTAAGAAAAAGTACCTAAAAGTTTGCTTTATTCCAGTGTTAAAATTTTCCAAAGATGTTGGGTCAAATTTGGATGGTACATAGTATTTAATGGTCCGACTATTGAATAGTTTAAGATTCATTTGGGGTCTACCGCAAATTAATATGAGATTATTCAATAGCCGTACCATTGAATGGTCCGTACCACTCAAGATTTTTCCAAAGATGTGAGTTATATTTAATTTTTTCAATTTTTCAATTTTTCAATGTGAAATTTTGGTATTCTTCATCAAAATAAAGAGTAATTCTAAGGAGATCAGATATTTATATCATATTAGAATATTATATTATGTGGTAAGTGATGTATATAATCAATATTTAATGAGATAAATTCACATAACAAGTACGCATCACTTGTCACATCAAATGATGCGTAAATGTGGTACAAAAATGTAGTTTACCTAATATTTTTCTCAAAATAAAATATACTATATGTGGGTCGCATTCGCATGACATAATCTGTAATACAACATATGATCAGGAATTAAATTGAGTATCTTTACTTACAAGGAATAGAAATTTATATCATTTTGATTCTTGAGTTCCATAAGTTTACTAAAATATAGGTAAGAAAATCATTTTAGTCTTTAACTTTCCCTTGCATTTATTTACATGTAAGGAATCGAAAATGTAAGTTTTTCAAGAACCAGATTAATTAGGGGGAATTAGTTGATCCGATTCCCTTTCCTTACTTCTCATATTTTAAATTCTCTGATTTCTTTCCTTTTCCATTTCGGTTAATCAAACATGTTAGAAAGATTAGTCAATCATATACCTATTCGTAACATCCATCATTCATGACTTGTCTCGTTTTAATTAGGTAAACATTCCATAAACTCTTGCTATAAACAAAATTTTCAACTAATTACCCCGGATTGATTCATAGGAAATTTATTAAAAAAAAAATTTTAAAAGGAATATACTACCGTTTTCACATAGTTCACTTAACAAGGCTTGCAGGTTCATGCCACACTCGCTCCAGAAGGCGTGTGAGCGGAGTGAGCTATCCTTCACCAGCAAGAATTCTTCTCCCCCGTCTTTTGCCGAGGGGTAAAATATTGGAGAGATTAAATTTTTTAAACCAAATAATATAGTAATAAAGTAAGATTTTATAATTAAAAGATTTTAAAAATAAGATCAATCGTCAACTACTACATCATTTAGTTAACAAATTTAATTTAAAAAATTTAATGTCCTTAACATTATCATTTCCCAAAAGCAGGAAACCTATACATACGAAACACCTCCATTAATAGTTTAATACCCAAATAAATAAATAAATAAAATAGTACTTATAAAATTAAAAAAATATAAATAAATAAATTTGAAAAATTAGAGAAACCCCCGGTCTCCGTGTTTCTCTAACATGCGCCATTTGCTATTCGCCACCACCACCACCACCACCACCATCATGCCCTCCTCCTCCTTCTCAGCCGCCGCCACGTCGTCCTCCTCCTCCTCCTCCCCAACCCCCAAACCCAAATCATCAAACCCTAACCCTAACTCAAACCCTAATTGCACCCTCCTCTGCAAGCACTCGCCGTCGGCGACCCTCGACCTCCTCATCCTCATCCTCGTCCTCTTCTCCGGAACCTTCCTCATCACCTCCTACTTCTCCTACATCTTCAAATCCCTCTCCCTCCTCCTCTCTCACTCCACCCTCCACCTCCACCACATTCCCGTCCCCTACGTCGTCGGCTTCGTGGCCTTCTTCGCCGCCGCGCTGTTCGTAGTCGAGTTCTGCTGCGGCATTCGATCGAGGAAGTGCGATAGGCCCGGGTGCAAGGGCTTGAAGAAGGCCATGGAATTCGATTTGCAATTGCAGTCGGAGGAGTGTGTCAAGTCCGGGTCTAAAGATATCGATAGGCTGCCGTGGAAGGGCGGCAGCGAGGGCAATCCCGATTACGAGTGTCTCAGGACTGAGCTGAGGCGGATGGCGCCAACCAATGGCCGTGCCGTGCTGCTGTTTCGGGCGCGATGCGGATGCCCGGTGGCCAAGCTCGAAGGCTGGGGTCCCAAGAGAGGACGTCGGCATAAGAAGTGAGTTTCTTTCTCTTTTATCGCCTGCATTTTCTTGATTATTTGATTAGATGGAAATGAATTGGATTGAGTATATGTTCTGTTTGTAATTGTATTGATCTGGGTAAGTTTCAACTTTGTGTGCAACTTATTGGATGATATGAATTGAACGATTAGACTTAAAAGGGTAGCTTAATTTTATGGAAATTTTCAAGTAATCTTTGCTGGGTAGTGGAAGGTTTATTGAATAATTTGAATTCCTCAAGGCTGAAGAGGTGGAGCTTAAATCACATGAACTTCCATCAGACTTAGTTTGAGCCAGAGTTCGATATCTCTTGTATAAACTCTTCAAGCAATCAGATGATCCATGTGGAAGAGTAGAAGTATAGGTGATGGCATCAAGTCGATATCTCTTATATAAACTCTTCAAGCAATCAGATGATCATTGTGGAAGAGTAGAAGCACACTTGATGGCATCAAATCGATATTATAGAAATGAGACCCTTTTTATGTTGGAAAATTTTGCTTTTGGTTTGACCTTTCTTCGTTTGCACACCTACCGGAGCACCACATAATGTGTCTTTTTCACTTTGTGTCCCTGGCTAGATCTGTTAGGTAGCTGTGCTGTATTGCATCTGTTATTTTTGAACAATTAGGCTAGAACAATGGTTTGTTTTTTCAGTGGGGACTGAGTAATCTGGGAGTTCAATGGTAAATACTGCATATGTATTTGCAGTTGGACATGCATCTTATGTAGTGCACAGTGAGAATTAGACTTGTGCTCAGATTGATCTGTGTAAATAGCATGCACATTTGTTAATTATATAGGAGAGTACTCCCAAATAGAGATAAGCAAGCTGGGCTAGTTCGAGTATGGTACGGACATGACCTGCTTCAAATTTGGGCACAGTGAGGTCCTAAAGAAGTATAGAACTGAAAAGAGCTGTATAATGAAAACTGGAAACAAATTCAAATCCAGATGATGAGGCCCTAAAGAAGTATCAGAAAAAAAAGGGCACAATTGAGGTACCGCATGAGTATGGCACGAATATAATGGATGAGCATGACACAATTAACCAAAGGAGACACAAATGGCCGGATTTACACCTCTACTTCAGAAGTATTAGGGAGATAATCTGAAGTTTGGGTCAGTAGTTATTGAGGTCAATAAGTTACAGGTCTCTAAGGTCCATAACCCAGACATCAACCCCGATAGTATACAAGATAGATTATCATAGGATTTATGTGGAAATGTTTTAATCAGAATTTGAAGAAGCTGGAGGTGGCAGTGAGTATAATCTTAAGTGCTAAACGCATCACAGCTACGGTACAATTTTGGGTTGTAGGTCATGAATGATCATTTCACGAGTAACTGAGAATGGTTACTGAAAAGTGTTAGCTTTAGCACCATTGTTGACAATGTAGAATAGATCATAATTTGATATGACTTTTCTCCACAAAATAAGTATATGCACAAACTTGAGTCCTCGACATAAACTGATAGGATGATATGATGATATGCTGGGGCATATACGCAGTCTTTAGGTTCTAGAACTATCTGACCAGCCATTAGTATTGTTCCAGAAGGTAACCCCTCATAAGAGGCATTCATCGATATATTTTCTATTTGTGGAAGAGACTAGTTGGCTCTTTCTTTAGCACCGTACCTACAATGCACATGAGAGCAGGAGTGGTTGTTCGGGCAATACAGAGAAAGCAACAATATAGTTTAGGAAGAACCTGTAAGCAGTTAGGGTTCCCTTTGTCCTCATTCAGGATTGGTCCAGTTTAACAGCATCCCCTTTTGGGCTGCATTTCTGGTTCAGATAGATCTGGCAGTTACGTATGACTGTGCTGATTTGGTTTTAAGTTTTGCTATGGAACGTGTTTCTTAATAAATAGAAAAGAAAAGAAAATGTGTATCTTGATTTGCAGCTTGTCGCACCTTGTTAGAAGACAATGCCCTCAGTAGGTTTCGAATGTACTGTGTTGTTTGCACTATGATGTACTTTGTAGGTGAACGTATTGCTTTGTAGACTGGCAAGCTGTGTCGTAACGATTGTATGACTCTGTTAAACCCTGAAAGTGGTATCGAGCAATTACTTAGAATTGCAACCATGGAAGTTATCTACTGCTGCATCTGCATTGTACACGGTTGGGGACGATTATTTATCTAGTCTCTTTGGTCTTGCAGGGCCCTGGCCAGTCTGGCACTTAATTGAGGAGATCATCGCTGATTGTTTAGGATGCTTTGGCCACCGGAGTTCCCATTACATGGTCGATCATTTACCTGTTAAATTATAGACGTTCTTTTTTTCCTTATATTCTGGACTTCACTCTCAATCAAAACAATTAATCGTATACTCCGGTGGCGCACTTATATGTCTGAAACAACCTTTGTCAAGAACTCGAGCGATTGTCTCTCGTATGTGGAAGGGCATAACAAATTGAATGAGAATAAATATATCAAATGTCAATTGGATATTTTTTTTGCCTAACTAATGGTTTTGAACTTGTATACCATCAATTCAATTCCCTTTTAGAACCGAGATGAGGTCCTTGTTCTCTTCCAAATGGGGGAATTAATGGATCGCTATGGATGAAGGTCTTTGTTTCCAAAACTGATGAATTTGCTAACGTGACCACAACTACGTAGTGCTATTTTTGGGTCCGTCTGTAGACTCTAGTAACATCATCTTGTGTCAATACGCCTTCATTCCTTCTCAAAATGGCCTTTAATGATGTAGGCAAATGAGCAGGCAACATGCCATATAAACGTGTATAGTACAACTTTGCCTACTTTATTTGACTACGCCCATTGAAGATGCTTATTGCAACCAGTCTCCCTTCGAGATTGAAATTTTAGCATACCCATCACAACTTTAGTTGACTTATGGCTCAATATCACGAACGACAACAGGATATAACAACAAAAGCAGTTAGCTGCACTACGGTCTATTAGTATTTTTGCTTCTCTAGTCGCATGTGAGATGTTTTAAGTTAAACTCCAATGAATAACGAGTTTTTTTGCCTTTGGTACAATGATATTCTACTCTAATGGGAGGGTTGATTGTGCTACGCCATATATCATCGCCATCCATGTGAATCGAACTTCAGACCTTTCAATTACCAGTGAAAAGAAAAATCATTCATGAATCACAAGTTTAATACCAAATTATTGCTAACGCATTATGTGACTTGTTCCAACCCCCACCCCAACAAAAGATCTACTTCTCGCAAAAAATTTTGGGTGCTGTGGAGTACCCAGTACTTCTGGTGTTTTAACTGTTAGATCTTCATTTTTATATTATTAAACAAAGATGTACAGGTTAAAACATATGGGTGAAACTTTAATGGTACGTACCATTGAACGGTACGTACTGTTAAATGATTTAAGATTCATTTGAAGCTCACCACAAATTAATCTAGACCATTCAATACTCTTACCATTTAACTGTATCATTAAATGTTACGTACCACCCAAAAAAAATCCCCTACTTCCCGCTTTGGGTGCGAATTATTTAAAGTTACCTTGGGTCTGAAGTTACTTCCTTTTCGATTGTTTTTGCTTCATCACGTTTACACCTTTGTCAAGTTCTCTCCTTGAATTCACTTCCCTTACAACGCGTCTCATGCTCTCGTCAGATGCTCGTATCTCTGAGACCAAAATCGTTCCCTGGACTTCCAGACCTTCGCATTTCAGGTCTCAAATGGCTCTCCACCGCCGCTGCCGCCACCCAAAACCCAGAGGAAAATCTCCGTTCCTTCTTCACCGGCAGAATCAACCAATCCCAAACCGACTACGAGCTCGCATTGGTTTCGGTTTTAAAGTCCTGCTCTTCCCTCGCGGCCGTCTTCCAAGGCCAGCAAATCCACTCCCTTGTTCTCAAATCCGGGCTCGACTCCAACAATTTCATCAAGAACAGCTTGATTAATACGTACGCCAAATGCGGCTTCATTGCCGATGCTGAGTCGCTGTTCGATTCTTGTTCTAAGTTGGACCCGGTGTCTTGCAATATTATGGTTGCTGGGTATGTGAAATCTAGACGTTTGGAAAGTGCACGCCAGGTGTTTGAGAAAATGCCTAAGAAAGGATGTGTCTCGTATACTACTATGATAATGGGTCTTGCCCAGAATGAGCGTTGGACCGCAGCCGTTGAGGTTTTCATGGATATGAGATCAGCGGGTGTGATCCCGAATGAGGTGACAATGGCGACTGTGATCTCAACTTACTCGCATTTGGGCGGTATTTGGAATTGTCGAATGCTTCACGCTTTGGTGATTAAGTTACAGATTGAGGGGTTTGTTCTTGTCTCTACGAATTTGTTGCACATGTATTGGGGTTGTTCGAGTGTATGCGATGCGAAAAGTTTGTTTAATGAGATGCCTGAGAGGAATATTGTTTCGTGGAATGTCATGTTGAATGGGTATGCAAAAGCCCGGCTTGTTGATTTGGCCAGAGAGTTGTTCGACAAGATTCATGCAAAGGATGTGGTTTCATGGGGTACAATGATTGATGCGTATGTGCAAGTAGAGTGGTTGAGTGAAGCTTTGATGATGTATCGGGCAATGCTGCGTACTGGGCTAGGGCCGAATGATGTTATGCTTGTAGATTTGATTTCGGCTTGTGGGCGGTCTGAGGCAGTACATGAAGGTCAACAACTTCATGGGACAATTGTAAAGGAAGGTTTTGACTGCTATGACTTTATACAGGCAACAATCATCAATTTTTATGCAGGCTGTGGCGACATGAGCCTTGCTCGTCGTCAGTTTCAAAAGGGCATCAAGGAGCATGTTGCATCTTGGAATGCCCTCATTGCAGGATACATAAGAAATGGAATAATCAACCAGGCAATTGCATTGTTTAATGAGATGCCTGAAAAAGATGTTTTTTCGTGGAGTTCCATGATTTCTGGTTATGCACAGAGTGATCAACCTGAATTAGCTCTAGAACTCTTTCAAAGAATGGTAGCTAGTGGGATCCGACCGAATGAAATTACGATGGTGAGTGTGTTATCTGGAATTGCTACATTAGGCACATTGAAAGAGGCAAGATGGGCACATGAATACATACTTGAGAACTCCATTCCTCTCAATGACAATCTAAGTGCAGCAATCATTGATATGTATGCCAAATGCGGGAGTATCAATACCGCCATAGAGGTTTTCTATCAAATCCGAGACAAAACCTCTACAGTCTCACCATGGAATGCCATCATATGTGGGTTGGCCATGCACGGACATGCAAAGTTATCTCTTGAAATATTTTCAGACTTGCAAAAGCGTAATATCAAACTCAATTCAATCACATTCATCGGAGTCTTAAGTGCATGTTGCCATGCTGGCTTCGTGGAGGCTGGGGAGAGGTACTTTAGGAGCATGAAGAATGTTTACAACATAGAACCAAATATCAAGCATTATGGTTGTATGGTGGATCTCCTTGGAAGAGCTGGCCGAGTAGAAGATGCTGAGAATATGATAAGGAGCATGCCCATGAAGGCTGATGTAGTCATATGGGGCACGCTATTGGCGGCATGTAGAATGCATGGGAATCTGGAAAGAGGAGAAATGGCTGCAGAGAGTTTGACAAGGTTGCAACCATCTCATGGGCCAGTTAGAGTTCTCCTATCCAATTTATATGCAGATGCAGGGAAGTGGGAAGAAGCCTTTTCAGAGCGGCAAGTAATGCAGAGCCTAAAACTGGAGAGATCATCGGGGCACAGTGATGTTGTATAATAAGGATGCTGGGGTTTTAAAACATTGAAAGTTTTCGTCGATTTGAAGATGCAGACTGCTATACAATCGTTCTGAAGAGAAAGCTTTCAACTTTTACCATAAAGAATTGAAATTAATTTGACATTCGAATGTAACTACAATTTCAAAGCTGAATTTCAGAAGGGAAGAATAAAGGTAAACAAAAAACAATAAATTATGGCTCGCTTTCAATTATCATTTCTGCAGCTGCACCCATGAAATCAACACCGCCAATCCCCAGTAAATCTAGAGCAAGCTCCTCCTCATTCCACTGTCTCAGCCACTTACTGATTCTCTTCAAGGCATCTACGTCAACCTCCAGCATCCAAGTCGGCATGCAAACCACCACGAGGCTCATGAGTCCCAGGACATAGGCGCGCCAAGTGATCTGGTCACAGCCAAGAGATATCTGGCCATCTAGTGCACTTGCAAGAAATTCCATGTGGGTTCCAAGAATCTTTGGCCGCCGCTTGGATCCCCAGGATGATGAGTCAATACCCCATACAAAGCCTCCACACAGCGATGCAAAGTAAGCAAGCACATAACCCCTTAGCCATGCATCTCCGTTTGATTCTCCATCTTGTCTGAAACTGTGGATAGATACAAACCATGAAGGCAGAAATTCTTTAAACATTGACTGAACCAGATCTAAGCCTCCTGATAACCATACTAAAGAAGCCGCAAGCGAAGCCATAAGTTTACCCCGAGTGAGGTTTGAAGCCATGTGAAATTGTCCCTTTATCATTGCATTCTTCGCTGCCTTCAGTCTCTTGCATCTCTCTATAGGAACCTGTCTTCCTGTTATCTCTCTCACAGAATACATCAAGAGGGAAACAATCTCTTTATTCAAGAAGACAATGTCTGATAAATATGGATAAACATGTAGATAGAGGATCCCAGGGGCAACAGGAGAAACCCTTCCATGGATGTGAGATCCAATTCCATGGGCAAGAAGAGCTCCAATACCTCCGTTGTATGAGAGAGGAGAGGAATGCAGGCCAAGTGTCGCAGTGAAGCAGCTCTTAAGAAGCTGGACCAGAGCATTGGGGTGTTGGAGGAAGACAGTACGAGATGCAGAGAAGACAAAGTGGTCGCCCCAACGCTTTGCTTTCTGGGTCCAGAGTGAAAAAACAATTGGCATGCAGGGCCAGGGGCAACCAGCTGCAATGGAGGCCAAGGCCACAGTGCATAGATCGAGGTATCGTTTTGAATCTCTGTCAGTTTTATATGTTATAGTAAGGCTTACTAAGGCAGCCACGGGCAACGGTAATGTAGCTTGACAGCTTCCTTCTGTGACAACAAACCGTTAGCCATGTTACATATCTCAACCGCATATATTTGATCCAACAGTTGAGAAATATGTTTCTATTTTATGCCCCTATTAGAGAATAAAGAACTTTTCTCTTTATACTCATGAATCACAATATTCATCACATACATTTACGTTGTGTTGAAAAATAAGAAACCTGAAGGAGCAGCGCTTGGGACGTCAACAGAAGTATCAGCTACAATTTTTTTAATCTTTTCCACAATATTTGGCAGATTTGCATCAGGACAGGGCCAATCTGTTCCGTTCATATAAGCTGGTTTCCAAACACCCCTTTTTGTTTCAGCTGATAAGTAGCTCACAATGGTTCCCAAAGATGCAGGAAGAAAATCAACCAAGATTTTAAGCCCTAAGACAACAGAGCATCTAGGGTTTTAGTAGTACACATATGTAGAGCCAAGTAATTACAGTGACTTGAAAAACGCATCAGATCGGTTCTCAAGTACAGTTTGCCTCTTAGGTTTCCCGAACAGCCAGTGAACACACACACACACACACACTTAAAACTACTTTTGAGTAGGTTCCTTTCATATGAAGATGAATCCAACTATAGGTAATTAGAAAAGGGTACTTTACTTACCTGTAGCCAGTTTTCGAGGAGAGAGTCTCCCATGGTTACAAGCTGTTAAAGCAGCATCGGCTACAAACGGAACAGCTGCCAGAATATCCCAAGCAGGCGAGTTTCTTAAATAAGTGTCTTCATCTGCTTCTTTAGACGAACTACCACTAACAGAAGCATTAGAATCTAAAGACTTTCTTCCTTGTTCTTTCTCTTTGAACATCATGTTTAAAAGCTCATCAACATGGCGATGAACGGGGTTTCCATGAGCAAGTCCAGGGAGGGTGGAAGCTATGCATGCATTATGCTGCATGTACCAGGCTTTTAATTTTGGGAATGAATCAATGAAGATGGGGTGTGCAGATGATGAGCTTGCAACTGCTGCAAGTCTCCTTTTCTCAGGATCCTGGCGGACCGTTTCAGAGGATACTAGGTGGGAGTTTCGTACTAACAGAAAGTATTCGGGAGTAAGGTTGGATCGAACCGTTGGGACGTGTCCTAGTTGGTCGGAAAAGCAATGATTAAACCTCCACAGTTTCAAAATAAGAGTGAATCCATTAGAAAACACAGTATGAGCAGAGGTTTCTGTCCCTGCTGTGCGACTGCAAGATTCATTAGGTACACATGACCCGAAAATCTCACAGATCGCCATCACTGAACATGCTAGTTGTGGAACCTGGCAGCAGCAGTACAAAACCGAATGACATCAGTTTTCGCCTACATAACATCGCATTCAAGTAATCAGAGATGATTCAGGTTAATGAAAGTAAAAGTACCATGCCAAGCAGTGAGAAGATCTTGATACAGACGATGGACGATATCCGGACAAGAAGGGCATTCAGAAACGGAGCATAACCTATCAGATGGCTGCCGCTGCCGGAATAATTTGCAGGACATGGAGGAGACAACAACCTGATAATAAACTGAGCAGTGTGTTCCTGCATGAAATGCAGACCTTAATCTTAATGCATGATGATGGAGAAGAATGGAGAAGAGAAGGGAGAGGACAGCAATGTAATTTACTTGTATGTTCCAACCCTGATTCAGGGAGGCCCCACAAACAATGGTAACTGCTGATATCTTCTCAGAATCTGATCCATTGATGGCCATCTCATATATTTTCTCCAGTTCTGTTAAACTTCCACCAAAACCATGAGCTTACATTCAATTGCTTTACCAAAGGCATAGGGGTATACTTGCACAAAAAAAGAGAGCATATTATGTCTATTAACAACTGTCGTACATGAGATTTGAACTTATAACGTGGAGATTGGGGCCGCTAATCCAACATTAACATGAGTGATCAGATTGAAATTGATGGTGTCATTAAGACAGAAATACAAAAGTTTTTAAATAAACTCCCAAAAATGAAAAAACACACTTAATTTAGTTGGTTAAGGGCTTGTTTGTAAGTGTTTTTAGTCCACACACTCCTTTTCTTTCTCCGAACACAGCACACCCATGTATAATATGGTCTTTGAATTGAATAAATTAAAGAGAATCAAGATACAAAAATAAATATGAGTGCAGAAAAAAATGGGAGTGCGGTAAGCATCTGCCTTTTTAGAATGGCTTGGAGCTGTTTTTAGATGACCAAAAACACTTTTGATTACATTTGGCTGAAAAAGTGAAGTGTCTTATGAAAATGCTTCAAAGAGAAGCACATTCTTTCAAGTGCTTTTTCCAAAAGCACTTGGATTTTAACTAACTTTCAACGTCCTTCTAATAAAAGCTCTTTCAGTGAATGCGCTTATGAGCATAAGTGTTTCGTAGAAAATATTTCCAAACAGATAAGTGCTTGTATACCTTGGTGCAGGAGTTGAAACCAATTCCTTTGTCAACAATGGAGTAAGCTCTGCCCCCTGCATCAATGAGGACCAACCGGGAACTTGATCAGCAGGTATATTATAAGGCATTTCATTGATGCCTCCTTTCACATAGCCTGGCCAGAAATATGCTGACGTGTCTATTAGATTTCTTGCTATGCAAGCTTCAACTATGAGATGTCGCATGTTTCCTGCTGAAACAAGAACATGGATTTAGAGAGAATTATATTTATAATCTGAATCTATAACTCCAGTTTTACTTACAGCAATCCATCAAGATGTCGTTCGCGCTGATGCAATCCAGGTGTGCACTTTCAACCCTAGTCCCTGAGATGAAGAACATTGCTTTCGCAGCAGCCCGGTTTGCTGCAGAAACAACAGAACGAGGGGGAGCCAGCAGTCCTATGAAATTGCCCAGCATCTGCAAGCTTGAGACTAAATCGTTGCGAGACTCCCCTGTCACCTTTTGTTTTCTCGAGTGATTGGCAAAGCTGTATTCAGTCATGTCCACTTTCGCGCTTTCATCTTCTTCGATAAGGCCAGCAACCACAAGAGTGGTGATGGACAGCAACATGCATAAGCGGGACTCTAAGTGAGGCAAAGGGGACTCAACAGGCTCCCTTTCCTGAAGAAAGGAGAAGCAATTAACGCGATTGCTCAAACTGATAATGTAAGATTAACTTGTGTTCCAAGGAAACAACAGAAGTTTAACAATTTCGAACCCTTTGGACAAGACGAAGTGCTGCAATCCATAGGCCTAAGAAGGTGTCATGCCAAGTTGCACAGTTTAGGGCTTGAAGGACCTTCATCAAACCTGAGCAAGAAAGAAAATGTTATATTCTCACTCACACATTGCTAACGGTTGATATAAGAAGTGATCTTCTACCGTATATCTGCTTACCGGTGATAACCTCAATGGAACTTGTGGCATTGATCTGTGTAGCATTCATGGCATCTTCTAGCACCAAATCAAGGGGAAGCCATATGGTCGAGCGACCAGTTCCATGGCATATTCCATCCGAAGAATCCATAATCGAATGGCACTTCTGCACTGAGCGCAATTTGGGTTTTTGCGAGCTCATGCAAATGTTTGAAGCCAACTTCAGAAGTTCCTCAGGACTAGAAAGTTTGGTATTTTTCAATGCCGATGAGTTTTCGACAAGCAGTTGCAATCTCTTAACAAAAGCTTCCCAGTGTTTAATCCTGAGAATGTGGCAGAAAATTATCAAGCATTAATTCCCCATACAAAAAACTTTTCTGGGGGTAAAATGATTACTTCTATTGCAAGGCAACATACATGTTTCGTTTTGCCAAGTTGAGAATCTTGGAAGTCAAGACATTTTGCAGAAACTGCGCGATTAACTCAATGGCCATCACAGTGTTACGACTCTGCAATCTCTCATATTGTTCATTCTGCTCCTCGTGATGATTTTCGTGACCATCTATGTCCATGTCTTGGGGTTTAGTTGGCCATATGGACTTCTTTTCCGGAGCAAGTTCCAGTAACCCCTCATCGTCTAACGATGAATCGAGCAACTGCCACACGGTTGAGAAGATGAACGCAACCACAGTAGTCCCAGCTTCACTTGTTTCCAACCCAAATATCTGGGACAAATTGAGAATAGTATCTATTGAGTTCATAACCCTGTATGAAGAAGATAAGTTATACATTGCATTGCCAAAAAAAAAAAAAAAAATAGGGTACAACAAAATTCCATAAAAACATTTACATTATACACTAAGTGCCGGTTCGGAAGTGATTCTAGGAGGGTTAGAATCACATATGAGAGGTTCTTTTGTCACTTCCAGAATCACTCCCAAACGGGCCCTGAGTCGGCTTTCTTATAAAACAATGTAAAAGATGTTTTTTTCATCAATACAAGTGATGAAACTAGAAACTCACTGTTGATAAGTAGGCCCTTTAATTTGAGATTTAAGTGAAAAAGCATGTCTCTTGAGGAGCTCCATGTAAAGCCTATATGCTATTGGCTGGACACGTCGATTCGGAATAACCCTATGAAGAGAAAAGAAACGCAACTATAAAGTTTATTCACGAATACTCTGTGCAGAACGTCAGTCTTTTATCAATGCATGGATTTGAATTAATATTGTCGTTAATTTTTCAATATATTTTGTTGTTCACATGCTACTATAATGATATCAACTAGGGAATTCTATGTGCATGACGTACATGCCAGATTTGTGTCGACATTGTCGATAATGTGCCAATTTCATGTCATTACGTTTTGTTATATCGACCATTCGATCCTTAATCAAAACAGAAACACGGACCTGGAAGAAAGCAAAGCAAGAACAAGCATGGAGGGCACCATGTTCAAAACCAAGGCCTTCTCAAGAAACTTCCACATAATCGGCACATTGTTTTCCCAACATATATGCGAAACCAAAACGTCGGCAAGCTCTATAGATGGCAGGGACACCCCGGCAGAGCCTAAATTCGATGAGACTTCCATCGACCAGAGAAGAGGATCACTACCCTTTTCTTGAGCCGCCTTGGTCTGCATTATCACAACGTCCCAAAGACTGCTCTGTTCGGGCTCCGCCATTTCTTGATCGCATTGGCCAATGTTTCGGGTTGTTGCCGGTGCCACAGGCAGATATAACAATGCTGATGAGGGATTGTTTTTGGTTTTGCTTCACATTATGCGACCTTGCATTGTATGGATGTGGGGTTTTTTGGTCGTGAAACTGTAGCGATATGATCGTTCAAACATGGAGAAAGTCAAACTGGCTGTAAGATTGCCACTTGGCTTCACCCTGATCCTTGGTGAGGAAAAAAGTTTGGGATTTTAGAACAATTTTTTGTAGATAACATGTTGATACATTTTGTTGGTTACGATGTTATCGATATATTATTGATGTCGCTACGTTTTGTTGGTTACGATATTATCGACATATTATTGATGACGTATGTTGGTGTGAGTTGACATTCCCGTATTATTTCATTGTAATTAGAATATTATATTTTCTATTTAATTCCTTGTAATTTGAATAGATTTATTCTCCTTATTTGCCTTGTAAGTAAATCCTTATACTATATATATTCCTCCTTTGAGACAAGAATACACATTCAATACATTCATAACCCTAAATTAGCATGGTATCAAAGCAAAGATCTTAGGGTTTCTGCTTTGCTTGCAACCCTCAGAAAAAAAGAAAAAAAAACCTATCACACTACTATGGAGGCCATGCCACACCCTACTGATGACACCAATTTTGGTGTTGTCACCCCTACCACCCCTACCATACCTACTACTACTACTCTTGACTTCTAGTGCTCCTGGCTTGACCGACAACTCTCTCGAAACTTTAGATAACTGCGGATGGGCTTTACATGTTTCTAGTGATTGTGATTCTTGAGATTGGATTATCGATTCAGGTGTTACAGATCATATGACCTATGATCCGAAGGATCTTGTTTGTGAAACTACTTCTCAACGACGAAGTATCACAAATGCTAATGGTGTTGCCTCTCCTGTGGTGGGGGTTGGCACAGTTAATCTTACACCTACGCTCTCTTTACCCAATACTTTACTTGTTCCCTCATTAAAACATAAATTAATGTCTTCTGGGCAAGCCACTGAACAATCGGATTGTTGTGTACTAATGTATCCTAAGTTTTGTCTTATTCAGGATATTCTCATGAAGGATATTATTGGTCGTGGTATTAAGAAGGGGGACTTATATTTTGTGGATGATGTCAGCACGGGCTGAGTGAACTTGGTGCGCGGGGCTTCTAATGGCAAGAAGTGACAGATATAGTTGTGGCATCGCCGTTTGGGTCATCCATCTTTTAGTTATTTGAAGCATTTGCTACTGAACTTATTTGTTGGTTGTTTTGATTCAGACTTTAAATGTGATACTTGCATTTTGGCTGAGTCATCGTGTGCCTTATTCTTTAAGTTCTAATAAAAGTATTGTTCCTTTGGTTTGATACATTTTGATGTTTGTAGGTCATTCCCTATTTCTACTTTTTCTGGCATTCGGTGGTTTGTGACATTTGTGGATGACTGTACACGAATGACGTGGCTATATTTGCTCAAAAATAAAAGTGATGTATTCACCGCTTTCAAGACCTTTCATACTATGGTTCAAACTCAATTTTCTGCTAAGATTTGCATTTTACATTCTGATAATGGAGGGGGGGTGTTATTTGAATCATGATTTTGTTCAATACTTTACTACTCATAGTATTCTCCATGAAAATTTTTGTTCCCGGACTCCACAACAAAACAGAGTTGCGGAACAAAAAAACAGGCATATCTTGAAGACTGCTTAGGCATTGTTAATTAGTGTTCATGTTCCTCGTTCTTCGTAGGATGATGCGGTTGTCACCACGGTTTATCTTATGAATCGACTACCCTCTAAAGTGTTGAACTTTCAGACTCCGTTACAGGCTCTTTCTTGGTTTGGTTCTCTACCATTCATCTTGTTGTTGCCACCACAGGTCTTTGGATGTATCACGTTTGTCCATCTTCATAAGAATCAACGTACCAAACTCGATCATTGTGCAGTACGTTGTGTTTTTATAGGGTATAAGGCACGTCAAAAGGGCTACCGATGTTATCATCCTCCTACTCGGTGCACTTATGTCATTATGGATGTGACTTTTTTGGAGACGGACATGTACTATTCCCCATCCCACTATTCTCTTCAGAGGGAGATAACGAGTGAAGAGAAGAATTGGACAATTGAGATAAAAACAGAATTGGACAGAGAGCTGCCCTCTCCACCGACCAGTCGATCAGTCTTCAGTGACCCGTCGTAGTACGACCTGTCGCTGACCAAGGTCACCAACTGGTCATACGAAGTTGATCCCAAAGTTAATGCTTATTCCCCCCTCTCTTCTCCAACTATAGTACCTACTGACGACCATTCTCCTGAGAATACTCTTGAGGTAAGTCACACTACACCTGCTAGTACATTAACTAATCTAACTTATCAGTTACCTGACAGGCATAACCGAGGGAAACCTCCTAATAGGTATTCACCTGATGAAGCAAAGAAGTCTAGATATCCAATTGCTAACCATGCGTCATCCCACAAGTTATCAGAACCAGGCAAGGCATTCATACAATAAATATCAGTTGACAGTGTTCCTAGTTCTTTGAAAGAAGCATTATCCGAAACTCAGTGGACCAAAGCAATGGAGGAAGAAATGAGTGCACTTCAAAAGAATCAAACATGGGATTTAGTTCCCCTACCAAGAGGAAAAAAGACAGTGGGGTGCAGGTGGGTATACACAATCAAACATAAAGTCGATGGGTCCATTGAACGATACAAGGTACAGTTAGTTGCTAAAGGTTATACACAAACCTATGGCATTAACTACAAAGAGAATTTTGCCCTAGTAGCAAAGATCAATATTGTGAGAGTATTGCTTTCTTTGGCAACAAATCTAGACTAGTCACTACAACAATTTGATGTGAAGAATGCCTTTTTACATGGGGATCTTAAAGAAGAGGTGTATATGGATATTCCACTAGGATATACCTCACCTATGCAAACGGAAGTTGTGTGTAAGTTAAAAAAGGTTTTGTATGGTCTGAAACAATTTCCACGTGAGTGGTTTGGACGATTCAAAATGGTCATGCAACAATATGGGTTCAAGCAGAGCAACTTAGATCATACGATCTTCTTAAAGCGTAGAATGGGTAAGATAACAGCACTCATCATTTATGTAGACGATATAATTGTTATAGGAGATGACAGGGAAGAAATTTCGAGGTTGAAGGATTATTTGGCAACTGAATTTGAGAAGAAAGACCTCAGTGGGCTCAAGTATTTTCTAGGTATTGAAGTGCATGGCTTGATCGAAACAGAGTATATTCTTGTCTCAAAGGAAATATGCCTTGGACTTATTAACAGATACAAGGATGCTTGATTGCAAACCTGTAGATACTCCTATTTTCCAAAATCACCACTTTGCAAAATATCCTGATCAGGTTCCGACTAACAAAGAGCGCTATCAGAGGCTGGTGGGAAGGTCAATTTACTTGTCTCATACTCGATCAGATATCGCCTATGCAGTGAGTGTTGTGAGTCAGTTTATGCACTCTCCGAGTTAAGATCACATGAATATTGTTGTCAGGATACTTCAGTACTTAAAGTCAGCACCAGGTCGAGGTATTATGTTTTCCACGAATGGACACTTGAAGATAGAAGGATACACTAATGCAGATCGGGCAGGAAATATTACCGATGGACGATCTACTTCTGGTTACTTTACGTTTGTGGGGGTAACTTGGTTACTGGGCAGAGTAAAAAACAAAAAGTAGTGGCTTTGTCAAGTGCAGAAGTAGAATACAGAGGAATGGCAAAAGGAGTGTGTGAGTTATTTTGGCTTCGGAGGTTGCTTACTAAACTTGGGCATCCACCTATGTCAGCAACAAATTTGTTTTGTGACAACAAAGTTGCCATTGATATCTCTCGTAATCCAATTCAACATGATCGTACTAAACATGTTGAAGTTGACAGACACTTTATTAAGGAAAAATTGGATGTGAATATTATTCAATTCCCATTTGTGAAATCAAAGGATCAACTGGCGAATATTTTGACAAAGGCAGTTTCAAGTAAAGCATTCTCCAACTCACTTGACAAGTTGGGCATTAGCGACATCTATACACCAACTTGAGAGGCTGTGAGTGAGTTGACATTCCCGTATTAATTCTTTGTAATTAGAATATTTCCTATTTAGTTCCTTGTACTAGAATAGATTTATTCTCCTAATTTGCCTCCTATATATAGTGTTCTAAGTAAAGCATTCTCCAACTCACTTGACAAGTTGAGCATTAGCGACATCTATACACCAACTTGAGAGGCCGTTGGTGTGAGTTGACATTCCCGTGATTAATTCTTGTAATAGGAATATCGTATTTCCTATTTAGTTCCTTGTAATTAGAATAGATTTATTCTCCTCCACTTGTCTTATATATATATATATATATATATATATTCCTTCTTTGATAGAAGAATAAACATTCAATACGTTCATAACCCTAAATTAGCAACGTGAAGACTGGGGAGTTCATTCCGTAGCCGAACAAGCGTCATATTCGATTGAGAAAAGAAATGAATGGAAGTTAGGAGTTTTCCAGGGAAAAAAATTATGAAACTTTTTTGCTACAAAAAAAAGTTTGCTGCACATGTTTCCGGCGGTAAAACTAACTAAAACCATTTTAAACATGTACATTCGATCTCCTAAAACGTTAGGAACCGGGGTTGAGGGAATGGAATTTACATCTCATTTTCGACTATGAGTTCAGCGGCGGCTCCCATTGTACCGACGCCTCCAATCCCCAGCAAGGCCAGAGCAAGCTCCTCCTCATTCCACTGCCTCAGACCGATACTCAGTCTCTTCAACACGTCTACATCCACCTCGAGTACCCAATTTGGCGTGCAACCGACCATCAGGGTTACAAACCCCGACACATAGGCACGCCATGTTGCCGAATCACAACCAAGTGATATCTTCCCATCAAGTGCACTTGCAAGAAACTCCATGTGGATACGTAGGATTTTAGGACGTCGTTTTGATGCTGATGATGACGAGTCAACGCCCCACGCAAAGGCTCCACAGAGCACTGCGAAGTATGCAAGCGCATAGCCGCCAAGCATGGCAACCATTCCTTCTGACCCTTGTTCCTGCTCAGACCCATGCGTAGATATAAACCAAGAAGGCAAGGTTTCTTTGATCAATGACTGAACCAGACACAAGCCTCCTGTTAACCATACTAAAGATGCTCCGAGTGAAGCTGCTAGCTTTACCCGATACATTGCTGCATCAAGTGAAACCTGTTCATATCTCATCGCGTTTCTTGTTGTCTTCAACTTCTCCAATCTCTCTTTAGGACGAGCACTGCAAGCTATCTCTCTTACAGAATGCATCAAGATAGTAACAATCTCTTCTGTCATGAAGACAATATCTGTAATTGATCGGTACACACGTAGGTAAAGAATCCCTGGTGCAACGGGGGAAATCCCACCACAGAAATGGGATCCAAATCCATGGCCAAGAAGTGCTCCAACACCACCATTGCTCGAGATAGGAGTGGCATTCAGGCCAAGTGTGGCAGTAAAGCAGCTTTTAAGAAGCTGAACCATTGAATCACTGTTCTGGAGGAAAACAGTCCGAGAGGCAGAAAAAACAAGGAAGTCACTCCATCGCTTGGCCTTTTGAGTCCAAAGGGATGCCACAATTGGCATACAAGGCCATGGGCAACCAGCTGCAAGGCACTCCAAGGTGGGGCCAGCCAAACTGAGGAAGCGCTCTGATGCTCGGTCAATCTTGTAAGTAATAGTAAGACTCACAAAGGCAGCTAGGGGCAGTGGAAGTGTAGCTGGTGAGCTTCCACCTGCAATAGTTAAGTCTCAGTCAAAATACTAGAGGTGACAAAAGTAAAAAAGATTAGCTCCGCAATACGGAGTAAATGGAAAGCAAAATACTTCCCAAAACAATGTAATAGCTTATATTCATTCTCGTTATAAGTTTGTAATAGGAGAATACCTGCAGCAAGGCTAGGGATATGAACACCAGTAGCAGCTAGGATTTTCTTGATCTGTTCCTCAACATAGGATAGATTCACAGCCGGACTGGGCCAATCCGTTCCATTCATAAAAACTGGTTTCCAAATACCCCGTGTTACTTCAGCAGAAAAGTAGCTCACAATGGTAGCCAAAGATGCCGGAAGAAAATCTGCTAAATCCTTGAGCCCTGAAATAGTGAAAACTCTTCAGTTATTTCATATATTTTCCTGGGTATCTTTGTACGTAAATAACAAAAACATCAACAGAAAATGAGATGAGAACACGAGGCTAACCTGTAGCAAGCTCACGAGGAGAAAGCTTTCCATGAGCACAGGCCGTTAGAGCAGCATCAACCACAAAGGGAACAGCTTCCAGGATATCCCAGGCCGGCAGTTTAGGTCTTAGAGAGCTGTCTTCATTTCCAGGTCCCGAAGAACTACTACTTGGAGAATTAACAGAAGTTAAAGACTGGCTTCCTCTATTAATCTTTGTGAACATCATGTTAAGAAGCCCATCAACGATCTGATGGACAGGGGTTCCATGAACAAGACCAGAGAGGGTTGAGGCTATACATGCTTGATGCTGCCGATACCAAACTTTTAATTTTGGAAACGAGTCCACAAATACAGGTTCTGGAGATGAAGAACTTGCAACAGCAGAGAGTCTCCTCTTATTTCGATCCTGGTGAGCACTCCCGGAAGATACTAGGTAAGAGTTTCTCACTGATAGGAGGTACTCAGGTGTAAGTCGGGATGCAACTGTGGGTACATCTCCCACCCCATGCTCAAGAGGAGGATGATTAAACCTCCACAGCTTCAAAAGGAGAGTAAATGCATTCGAAAACACAGCATGGGCAGAGATTTCTTCTCCTGTTGCTAGAGTCCAGGAGACATTGGGAACACATGAACCGAACACCTCACAAATCGGCATCAATGAACATGCAAGTTGTGGAACCTAGTAAGAAAATTAAATGACATTAGTTTACAGCTGATGTGAGGCTCTCGTAACTAACACAAACATGGCACATCAAATTCAAAAGCCAAACTGACTATTGAGGTAGATAATTTGATAACACTCGATGTTGGAAAATAATTAGCTATAAGTAAAGGGTGTGCTCAGTCACTGAATCTAAGATGTGAGAAACCCTAACAAGATTATTCTGTATCCGTCACATTTGGTTAGGTAAAACATATACATACCAAGCCATGTAAAGAGAAAATCTGAACACAGTCAACAGATCCTATTCCAACAATGAGGACATTCAGCATCGGTGCATAACCTATTAAATGGCTGTCATCCCCAGAATAATCAGCAGGAACCGGAGGGGACAGTAATCTAATGATAAAATGAGCAGTATGTTCCTGCATAACATGTGAACCACAAGTTAATTAGAAAGTTGTGTGATTCGTAGAAAATGGCAAGAACTCTTAGTATTCAAACATGCAACTGCGAAAAAGCTACTGCATTGTGGTAATGTGGGCAAAGAATTCAAAATATGTATCAAGCATAACAATATTGTTTCTTCACCTGTATATTCCATCCTCTAATTAATGAGGCGCTGCACAAAACGGTAGCAGCAGAAATCTTCTCAGCATCGGATCCATTGACTGCAACCTCAAATACTCTCTCGAGTTCTGCTAAGCTTCCATCAAATCCATGAGCTTAATTCAGTAGCTTTACCTTTGGGTAAATTTACAAAAAAGAGCATCTGATATACCTGGCTTCAGGAAAGAAAAAGGAGAACTGAAGACCAGGCCATAGTCAAAGAAGCTTTAAAAAGGTAATCTAATAGTCATCTATCTATACAAAGTTCCCCTAAAATATTTTGCAACTACCAACCCCATAGACATAGGAATCATAACGCTAATGGCCAAAGGTATGACCATCCATCTACAACATCGACTACATTATTAAAACTCCTGTGAGCCAAACCCGTGTAAAACTTCCATCCTAGGTAGTGAATTTAAGCATGAACTCAAAAACTGAGAACTTACAAATCACCTATTGATGGGCCTTCAGAAAAGTAGTGCTCCTATTTAAGGAATCAAAACATAGACCAGAGAGAGAAAAAACTGCCTGTCCACTTATATTTGACACGTGGTATAGGAACAACAGCTTCAAGCCAGAAAAGCAGCAAGGAACTAATCCTTGTAAGAAATTACTCACTGGGGTATGACTATGAAAAATTGTGGAAATGAAGTCCCAACAGTTTAATTACAACATGAATTACTCAATGTAACATATTTAAAAGGTTAAAAGCTAGTATACCTTGAGGCAGGACTCGAAACCAAAGCATTAGCCATTGCTGGAGTAAGCGTAGCCCCCAACATAAATGTTGACCAACCAGACCCGTGAGTTGGCACGCCATGAGGTAACTGGTTGATGCGTCCGTTAACATAACCTGGCCAGGAATATGCAGATGCGTCCAGTAGATTTCTTGCAATACAGGCCTCGACTATCAAATGATGCATGTTTCCAGCTGTAAACAAATCCTAATTAGAATGCCTAACAGAAACCGGTATACATTGACTCCACAAGACAATAAATACTATCAAACTCAAAGATACTTATGGCACTGACCATTACAGACAAACAAAAAAGAGCTATACTAAAATCTAGAAACCGGAACAACATAGGTAAATAAAGCAAGGCTGGAAAGAAAAAAGAAAAGCTGAACAAGAAAAAGAATACAAGTCCGCAACAACCATGGACAATAATGCGCGACACAGTTCTAAGGTTTTTTATGTAGAGAAGTAGACATTCAAAAAATGAATAAGAAGATATTTTTAGTGAACTGCGTCGCCATGCTCCAAACATCCATTTATTTCATTTTGTGCTACTTCTAACTCTTCTTTCATGTTGAAGCGACACATTGACATTGAATTAGAGCTAGATATTACTCACAGAAGTTGATAGGCATGTCTTTCATACTGATGCACTCAAAGTATGCACTCCCAGCACTGACACCTGAAAGGATCAGCACTGCTTTTGCAGCAGCCTGATTGGCAGCTGAAACAACAGACTGCGGTGGAGTCAGCAAACCCTGATGATCACCCAGTGTCTGTAGGCTGGAGATTAAATCATTGCAGCGCTGTCCTGGAACCTCTTTTTCTTTCCAGCGATTGATTGAGCCACATTCATTTTTGTTGGTTGGTGCAATTTCCTCCTCCTCAATCAGGTCAGCAACCACAAGTGTTGTGATACTCAATAGCATGCATAAACGAGTGTCAAGGCGAGGCACAGGGCCCTCTATGGGATACCTTTCCTACATGCAATTAAAAAAAACTATAAACAAGAAGCCATAACTAATATAATATACAGAAAACTGAGTAAATCTGGTGCTAACTCTTAGAACATAAATAGAGTAAATCCTAACAGTAACAGCTTAATTTTCTTTAGAGAAATGGTACACCAACAGTTCAAATCCCTACAACTGGGACCTCCCAATTTATGCTGAATTTCATAGGTTGGGCTTTCTAACGATGAAATGAGACCCACATGTGAGAGAAGTGTTAGACTTGCATCTTAAGAGAGTAAACAACTTAAGCTTTTGGGAGCAGTGATAAATCACAACAAATTTCTCTTTTCGGTTATTACAAGAATTCAACAAATTTTATCATCGAGCAACAACTTTGACACACTCGGGTTACCAACAAGATAATCAGCCACCAAAAGCAAAATGTCTCACTCATAAGGTTTCAGAACTTTCTAAGAAGTTTTGCCAGTTACCAATCAAAGTTGACGGAAGTATCCAAAAGCTGCTCAAACTTCTATGACATATATGGGTCTGTTCGTGAGGAGAGCTAGTAGAATGTTTATAGGGAGCATTAAGATTTATGTTCAGGAATATGCCAACCATTCAGATGGAAGAGGGCAAATTTAAAAGTTATTCAAAACAGATACGAACCCTCTGTACAAGACGAAGAGCTGCTATCCAAAGGCCTAAAAAGGTATCATGCCAGCTTGTGCCATTTATTGCTCGAAGTGTTTTAATCAAACCTACAAAATGAAACCTTGCTTGTTCAGTCTCACAAAAACTGGTTTCATAAGAGCCAATAGTAATTTAAAATACTACTTCAACCACAAGGTATAAAATATGTTTTTACCAGTAATTACTTCAACAGCACTTGTTGCGTCAACTTGATATCCATCCATGGCATCTTCTAATAAAAGATCAAGAGGAAGCCATAAAGCAGAACGACTAGCCCCATGACACAGACCAGCAGAAGTCAGAGATCTAGAAGCCATCAATGCATGATACTTTAGCAAAGAAGTTGTTTTACATTCTCGGGGCAAGACCATGCGACTATCTGAAGTCAAGTTTATAAGAGCCTCTGCAGTAAGAGCTTTCGAATTTCTTAATGCTAATGAGTTCGATCCAAGCAACCGTAACCGTTGAATGAAACTTGTCCAATGTACAGGCCTGAAAAAGTGGGATGGCATGTTAAGCAATCTCTTGCAGTGAAGGCAAAGATCAAGAAGGAAACTGATCAAGGTACTGGTGAAAGGAAAAGTTAAGTCTTTAATTTTCGGACTTGCTGGCAAACAAAATGAAAAAAAAAAAAACACAATGCATACAAATAAGTTCCAACGTAAATAGAAGGAAATCTGTTGAAAGCACATTCAAAAAAATTCATATGCATATAACTTGAGTAATAAGGCCATCCAATGCTTGAGAAAACCAAATATTAAAGTCGTACAAATTAAAGGGAACTAGGATGAAGAATAGAAGCAATTGCTAAAGAGAACAAAGACTTACAAGTTTCGGCGAACCAAGTCAAGAATTCTTGAAGTTACATTATTTTGAAGAAATTGCCCAATTATCTCAATGGCCATGACAGTATTTGCTTCCTGCAATATCTCATTGTGTTCACTCCTCTTCTCATAATAACTACCGTGACAATCTATCTCCATTTCTTGAGGTTCAATTGCCCATTTGGACTCCTTTTCAAGGGTACAGTTCAGCAATCCTTCATCATCTAATGATGCATCAAGCAATTGCCATACAATCGAAAATAAGAACTCAACCACAAGAATCCCAGGGTCACTTTCTGGCAAACCAAAATTCCAGGAAAGATGAAGAATAGATTCTATCGATTTCATGATTCTGTACGAAGAATATAGGTACAAATTCCAGATACAATGTAAGCACCATTGTCACTACAATGTAAGCAAATAATCACTCTGTACCAAAGACAACTTACATTTGATAATTTGGCCCGTTTATCTGAGATTTAAGGGTAAAAATGTGTCTCTTAAGGAGTTCCATGTAAAGTCTATATGCCACCGGCTGGGAACGACGACTTGGAATGACCCTGTAGAAAGAATGTTAGATAACAATAAGACCATTATGAGAGTTTCCACTTTCCTACAATGCAAGGGAGCAAGCAGTTGCTCACAAGTGAAACCATACGAAGGCAAGTTAAGAAAAGTGAACATAACTAGATCCGGAGAAACAAACAGAACCCAACTATCCAAATCTCGTACCAGAACCAAACCCAGAAAATCAGTGGCAAACAATGCAGCCTAAGATCAGTAATCTGCATGCCACCTGATACTTCAAAATAAAACTTCGCAAATACATAATAAACAATGCCACACTCACTCATCAATGTAGCACATTGTGGTCCATGAATTTAATTGAGCTCTCAAGCAAATGAAGATTAAATTAGGATGATCACATGTCTAGGCGCTCTTTGTTTGGTTGAAAGAAACATAGGAATAAAGATGCCGAAAAGTACATTTAATGCATGATCTAAGGAATGAAAACTCCACCTTACTAATCTCAATACAATAACTTGGCTCACTCGTTATCCATTTTTTGGCTTCTGGCAAAAAAGTAGAAAGAATTTCTACAACATCGATCATACTGAATAATCGAGACAAGGAAAACCAAGATGGAAATTAGAGAAGAATCGAATTGCATTTATGAGAGGAAAAAAAAAATCAAGTACAAGGAGAAACATGTGAGCCACATTCCACAATTTGAAAATGTGGGGGAAAGGTGAGAAAAGTCTTGAATTTAAAAACTCAAAAGAAAATAGAAAAGAGTATTTGTACAAGACATTAATTTCTCCTCCTTTTCCTTTGTGTCAACTGAAACACAAAAATATGCTACAATTCACCCAACAGATCCTCCTTTTCCTAAACAACATCAACATATTTAAGATGCTGGTATTACTTTCCTTCCTCCATTTTCTAAGCAACGAAACAAAAAACAGTGCAGAAAACAAAAGCATTAACCACAGAAAACCCATCAAAACACAAAGAGCAATGAATCAAACATTCCAACAAAAGATTAAACCTTTAAACAAATTCACACCCTTTCTACAATTCCAACTCAAAAATATCTCAAAAAACTAAAACCCACCACACAAAAAAAACCATGAACCCAGAAACCAAAATCTTCAAAAACCATATTTGAAAGCAAAAGCACAAACCTTTGTGAAAGCAGAGCAAGAACAAGCATGGGGGGCACAATCTTCAGCATCAGAGCCTTCTCCAGAAACTTCCACGTGATGGGCACGTTGTTTTCCCAGCAAATGTGAGAGACCAGCACATTGGCAAGCTCCACTGAGGGCAAAGAAACTCCCATGGAGTTCAAGTTGGAGGACAACTGTATGACCCAGAGCATAGGATCACTACCCTTTTGCTGTGCCCCTTTGGTCAGCTCCACCACACTGTCCCAGAGGCTGGTTTGGAAAGAAACCTCCATTTCTGAGGCAGATTTTGATTGTTTCATTGTTTTATGCTTTGTTTTTGTTTTTTTGAGTTGTGAAATTTTGGGTATAAATTGGTGTTAGAAATGTAAAAGTCAAACCGTATGAGGGGTAGTTTCGGGATTTAGTTTTTTTTCTTCTACCTATACATGGCATGTGGGGGGACGAATGAATTGTGGTTTCATTAGTCTAATCAGATTCTCATTAACATCTCTATTAACTGTTGTACCCTTTTTGTGTTTACTTTTCTATCCATCTAGTAGTCCCTTGGATAATGAGAAATCGATTCACTAACGACATTGAACATTGAACATTGAACGATCTTACAACGAGTTATCATTTTTACATCCGTGTGAGTCGAATTTGAGACTTTCTCTCTTCGACTAACTAAAGACTGAGTGTTGATCTAAGAGCAACTCCACCGGTGGTTGTTCGATACCCAGGCAACTGGGCCATTTTTCCTAAAATCCATCTCCAGCAGGTGGTCGTGTATGTGCAGACATTCTCTTTCCTGTACTTACAAATGTTAGAACCAACATCATGTCCCCACCAATGTATTAGGTACAATAAGATCCAATTCTACAAGGGAGCTTTTTTGGGTCCTCTGTAATACTATAAATATTTTAATTGTTAAATTTTTATTTAAAAATATATAAATTAAAATTTAATAGTTAAAATATCCGAAATATCCGCCAAGAATTTTTGTTCTAGAAGAAAAAGAACTGCTCAACTTTTCAGTTGGAACTAAGGATATGAGTAAAAATGTAATTTTTTTGTTGACCTTTCTCATATTTGAGCCCAACTCGGGCCCACAAATGATAACCATTGCCACGAGGACGAGAACAACGTACATGTAACTGGTTCACCGTCACGTGACGTCTCGATTCAATAACACATTATCATGTAGAGAAAAACTTGCACATGACAATACATTATTAGATAAAAAAGGTCACGTGGCAATGAATTTGTTCTATATAAGTCCTCCACCGATAGGAACTTCAAATCATTTTTCTAATAATTTATTTTCTTTTTTCTGGTCATAATAATTTTTTTTCTTAATTTCTACATTTTTTTGGGTCATAGAAATAGAAAAGTAAAAAAACCATAGTGGTTAGGGGTAGGTGGTGGATAAGGCCAATAGAGATTAGAGAGAGTAGAGTTGGTCCACCTCCAAGCAAAAAAGTGACAAAAGAATTGGCATGTTAGGACTTACGAGGCTTTAGGTGTGGGAAAGGTGGTCCTCCTTTTTCTCCCACTTTTTTGAGACTGGCTACAGTGCTCGCAAGTATTGAATGTTTACACCGATTTCACCCTCCTTCCCCCCTCTCTCCTCCCTCCTCCCTCCTTTTAACGGTGAGATCGATGTGAGCATACAATGCTTGCGAGCACCGTAGCCTACTCCCACTTTTTCAATTGAGAATCTTTTGGTATGTTGTCACAAGTTAGGAATAAATTAGAATGCTTACAAATATTTAATATTTAAGCGAATTTAATCATTAATTATTAAAAAAATATAATTATCAATAATTAAATTCATGTGAGAATGAAATGTTTATAAGTATTTTAGCCGAATTCCACAAATTGTTACGATCCTACTCATGATGTGTGTGGATACTATATAGTATGCATATCTTGGTAGGTAAGCAATAGTATTAGTGCATGCCTTCATTTGGGCATCTTATTAACTACTTTAGAATTAGATGTTTAGGGCAATAATCTTGAAAAGTCTCAACTAATGTGGTTCAACCTCCCACAACAATCCTAATTATGAGAATTCTTTATGGGATTATGATGTAGAAAACATGGTGTGATGAGAATCAAATTATAGAAAATTGTAGGAATCACGTCAATAGCAAAGGCAGTATGGGGTCATTAGTAGTCTTTCACAAAAATTAGTGGATGCAAAGAGAGATGGATAGTATAGGTGTACTTGATTGTGGAATTTAGCATTTTTTACATGTGTGTGACTGCTTCAATTGAAAGAGCTTTTACGGTTATAGATATTGTGAAGAATCTGCATTGTATTGACTAAAGGTCAATAGTTGAATAAAAGCTTCATTGTATATGTTAAGAAATATGTATTTGATTCTATTGATAATAATGTTGTGATATGATGTTTTCAAAATATGACGATGTGTCGTGGAAAACAAAATTTGTAGTTGCACTGAAAAGTTACTCGTGTGAATCAAAAAAATTTATATAACACACGTAATCTAATCAGGGAAAGGTTTAAGATAAAAGTTGTGACGAAATATGATATTTCTCTAACAATTTGTTGGTAATTGTGACACTAAGAAGGCTTTAAACAATTTCGGAGTTTGTGAGCCAATTAATTTTATAACATTGGGGATAGATTAGATATGACATAGAAGAAAGTGAAGTTTGGTGAAATGGTCCAGTCATCTCTAAGAAACCACATCATTGGAGGAGGTTCAAAGTTGTTATGATCTGATTTGAAGCTGGTAGAGTGGGAGAGGATATGGTTAACAAACCCACATTTTATATGGGATATGATGTAATTTGCAAGGGGTTAAAGAATCAATCAGTCTCGTTTTTCTGGACTTTATAGTTAAAAGAAATTGTGGTTATTTATAGTTTGATCTTAATCCGGCAATATTGGTGGAGAAAATAAAACAGCAAACGTTAAATGAACATTTATTTTCTTCCACCGTTGAATTAAGATTGACAATAGATAATCACAATTTCTTTATACTATAGAATTTAAGAGATCGGGACTAAAGAATCAACGCATAATATGTTATTCATTTTTTTATATGTAGATAAACTCACAAGAATCCGATTCTTATGTCCTAATTAACTTTAATTAGGAAGCATTGTTTTGTTGTCATCTTTTTAATAGACCATACACATTGATCCAGTTGTGCTCAAAAGATGGTTGGTTGCCACCAAAAAACTAGGCGGCCAAGGCAAGCAAAGCATAAATCAAACTAAACTATTGAGCTGCAAATTTAAAATTGAGAAAACCATCACCTTCTCTCTAAATTGATGGGGTACCTCATAATTACTAAGAATACTAAAATAATAGGAAAAGAGTTAAAAAAAGAAAAGGTGGTGGAGTTTTGGTACCTAATCTTAGTGCTTGTGGTCACCTCAAGCATACACCAAACGCAGAGAACAAAAACACAGTGTATCTGCTTTCTGTTTATTAGGCGCGTCGGAGAGATTCTCTTTTGCAACTAATTAATGTTTATTACATCCTCAAAAAGTAAACCACTTGTCCAATAAGAGTTTGATACATCTCTTGTGCCATGAGAGAGATATTGTGAAAGTTGAGTCGCTAGGGCAGCTCTAAAACCGATTAATTCAATATGTTATATTTTGTGACACTTGGTTTGATTATGTGATATGTGAAATATAAAAGTATCACGTGATGTGAGAAATAAAAAGAAAGAAATATATATATATATATACCCTCGTGAACATGGAGATCAAGATAACTAAGTTATTCTCCATGAAGAGCAAGTTGTGAGATGGAGATCGCTCCAAAGGACTAATTGGGAGCATTATTAGCTTTGTTGTTAGGTAGTTGATGATTGTGCCTTATAAAGTCAGCGACGAACACTAGTCGATCATTTCATTAAGGTGAAATGAGCATTTCCAAAATATCAACATCCTTAGGAAAAACCCCTAATGAGGAAATATGATTTTGGATATTAGCTAATTGCTTGCTTTTAAATTAATGGGGCCATAGATTGTGACATCATCTGTCAATATAACAAAGCTTCAAAAACTACGACTGCATTAATAGCTGAGAGTCACCTACGTACGCGTGTGACGCTGTCCCAAGCAAAATCTTGAACTAAATTGGAAAAATTGTTGGTGTATGCAGAGAGAGAAGTACAATCATGATTCAAGAAAAATTTGCAAAAGGGTGCACCCATTGCATACTCACAATGCTAATAATCACAAGCACTAATGAAAAGCAGCAGCAGAAGCATGTACCATTTTGCAAAACACAATCATGATATATGCACATTCCACACTATGGTTATATATATATATATATATATATATATATTCTTTATTGATTACGACAACCACCAAAGTTAACAGAAAAAATAAATAGCAGCAGATTTGAAACTGTGGCAGTTGTACACTAGACAAGCTAAGGACATCCCCGCAGAAATTAATACACGGAAAATACTAGGATCAGTAGCACGTGAGCTTGTGACTGTCTACTGTCCGTTGATTTATACGAGCCCTCCTTGGGATCCACATACATCTATGGTCATAAATCACCTACCCATGTCTGGGCGACTGACGATAGCACTCCTCTTACATATATATTATCACACGTGGACGACTATGACTATCTGGAAATACAATATACAAATTGCCTACCGCAAAGAATAGTAACAAAATTTTAGTTCAAATTCCAGGTACTCAGTACAATGCTGGAGGAAGTTGCAGGTTTGCAGGTTGAAACAAATTTGACGAACTAGAAGTCGGCATCCAGCTTGAAGATGAAATTTTTGCCACCATCCTGGAGGCCTGACATAACAGACGCTTTTTGATAGTCACCGACCCTTCTCTCAAAAAAGTTCGTCTTTCCTCTGCAGAATCAAGCAAACAAAATCAATATGATTATCCGTCAACCAGTAGCAGCCTAGACCACATTCTCAGAAATACTCACTGCAAAGAAATAAACTCCATCCAGTCAAAAGGATTTTCCACATTGTACTTCCTCTGGCATCCTAATGCAACCTGGAAAGGAGGAAACATTCTGCTACTTTAATATTGACACTAACGCCGAGAATATATAATTATAAAAGTTAAACGCAACTCCCCTATCATCTAGGAATTAAGAAAAAATCATCAGAGAGATACCAGGAGTCGATCAGCGACAAATTTTATGTACTGGCTCATAAGATCTGAGTTCATGCCAATCAATGCGCACGGGAGGGCCTCACAAACAAATTCAGTCTCAATCTCGACAGCTTCATGTATAATTCCATATACTTTTTCCCAATTTAGTTGCTTCCGCAATAAACTACAATAACAAAACAAATAAAGTTTCTGTCATTTGCATATCGAGAAGAAGAAAAGACTTGAGCAATCTTTCTTTTTTACCCAAGTTTCTCCAATTCCCAGATTCTGTGAGGACTAAAAGTAATAAACCACTGAGTTCTAAGAAGGTGAAAACCACACCATATAACTATATCTTGTGCCTAGCAGCGGATAAAACTCAATATTGGGAACCAGAAAGAAAATAGAAATTACCTGTACAAAAGGCAAGCAAAATCACAGTGAAGACCCTCATCTCTAGATATAAGCTCGTTTGAGAACGTCAACCCAGGCATTAGTCCCCTCTTTTTAAGCCAGAATATGGCACAGAAGCTGAGTATGAACAATAAAGTAAAAAACAAGAGAAGAAAGGGTGACAAAAACAAAAGAAAAGATCATACAAGCCTCATAAAGAAAAGTATTAAACATATAAACTCAAGCATATATAATAGCCCAAATTACCTTCCCGAGAAGAAGATTCCTTCAACACATGCAAAAGCAACAAGTCTCTCCGCAAATGAATTGGAACTGCACATCATGCAGAATATGAAATTTGGTTTAAGGAGCATCTGCCTTGCTTCTAATCAAACAAAGATTATGTACAAACTACACATGAAGCTTGATGATACCAAGCAGACAGGGTACAGAAAGACGCCTTCTAAATTTGCAGAGTGCAGCAGATGGTATTAAGTTTCAATCTTGTGATATCACCATATGATACAGATAGAATACAGAAGGAACTCTTTGTTTTGTTAGGAGGAAGTTCAAAATTACTGGATGTCCAATACCGAAGTTTGATATAAATGACGACCCTCCTACACATCTAAACAAACTGTTCTCTACTCAAACCAAATCTTAACATTTGATTTTTGAAAGGACCAGAGGACTTCTATATTAAAAATTCAAGTACCTGAGTTTTACCAATTAATGCTCATTTACTACATGATTGCATATATCATTCACAAACACGTCCAACCATACAAAAAGTACTATCTCCATTATTCGCAATATTATCTGCATTCAAAACCCAAAGATGTGTCATAAGAATGCATGAGTACCTGTGTATCCAATCCAAAGCCCACTTAGCCTTCCTAGACACACAAGGAATGCTTTCAATTGCATTGAACAATCTGTGCTTCTCCGTGGAATCCTTGATGTATGTCTCTAAAAGCAAGCTGTACATCTCTGATGGTAGACAGCATTTATAAAAGGAACAAAAAGGGAACTCCTTAGACAGGTGGCCACATACATTACAAATGGAGAAAACCAGAGAAACTAATGTTTAAAGCTCTACCCGAATGAATATTCTCCATTGCAAGTTGAAATCCATAGAATGCCCGAGCCTGTGAAGAATGAGAAGCTTTGATGTTAGTAGGTCAACTAGGAGAAAGCAGAAAGAACCACTAGTCGAATAAATTGGCAAATCATCAAAAGTTCAAAAATTATGGGGTGGAATTAGGAGAAAAATAGTTTCAATGGTAGGTCTTGGGAACTTGAAGTACTCTTATATGATCTTATCTATATAAAGAACATAGCATATCCAATAAATCACCTCTGGAATCTGAACATCAGTTAGAAATCTTGCAGCCAAATTCTCCAAAACAATCCCATCAGATGCAGCAAAAAATGCAAGGACATGGCTTATAAAGTGTCTTTCAGAGTCGGACAAAGCGTCCCACTGCTGTACATCCTGGGAGAGGTCAACCTCCTCAGCTGTAAGCCAATTAACATGTCATTAGAACATACCGTGGCCAAAAAGAAAAAGTGAAACATCTACGCAACAGCATAACATAAAGAATCGTGTTGCTGAAATATATGCCTTATGCCCACATTCTAAGCAATAATTCAATCACACCCGCCAAAGACTACATCTGACTAGCAGAAGGCAAGAGCTTATATGTTTGAGATTCCAGACTCAGTGTTCCTCGAGCAAGCACTAACACTAGCCGAGTGAATCACCGGCACTTCTACCCACTTATACTGTATTTGACAGCTCAATACCTTGGCCTTAATCCATCACATTGCAGTTGAAATTTGCAGCCCCCGAAGGGTTTGTGCACGGATATGTTCCGATTTTGTTGCATTTCCATAAGGTTTTATAATTGCTTGTTCACGAACAATTAATGTACAATAAACTTAAGAGAGAGAATAAAGATAAATAATTTATTTCCCAAAGCACAAGGAAATCCCAAATTTGTTCCCCTTCAGAGAGACAAAGCAAACACTGTATAATCTTAAAGTTATATCCTTGCGGACCCAATAAAGGAAAAAGGAGATACTTTCATGAACCAACAGTAACAATATACTCCAAGCAATAAGTCAACAACAGCAAAAACACAACTGAATTTTGGAACCAAAACAAAAGAATTTAAAAACCCCACTTCATATTTCTTTTAAATTCCAACAAAGACAAAGGGAAAAACACTAACATTGTACAGATACAAAAACAAAAATTAATGAACATGAAGAAAAGAAATAAATACCCGCTTCAAAACCCATACAGATAAGCAAGAAAAAACCAAAATTCACATGAAATATGAGAATCTTTGTTGTTTGTTACAAAGAGGGAAATTTGAACAAGTTTCCGGTCCAAAAACTGAATTATGAAACCAAAACAAAAGGCATTAAAAAATCCCACTTCATATCTCTTTAAATTCCAATAAATACAGAGTGAAAAACACCAACATTACACAGATACAAAAAAAGAAATACAAACCCGAAATTCTAAACAGGCAAGAACCAAGCTTTCAAAGTACAAATTCCACAAAATTAATGAAATTGAAGAAAATAACAGAAACCCACTTCACACCCCAACACACTTAAATAAGCAAAAAAACCACCAAAATTCGCAAGAAATATGAGAATCGAACAGGAAACATGAACAAGTTACCAGTCCAGAAACTGGCCTCGGCCTTCTTGTACATCTCCCAGACCTGCTTGTACCGAACAGGAAACATACAGAACCTCTGCGTCTGCTCCATTAATATCGGCTCCTCCTCCTCCTGCTCTGCTGCTTCTTCTCCATTTGCTCTCTCCGCCCCATTTTCCAGAGAACCCATGTTTTTGCAGTGGGGGTTTTTGTGTTTTGAGATGTTGGGTTTTGTGGGGTTAAGGAGAAACCCTACAAAAACCTCTGCGGATGAAGAAATCAGTGACGTGGTTGAATTTTGATGGGATAGCGTATCAGACAAGGCCGGTCGCAGATAGATTTTTATTTTTATTTATTTATTTAAATTATATTTCTTTTTGTTTGTTTTCGTGCATGGTGGTTAATGTTTGGGATTCCAACTGCGGCTGGCTCGGAAATTCCGTAAAACGGCGACGTATTGGGAGACGGTTATATTTTTGGCGGGTTGGGCCACTGGCTTTTGCCCTATGAGAACTGGGCTCCGTAAAAAAAACGACCCAACTTTTGCGGGTTTGGCACTGCTTCTATAATTGCCCCTTTTTTTATTTTATTTTATTTTGTGTCAAACCAAAAAAAAAAATATTTGTTTTCGAGTTGTGAGTTTTGATTTTTTTTTAAGAACATTTCGGATAGTTTTTAGTTTTCAATATTTATTTATAAAAAAATAAAAATTAAGAAATTATTTAGTAACTAATGGTCTTTAGTTTTCAAATTAAAAAAAAAAAGTGTTGCTAGACCTGATTGTCCTATTTTTCCACCCACTATTATTTTTAAAATAACCTTTAATATATATATAGGGTAAACTGCTGTTTGACCCCCTGAACTATTACTCCAGTTGAAATTGACCCCCTGAACTATTTTTTTGGTAAATTAACCCCCTGAACTATTTGAAATCACCAATTAACCCCTCATCGTCAGATTCAACGAAATTTCATCCACTTTGCTGTCAAATACTAGCAAGTGTCGTATTTTAATTGGTAGCTCTAGTTGACATTCTAACGAATTAACAGCAAATTGGATGGAATCTAGCAGTTGGGGTAAATCTACTCATTTAGAAAAGTTTAAGGGGTTAATTTACCAAACAAATAGTTCAGGGGGTCAATTTCAAATAGGGTGATAGTTTAGGGGGTCAAATGACAGTTTACCCTATATATATATATATATATATATAAATTTCAAGAGAAAGGAACGAGATGGGAGAGGAAGAGAGATTGTCACCAACCACCCCCTCCTTCGTTGACCACCACCTTTGCCTCACTCTGACATGTGACTTCGGCGTCGTGAACCCGCCAACCCATCCCCGACTGGAACTCACCAAATTTTGATCCCCTTATTTTCATCTGCCTCTCATTTGATTTGAAGTTATGAGTTTGTTTTGGGGTTTATTGATTTTAATTTCTGTGTTTATGATTGGAATTTTGAAATTCTGAAGCTTTTGAATCTTGTAATTCTTCCTAATCTTTGGAATTAGATGGACGGAGAAAGAGGAGCACGGGAAGGAAGGGGAGGTGGTAGTTACTAGTTAGGGAGGGTGGTTTTTGTTGAGTTTCAGCTAGGGAGGCGTGCGGGTATGACCTGGTTGGATTTGTGCAGTGGGATGGGGTTTCTGAGTTTTTTTTTCCTTTTTCTTTTTTGCTATTTCAATTAATGCTGATGTGGCAAAATGTTAGTGGATATTATTTAAGTGCTTAAAGATTATTTTCTAAAAGGACACATTTATCAATGACATTTTTATTTTAAAGCGGGTGGACATATCACCACTCTAAAAAAGAACTAAGAGCTAGTTTAGAATTACTGTATTTTTTTTTAAAACACTATTTTAATAAAATGTTCTAAAAATTTTAGTTGAACTTTTTCCTTTGTAGCGCCAACTATGACATTTGACTCCAATGCATAAAAAACTTATACTCAAATTTTATAAGGAAGTGATTTTCACCTACTTTTTTTCTTTTCACGCACAAGCTTATTTATTTTTAGCCATTAGGATTGATAAATTAAAAAAACAAAAATAAACAGAGTGTCTTAGGCAGTTGAAGGAAAAAAAAAAGTGTGGTGAAATCATTTTTTGTCTTTATGTGTGAGTCTATTATTTTTCTTTTCTAATCGATGGTGATATAATATGAAAATATTTTATTCTCTTTCATAGGACAAGCCGCCACTTGATAATAATTGGCCTTTAGTAGCAAGGGATCTTTTTGTGGCATAGGAAGTGACGTTTGTCACTTCGATCCGATCTCTCTCTCTCTCTCTCTTTCGCTCTCTCTACCTTCGTCTCCCTCCCCCACTTGATAATAATGTCAACTTTCTGAAAACACTACTCCGAATAACATCCCAAACTCCAAAAATGGCAGCTATTGGTAGTGAATGCTTCGACAACCCACCGCCACTGAGCTCAACCTCCGGAGCTGGGACTCTCCCACAACTTGGGGGCCTTAAGGCCTACGTCACTGGCCCAGCTGAATCCAAGCTTGCAATCCTTCTAATCTCCGATATTTTCGGTATCAACATTTTCTCATTAATTTGGTTTTTTTTTTAAGCTAAAATTTTTAAAGTTATGGAAGTATATTGTTTGTAACAATGTTGGTTGGTTCGTTTGTTTGTGTTATGATTTTGCAGGCTATGAAAACCTAAATCTAAGGTATGATTTTTTTCCCGATTAACCAATTATGTGTTGTGTGTTTTAATAGGGCAGATATCTCTATTGACACTTCGTTTCATGAAACGAGTCTCTCATATTTGCTATATTGCTTGTATGTGAGAGGCACGTTTTATGAAACAGGTACATGCAAGTTTCTTTCCGCAAGTAGATTTTTCTACTCACTACTTAATTACTTATTACATGAAATAAAAGTATTCTCATATATATATTTTTTTTTCCTGAGAAGGAAAATAGCGGATAAAGTTGCTGCAGCTGGATTTTTGGTGGCAGTTCCTGATTTCTTTTACGGTGACCCTGTTAATCTCGCTAACCCGCTGTTTGATCGAGAGATATGGTTCAAAATTCATAGCATGGTAAGTCTAAATTGTCACACCATTGTACAATTAGACATTTCTTGCTTTGAAAGCAAAGCAGAAATAGAACACTTGGATGGATTTTATGTACCAATTGTTATGTCTTTTGGAATGCTTAGGAGAAAGGATTTGAAGATGCAAAACCGGTGATTGCTGCTCTGAAGAGTCAAGGCGTTTCCGCCATCGGAGCTGCAGGGTTTTGCTGGGGAGGTAATTAAATTTTTTAAACTTTGGGATGAACTACTTGTTGATAGAGAACAGAAAGTGGTTAATCTGATACAATGTGGGTTGCAAACATTCGATTCAGGGAATGTAGCGGTGAAACTAGCGAAAACCGATGAGATTCAGGCCGCTGTGATACTCCATCCTGGTCGATTAACAGATGATGAAATAAATGGTAAGTTTGTGTCCCTGCTTTTTAATCTGATCACAACTATTTGTTACCAATTGATTGAGGTTTAAGGACATGTTTATGCAGAGGTTAAGGTTCCTACTGCAATATTGGGAGCTGAGATTGACAAGCATTCACCCTCTGAACAAATGAAACACTTTGGGGAGATTTTATCAGCTAAATCTGAGGTAGTAATCTCTCAGAAAAATCTCCACATTAATTTTCTCGACTTATTTGTTTTAAAGATGTCATCTTTTTTCCATAGATACAAAGAGAAATTTGTAGCATTGATCTCAAAATTATGATCGAATTGTAGTTTTGTCTAGTCTAAAATCAATTAAAATTGGCATCTAAATTTGACAAAACATTGAGCATTGGTCTTTGACGTCAATTCCCTAATAATTTTCATCAAATCACGTGAGCTCTTTTTAACGAGTAAATCGGGGAACAACACAATTATCCACTAATAACATGTCTTTAATTTTGACGAAAATTCTCACGGAATTTGACGTCAATAACCAATTAATGCTCCACTTTTTGTGAAATTCATATACCAATTTTAATGGATGTTTTATTCTAGAACCAAAGCTATATTTCGATCATAATTTAAGAATCGATGGTCCAGTTCGCTATAAGTATAATCATAATCACACTAGTTTGGTTTTTCACATTCTGGTTTTTGTATCAAAATTCACTCCATGATATGCAATTTTTGCAGCTGTTTGAAAGCTTTGTGAAAATATATCCCGGAGTGGTTCATGGATGGACAACAAAGTACAATGCTGAGGATGAATTGGCAGTCAAGAGTGCTCAGGAGGCTCATTTGGACATGTTAAATTGGCTTACCAAGTATGTCAAGTGAAAAGTTGTGTGTACCAAAACAAGAATAATTGATAGACTTATTTTTCGGTATACCCCTTGAAACACAAATTCAATCTCACTTTCTCCCGGAATAAAAATATCGTCATTTTGCACCTTGTAACTCGATTTTTATTCCACTCTGCCAAAATTCTATCAATTCCGTCAAAAATAGGGGACTGGCTACAATGCTCGCAAGCATTAAATGCTCACACCAATCTCACCCTCCTTTCCCCCCTCTCTCCTCTCTCCTCCCTCATTTTAATGGTGAGATCGGTGTAAGCATTCGATGCTTGCGAGCATTGTAGCCTACTCCCAAAAATAGATGGAATATGTTGACATGACAGATATTTTGCTTATGTGGCGTCCATCAAAGCAAAAGAGAGAAGGCTATTTTGGTCAAATCCTCGTGTTTTTCACACCACTACTAAACCTTCATTGGAGTTGAAGGGAAGCTCAATTTTATGCCTCAAACCTACTTAGAGAAAACCCAAAAATTCCTTCAGATTAGTCGCCTGAAATTTGAAACTTTAATCCACTAACCCAACCCCAAGCCATCCCAAATCTTTTTAACATCTACGGATCCCACTTTTTGTCATGTAGGCATAAAAAATGCTCCCAAAATGCCACATGATGAATTTCCACAACTACATCTACCACGTCAGCACATTCCGTCCATTTTTGACAGAATCTCTGCAAAGTGGAGCAAAAATCGACTTCCATAGTGCAAAGTGGTGACATTTTTGTTCTAAGGAAGAAAATGAGATTGAATTTGAGTTCCAAGGAGTATACCAAAAAATAAGCCTAATTGACAACTGATGATGGTGTGGAATTTGAAATTTGAAAACATGTTTCTACTTCGGGTTACCAAATGCTTAGGGCCGAATTGACAACTGATGATGGTGTGGAATTTGAAATTTGGAAACATGTTTCTACTTGGGGTTACAAGATGTTTAGGACCCGTTTGATACCCATTTTGTTTTTAGTTTTTAGTTTTCAATTTTTAATTGTTGTGTGGAACTTGAAATTGCACACTGTGCTGGCAATTGGTTATCGAACCAGCAGTTTAGTGTAGCTTGCAATTTCCCGACAGTGAGTTCAAATTTGAAACTGCTAAATTTTATAATTTGGTTCTTTTTTTTCCGGCCTTGGTTTGGTGTTCAGTTCAGTTTTTTTTTTTTAATTTTCGTTTTTCGAACCCACCCCTAATAGACAGGGTGTTTATCAAATTTTCATTTTCGAAAGTTAAAGATAGCAACTTGAATAGTATAGGTACGTTGAAAATGACGTCATGTTCCAAATAATACAAGCACCACATAAAGAGAAACTAATGTATGCTTTGTTATTATTGGCACATGACGCTACCGCAGCTAGGGGTGTAACTTGGATAGGAAATTTCGATTCCGACCAACTCCGAACCGAAAATTTCCAATTTTTTCACATCCGAAATGAATTCGAAAAAAGATATATATATATATCGAACTCATTCCGATCTAAAAATTCTGAAATGTGCCGAAATAGGCCAAATTTATAGTAATATACTTATATATATATACACACACACACATATATATATGTTTGCATTATCTGTAATTGCCTTTTATATAGATATACTCAAAGTCTCACATATACACTTACAAATATTTAACCTATAATAATGAGTTAGGATCCGGGGACATAGACTTTGACACACGTTTTTGTGAGACCCACTCCGTAATGTATTTCAAAGATCATGTTATCACATCCCAGACCAGCTCCGCTGTAGCATGATATTGTTCGCTTTGGGCCACGCCTTCACGGTTTTGTTTCTGGGAACTCACAATCAACTTTCCAGTGGGTCACCCATCATGGGATTGCTCTAGCCGAAACTCGCTTAACTTTGGAGTTCCGATGGAATCCGAAGCTAGTGAGCTCCTAAAATGCCTCGTGCTAAATGAAGGTGGGCATGTACATATAAGGCACATCACCCTCTCTCCGTTGGTCGATGTCGGATGTCACACATGTCTACCCAAAATCACCCAAATCCGAAACCATATGACCATTAGATTAAATTTAGTGTTTCTTTATAGAACCATATTCGTCCATTTCATCACTACAAAAATGTCTTAATAGTTTTGGATTTGTCTAATTTTTTGCAAGGATGATCTATGAATGATGTACTAAAATATAAACGGTTCAGATCGTTGAAGTACATTACAAATAGGGCCCTACAAATGGGTGTCAAAGCGTGTGTCAAAAGCGAGTGTCCCCGGACCCTAACCCATAATAATATAGGCTTTGTTGTTCATCCACCATATGTTTTTATTGTTATAGTAGAATGAAATCGAACCCTAGACCTTTATAGGCATCATCTAGTCCAGGGCCGACCTTGAGATTTCGGGGGCCCTGTGCTAAAATTTAATCAAGACCCTTACGAAGAAAAAAAGATCATTATAATTAAACTTACATATTGATTTTCAAATTTATATAAATTTAATTCCTGCAGAAACAAATATATTAAATACAGTCAGTTGAGTTAGAAATAAATTTTGACTTCTCCAAAAAGGTCTTGGGTTCAAATAGCTTTGATGTTGTTTTGGAATTTTTTTTCTTTCTTAAAATTTTGCATAAAAAAAGAAATGCAAACCACCAGGGTTTGAACCCACAACTTTAAGTGAAAGTTGCACTGCGAAAACCACCTCTACTAAGCATAAATTCAGTTAATTTACTGCACAAAAATATATATAAGATAACCTATATATATTACATACACATTAAAAATTCGGGGCCCTTCAAAATCGGGGGCGCTATGCGGGTGCACCACTTGCACTCCCACAGGGCCGGCCCTGATCTAGTCATTGTGATTAGATTCGAATGGATAACCCACTATATTTATTTAATCACAATGTATAAACTTTGGGATGAACTACTTGTTTATAGAGAACAGAACGTGGTTAATCTGATACAATGTGGGTTGCAAACATTCAATTCAGGGAATGTGGCGGTGAAATTAGCGAAAACCGATGAGATTCAGGCCGCTGTAATACTGCATCCTGGTCGATTAACTGATGATGAAATAGATGGTAAGTTAGTGTCCCTGCTTTTTAATCTGATCACAACTATTTGTTACCAATTGATTGAGGTTTAAGGACATGTTTATGCAGAGGTTAAGGTTCCTACTGCAATATTGGGAGCTGAGATTGACAAGCATTCACCCTCTGAACAAATGAAGCACTTTGGGGAGATTTTATCAGCTAAATCTGAGGTAGTAATCCCTCAGAAAAATCTCCACATTAATTTTCTCAACTTATTTGTTTTAAATATGTCATCTTTTTTCCATAGATACAAAAAGAAATTTGTAGTATTGATCTCAAAATTATGATCGAATCATAGTTTTGTTAGTCTTAAATCAATTGAAATTGGCATCTAAATTTGACAAAACGTTGAGCATTCATTGGTCTTTGATGTCAATCTCCTAATATGGATTTTTGATTCAAGAACCAAAGCTACATTTCGGTCATAGTTGAAGAACCAATGGTCTAGTTCGCTCTAAGTATAATCATAATCACACTAGTTTGGTTTTTCATATTCTGGTTTTTGAATCAAAATTCACTCCATGATATGCAATTTTTGCAGCTGTTTGATAGCTTTGTGAAAATATATATCCTTCATTGAAGTTGAAGGGAAGCTCAATTTTATGCCTCAAACCCACTCAGAGAAAACCCAAAAATTCCTTCAGATTAGACGCCTGAAATTCGAAGCTTTAGTCCACTAACCCAACCCTAAGCCGTCCCAAATCCTTTTAACGCATATCGATCCCAGTTTTTGTCATGTAGCCATAAAAAATGCTCCCAAAATGCCACATGATGAATTTCCGCAATTACATTTGCCACGTCAGCACATTTCGTCTATTTTTGACCGAAGTGACATAATTTCGGCAAAGTGGAGCAAAAACTGACTTCCAGGGAGCAAAGTGGTGACATTTTTGTTCTAAAGAGGAAAGTGAGATTGAATTTAAGTTCTAGGGAGTATATCAAAAAATAAGCCTAATTGACAACTGATGATGGTGTGGAATTTGAAATTTGAAAACATGTTTCTACTACTCGAGTTACCAGATGTTTAGGGCCCTAATTGACAACTGAGGATGGTGTGGAATTTGAAATTTGGCAATATGTTTCTACTTGGGGTTACCAGATGTTTAGGACCCGTTTGATACCCAGTTTGTTTTTAGTTTTTAATTTTTGTGTGATACTCAAAATTGCACACTGTGATGGCAATTGGTTATCGAACTGGCAGTTTAGTGCAGCCTGCAATTTCTCTACAGTGAGTTGAAATTTGAAACTGCTAAATTCCATAATTTGGTTTTTTATTTTTTTCGGTCTCAGTTCGGTGTTTAGTTTGGTTTTTTTTTTTTTTTTTTCCGTTTTTCTAATTCACCTCTAATAGATGGGGTGTTCATCAAATTTTCATTTCCGAAAGTTAAAGATAGCAACTTGAATAGTACAGGTACGCTGAAGATGATGTCATGTGCCAAATAATACAAGCACCATATAAAAAAAACTAACGTATGCTCTGTTATTATTGACACATGACGCTACCGCGGGTCTGCAAAAGTATAGGAGTGACATAAGTCATTGTAGCAAAATATTCTTCTACACTATTCTACCAATATTGTGGTGACGCAAATAAAAGACTGAAGAAGTGGCAAAGTTCACACCGCTTTAGTTTCCTGAACCATCCACATCCAATCGTAGCTGGTTAAATAGTGGCAAAACAGTTTCTGTGATTCCCACTTGACAGAAGAAAGAAGAATAAGAAAGAATGTCAGGCCCTCAGTGCTGCTCGAACCCTCCGACCCTGAACCCCTCCAGCGGCACCGGCCATGTCGAAAACCTCGGCGGTCTCGACTCCTATGTCACTGGCTCCCCTGACTCCAACCTTGCCGTTCTGCTCGTCTCTGACATTTATGGTAACTTTCCCACCACTTCAAAATCCTCTCTTTTTCTTCATTTAATGACATGGGTTTGTTTCCTTATTGTGTATTTTTGATGGGTTTTTGGTTTAATGGGTATTGATTTTTAGGCTGTGTAAGTTAACGGGTTTCCTAAATTTGTGACATTTTTTCTTTCCCCTTCGAATTTTTGGTTTTTTTTTTTTACTTTAATTTTGATTAAGTTTTGATAATCTAGCTTATGTGATGTTCAATTTTGTGGTGAAAGTGTGTATTTTGAAACTTCTTTGTAATGTTGTATGTTCGCTTTGTCATGCAGGATTTGAAGCTCCAAACTTGAGGTACATGTGTTATACGAATCGGTTTTTCTACAGTTAATTTTGTTTACAGTGCATAATGTGCTAGATGTGTTATACGAATCGGTTTTTCCACAGCTAATTTTATTTACAGTGCATAATGTGGTAGATTAGTTCTACGAATCGCTTTTTCTTGAATCTGAACTTTTTATGCAGTCCCTTTTCGCTTTCGGATATTGACTCTGACTCGGGGCCATCAGTTAAACTTGCTGGTTAAGTTTGATGAATAATTTACTTAAAAGAGTACAATCGTTAAGGAAGAAAAGAAAAGGTTACAGCAGGTCTGTAATCTATGATTCTATATCTATATCTAACTTAATTTTGAAAGATAGTTACAACCAATAGTTTCGGATTGTCTATCACATATCAATCATATAATAATTGTCGGATCCCCTGCCTTTATAATGACCTCTTCTGATGGTTTGAAGATCTAAACCTGTATTTTTAGATTGTTCACTCTATAATCTATGGAAGGATAAAATTGCACGTGCCAGTTAACGAGATCAGAGATTTTCATCGAAGAACAACTGTGTGTTGAATCACTGTATAGTTTCTGTGTTTCCATAATATCCTATGCCCTTTAACTAATGCCACCTGCCTTTCGTTCTGAAGGAAGCTGGCCGACAAAGTTGCAGCTGCTGGGTTCTTCATTGTGGTCCCCGACTTCTTCAACAAAGACCCTTATGCACCTGAAGATGCCAATAGACCTCTTCCTGTTTGGATAAAAGATCACAGACCGGTTGGTTCTTTTGTCATTATGTCTACTTTTAAGCATATCCATTATCCATTTTGTTTCTTTAATGATTGATCGAAGTACTTTTACAAGTCTCCCTATGCAATTCTTGATTTTACTAGAAATCTCAGATGTTTATGTGTGTGGGTTCAGCTTGGCAGTCCCATGACTGTTGTTATGTTAAAACTTTTTATGGTTGTTCACTGCTGGGCTGATTCCACCTTCTGTGACAATGGAAAAATACGAGTCCCTGGCATTCAGGCGCTATAAAAGTTTCTTTTCAGTTTGGATATGTTTAAGTATTGTTAGCTTCTGAATCTTATTTTGGATTGACAGGAAAAGGGATTTGAAGATGCAAAGCCAGTTCTTGAAGCTTTAAAAAGTAAAGGTGTTTCTGCAATCGGTGCTGCAGGCTTCTGTTGGGGAGGTGAGTTCACTTACCTTTCTTGTTAACATCTTTGTTGCTCTATTTCATTTTTCCTTATATCTATTTACTTTGTGGGTTATTTGTTGCTTTTTCAGTGTAACAAAAATGTTTCTCATTTAGATATTTGGATAATGTTTTGGCAGTGTTTTACTTATCACCCTTGTTTCATTAGTTCAACCAATATGGAAAATGTGTTTCGGTTGACATTGAATTATTTGTGCTGTTTTCAGCCAAGGTTGTGGTTGAACTTGCAAAGCACGCCTTAATCCAAGCTGCTGTTTTGTGTCATCCTTCACTTGTCACTGTGGATGATATCAAGGGTAAGATATCTACTTAGACACCATTATTAGAACAAAAAATTAGTCTCACACTCACTTTATGATCTATTCCTGGAACTGCTTTCAGAGGTTAAGGTTCCTATTTCTATACTTGGAGCTGAGATTGATCGGATGTCTCCGCCTGAAGTCGTGAAACAGTTTGAAGAGGTTTTAACTGCAAAATCTGAGGTAGGAGTATCCTTCATCCGAACAGTGTTCAATATTTGTGCCTTTGTTAGTTTGTTTTTTCTAATCATCGACATTTCTCAACTTGAGATGCCTAGCAAACTTTGTCTTTATATTACGACATATAATTGTGCATGGCTTATAGTTATGGGTAACTTGCCCTTACAAAAACAACTTGTAAGGGAAGGGTGCCCGAGAACGTATATACCAATGGTAAGATTTTCTTGTTTATTTTCCAATCAGGGTTGTATACAATTTTGTATGAACTTCGAAAACATTTTAATTTGTTCTTTTTGAAGAAATGATAGGACGACACCATAAACAACCCACCCACCCCCCCCTCCCCGATTAGCGTTCACTACTGTGGTAGCTTGTAGTGGTAAACTTGTGAAATATGTTGAAACGATTGTTGGTTTTGTGGAATCACAGGTTAAGAGCCATGTGAAGGTGTTCCCGAAAGTGTCACATGGGTGGACGGTGAGGTACAATGTTGAAGATGACGCAGCTTGTAAATCTGCCGAGGAAGCTCATCAAGACTTGTTGGAGTGGTTCTTGAACCATGTCAAGGGAGCGGCATCATCACTGTAGTGGTTTTCCGTATCTTATCAGCTGCTTTCTATTAGTAGTGGTTAAATAATGCATCTGGAGTTTTATGTACTAGTATTTGTGTGTAAAGGTTTGTAGTTTGAACTGTCGGTCTTCGACCGGTCTCCTCCATGTAACCCGGAAGAACCCCCAACACCATTTTGGTGTCATATAAGTATATTACTAGTTGGAGATGCCCTATGGGTTATGCCCCCCCCGCCAACAATGAGAGTTTTATGAACATCATAAATGTGTTTCCGATATATGATAACTATTTCGGTTTTAGTTGTAGTTTTCAATTTTTTGTTAGGAATAGAGGGGAAATACAAAGGAGAAAAGAGGGATGAGCAAAGGTAGACGAATGTTGGCGGAACCAGAAGAAATGTGCACGGAAGAGAGCGCAAACTGAAAACTAAAAACTTGAAAACAAATTTAGTTGGTTTTTCTTTCCTAGTTTTGGTTTCCTACATTCTTTGTCATTTCCCTTCCATCCTCTTTCTCCACCCTCCAAGAAGTTTTTTGGGGTGCCGGAAACACCAACTCACCACTGCTAGTTGGTGTTCCGAGCCAATGGTTATTTGACAACTGGATTTTCTTATTTAATACATCTCCTAAATGTTGAAACGTCACTCCCAAAATCATAACATAAACGGAGTTAACACGTCTGTCAATAACCTTTGCTTTCTGTTCTGTCCACTTTTTATTTCTCAGCCATCTTCTTCTATTTTCCGATGGAACATCTTCTCTGTCGCTTAAAAAAGGATTGGGGAAAAGCAGATGTGCTCGGGTTTCGTATAAACATCGTATATGTTGCATGGGACATGCGATGTCTCCTCCTCCGTCGTACAGATCTACTCCAGTCTCAATCCCTCTTTGTTTCTGGAAAGATCTGCAGGAAATTTATGATTGGCTTCCTGCCCTCCTCTGGTTGTTTCTTTCTCCTCCTCTATCTTGTTTGTATTGTAGGTTTCTTTTGGAGTTGGAAGGCTTTGAGAGCGAAAGTTCTTTTAAAATGACTAAAAGTTTTTTTGGGTAAAATTGTTTATGGACTTCAAAAGCACTTTAAGTGTTTTTTCAGTATTCAATTGTATTTTTATTAAGAATTAGTTATAAAAACGCTTTTATTATAAACGTGTTCGGTCATTTTAAAAGAACTTTCAAATGAACATTTTGTGGTTTGATTTGTTAGCTTTTATTTTCTGGGTTTTGCACCAAAACAAAAAAATAAAGGGTTTATCACCCACGGATCCTGAACTTTCACTCACCAGACTAACTGATGCCTGAACTTTAAAACCGATCACAGAGATGCCCAGACTTATAAAAACAAGACTTTGTTAATACTTTCGTCCCAATTCCTATTATCTCCTCATTGTTTAAAATGGTTTATCACTATAGCCCTAAACTTTCACCACCACCATTGATGCCTGGAATCTTAAAACCGATCACAGAGATGCCCAGACTTATAAAAACAAGACTTTGTGATACTTCCGTCCCAATTCCGTTATCTCTCCGTCAATTAAGAGGGTAAATATGTCATTTCGCACCATATGTTTGATGAAATGACCTTTAAGGCCTTGATTACATGATCCGATCCTTTTCCTCCTTCTCTTTCCGATTTTCCCTCCCAAATTGGTTGAAATTTCCCTCATTTTCTTATCATTTCCATCCAAATTGGTTGACCCAATCTCTTAATATTCTTCCGTATGGAACATTCAATTGACAAAAGGCTACGCCCAAGTAAATTAATTCGATGAATCAATAATTGATTTAGGTCTATTTCATCTAAGAACACATATTGCTTTTGCTTTATTTTGTCTATTTCAACCTTCATTTGATTTAGGTCTATGAATTCTTAAGACTAAGATAGTATGATTAGTTGGTATTATGACTATTATGATATTTTAATGATATTATGGATGTTATGACTATTATGATATTTTAATGATATTATGGATGTTATGACTATTATGGATTTTCTTATGGATGTTAATTTTGTTATGTTTCTTATGTTCTCATTTTTATTTTTTTGTCTTTTTATTCAATTTTATACCAACATGCAAATCACATTGGCAATTTTGTTTCATTCAATATTTCAATTATTGATTCATCGAATTAATTTACTTGCATCTAAGAACAATATTTCATTCAATATTTCAATTATTGATTCATCGAATTAATTTACTTGGGCGTAGCCTTTTATCAATTGAATGTTCTATACGGAAGAATATTAAGAGGTTGGATCAACCAATTTGGACGGAAATGATAAGAAAAGGAGGGAAATTTCAACCAATTTGCGAGGGAAAATCGGAAAGAGAATGAGGGAAAGGATCAGACCATGTAATCAAGGTCTTAAAGGTCATTTCATCAAACATATGATGCGAAATGACATATTTACCCTATTAATTGACGGAGAGATAACGGACTTGGGACGGAAGTATCACAAAGTCTTGTTTTTATAAGTCTAGGCATCTCTGTGATCGATTTTAAAGTTCGAGCATCAATCAGTCTGGTAAGTGAAAGTTCAGGGCCCGTGGGTGATAAAAACCCATTTAGATTGACGGAGAGATAACGGAATTGGGGCGGAAGTATCACAAAGTCTTGTTTTTATAAGTCTGGGCATCTCTGTGATCGGTTTTAAAGTTCAGGCATCAATCAGTCTGGTGAGTGAAAGTTCAGGGCTCGTGGGTGATAAAAACCCAAAAATAAATAGGTGCTTTGCCGATTTTAATCACAAATCCCAGACAACACAAGAACACTTGAATTATGGGTATGAGGGCCATTGGACGAAGAAGACGACGACGAAATCCTGAAAACTTTAACTCTGTTTAACTTTTTTGGCCTTGAGACTAACATTTCAGCATTTAAGAGAGAGTGTTTCAGTTAGAAAAAAAAAATCCAGATTTCAAATAACCATTGGTTCGGAACGCCAACTGATGCTCTCATTCACTGTTCTTCTCAATCTTTTTTTTTTTTGAAGTAATTAGAATCCCCTACCATTTTCTCACCTTCTGTAGTCCTCTTAGGCCTCGTTTGGCAGCTCGGATTAGACTGACTATTTCAGTCGGATAGGATAATCTGCCATCAGACAATACTGACTAAATTAGTCGGGCGTTTGGTGCAGTATCGGACTAATATCGACTATTTATACTGTGTTGGGCGGTCCTAGGTGTGTGTGAAGAACTCAATTTGTTCTTCATACAAACTCACTCAAACCCTCATTAAATGCAAGAACTATGAAATGTTTGATCTTCATAGGAGAAAAAGGACGTAGGTAACCTTCAATTTGATTCAAGGTGCTACCACAACTCCTTCAAGCAAATGTGTTCATCCAAGATGAGATTGAAGTTCCTCTTGAGTATTTAACCTTTGCTCATGCAAAGAAGATTCTACAAAGGTATAGGATGCTACAACTTACTAATGTGATTTTGAGTTATGTCTTGGTTCACAACATTTAGGTTTCAAATGTCATGAGCAAAGTTTTGTTTTTGAGTACTAATATGCTAGCTAAGAGCCTTTAATTTTTTAATAGCATGCTTAAGTGTTGCTCAAATGAACTTGTAATTCAAATATTTTCCTTCAAACTAGACCAAGAGAGTGAGAGGGACGGACCCGACTAATTATACGGAGGTTTTTGGGCGTATAATTAGTCGGGTGTGAGGGGTACTAAATGGTGGGCCCGGTTTAAATAGTCGGGCGACTATTTTAATACGAAGCGCACCAAACACCCGAGACCGGATTATTTGTACTATCTGGTGCGCTATACGGCGTACCAAACGAGGCCTTAAGGTATATAACAACTAATTGCCCTATAATTTAGGAATTTAATTTCGTGAATTTTTCTATTAAATATAATTTAACTAATTCCTCGTTGTCAGTAGAAAAAGAGAGATAATTTTCAATTAAATACATCTATTTTTGTTATTATATATAAATTAGTCTCTTTTTTTTGGTGAATAGATAAATTAGTCTCTTCCTCCATTAAAAAAGTCATCAATACTTTCATAACAAAACTTCATTAATTTATCAACAATTTTTGTATAGATACAAAAAAGAATGTCATTAAAACATTTGATAACAAAAGTACCGACTTTTGGTAATGTACTAAAAATCCAAATATACCATAAAACCAAATGTACATATTATAGGAAACCAAACGTACCAATATAAGCAAGACCATACAATCAAATGGACCTTTACTATGTTTACATAATGAATTTTTTAACATTCTATTCAATTCACTAGAATTAAAATTGTAATAAACAAGACAATAAAGAAAATCTAAAATTATCCCAACGATAGATACATATAATAAATGCATAGGAAAAAGAATAATATAAAAAAAAGGAAAACGAAATTAAACTTCTAATAAAATGAAATTAATCACAAAAAAGTGTTTAATCAAATTCTTTAAAGGAAAAGATGTTTAATCTATGAAATTAAAAAATGAGTCACCTATATCAAAATGCTTCTTTTTTTTTTTTAGTTGGAAAAGGTGTTCAAAAAACACCAAAAGCTGCGTCTTAAAAAGACATGTTGCCTGAATAAGGTATCACTAGGCAAAACAAAACAAAACTCACAAGGAAAAAATCAAAAACCAACCTAGCAAACTTATCTGTTATAATTGCCCCTAACAGCCACAAGAGAATAGTGTTTTAAAATAGACCTGGCAAACCTCTAATGAAGTAGAACCATCGTCAAATTCCGTTCAAAATTCCTGCAACTGGTAATTGTTATGCTAACTGTCGTCATTACCACCGACAAAACAGGTTCACTAAGCAGAAAAAATATCAAACAGACAAAATACAACCAAAACAAAAAAGAGAGAAGAAAACTAAAATCCAACAAAAATGAAAACAAATAAATTATCTCAAAAGTAGAAAGTTTCAGAAGAAAATTTGAAACTGCAAAAAGTTTTAAAAAGTTATCTCTAATCAAATGCAGATATCGTCCTATTTTCCTGCAGTTGGCGCAATAAGACCGATTGAAAAAAAGAAACCAAAACTCTTGTTGACTATAAATTGCATGTACCCCAAAACTTGGAGAAAGACTAGGGAAGAGCATACAGAAAAGTTAAAAGGGAGGGGGGAGGGGAAGGGGTGGTGGTGGTGTGGTGGAGGGGTGTAAAATTACGAAGCTCGATATCAATTACATCACAAACTAAATAGCTGTGTTCATATCAAAGTAACCAACGCTAAGTGTAAGGTTATGAAGCTCAATATCAATTGGATACAACAAAGAAAACTAGAAACCGAATCAAATACATAAAATAAAAAACAAAAAACAAATACATTAATTAAATTATCGACGTAAGAAACAGAGACACTTGAAACAAGAAAAACAAAACTTTTAAACGAAACATGGCGACACATAATCATAAAGATTTTCTCTCTATCAAGAAAAAAATTAAAATTAAAAACTTATCCAATGGTGTTGGTTTGGTAGTTAATCTATCAGAGTCATCAAAAGAAAAGTTGGGTACGATTCCTTAGTTGTGGGAATTAGATAAGTGTAAAATTATAGGACAACTCACCAAATTTTAGTAAAATCAGATCTTAATTCTTAATTATTGAAAATAAAGTGGGTCAATGTTTAATGCATATTAGTTAGGGTTCCTCTTAATCCTAACCTTCCTCCTAATTATTTTTTGTTGTGAAATCGTACGGGGATATTAACATGTAGTGGAAAGTAAATAAACTGTGATATTAACGAGGTTCAGCAATTGTCTACATCCTCGGAGCAACAGTATTTCGATTATATATCCGAAATGATCAGAGTACAAAATTTTCCTCTATCTCTCTTCTATCTGTGTATGTCTTTCCTTTCCATCATCCCCTTTTTATACATGAGGATGGTGGTGGATGACATCATCCCTTACATAAGTCATCCATCATTTTATAACACTCCCCCTTGGATGGCTACAAGTTTTTGATCGACTGCCTCATTAGAACTTCTTTATAATAACTCATGAGATGAATGGATGATCAAAGGGAAACAAAAGCATTGTGTTTTATGGCTAATGTAGCATACTCTTAGATGTTCCCCCTAATCGATGCCTATCCATGATCACAATAAGTTTGGATTAGTTTGTCATCAAGCCGATATGTATCTCTGCAATACTTGATCTTCTTTTCAGGATGTATCTTTCCTGTAGGATTTCCACTGTTAATCCTTCTGCTTCAGTTTTCATGACAACAGAAGTGGTGCACAACCTTTGACCTTTGATTGGTCCTTCAAAACATTGTTTCTTGGTGACTCATCTATGCTTAGTAACTTCAGTACACAAGAGCAAGTTGAAGATGAGTACTCAAGAGCAATAGAAGGTAAGCAATCATGCAAGGTTTCCAAGCAATCAGTTCCAGATCAAAGATTTGATTTCAGGTTCCGACATTTTGCTCTCTTTCTCCTTTGTCTTAAAGGCAAGAGTAAAGGCAAAGGAAAAGACAGGGAAAAAGCATGATATGAGATACTATTACTTTCGACCCTGATCATATGAGATACTTTTACTTTTGAAGAAGATCAGCAGAAAAGTTTGATACTAATGTGAAAAATTCTTGATCAAAGGTATTTTCTTCGTGAGGAAATGAGGTAGGCATCTTGAGGGACTTGGTTGGAGAGGTATTATTGAGGGACTTGGTTGGAGAACCATGTCAAAATGAGGTAGGCAGTTTGAGAAGCTTGGTTGAAACTGCATTCTCAGCAAGACATTTTTGGAGTTTTGCCTTGCCTTTGAAGGCGAAGGTCGACATATATAGAGATTTTTCAATATCAGGTAGTGGTGTTGCTGTGGCCTTCATCATCTACACATGTCGATAACAGTAGTGTGGTTGGAACAGTAAGATTCACGCGTTTCAACTTTGTCAGAGACAAAATTATCTGTGATTTCCGAAAAATTGAACTTGCGTCTGAGAAATGTCAACGGATTGTATTTAGAAAATCTTGACTTTTGAAATTTGATGAAAGGTGCCCTTTCGAACTTTTGACTTTTTGAAATTCGAGAAGGGGTGCCCTTTCGAATTCTTTTAGCAATTGGTCATGTCGCTTCTCCTTTTATAGAGGCATCAATTGTGCCTAGAATGCATATTCGAAAGTTGACTGCTTGTGGAAATTTACTCTGTTGTATTTTTGAGATTTCCGTTTCCCTGACATTTTTTTGTTTCATCAGTTTTTCCTTAGAACAGTTTGCCCATACGATCGTTGTTTTGATTTGAATTGTACGATAGAGGAACATGAGCATTCTTAAGATAATGTCTGGCGTCCATCTTTCTTATCCTCCAACGAACCTCCTACTGTGGGAGATTTTGTGATGAGGAATGATATATCCGCCACAGTGGTAGCTAAGAATCTTCTTACTCCTAGAGATAAAAAGTTGTTGTCAAAGAGGTCTAATGAGTCAGTTGTTAAAGACTTTTTGGCTTTCAGTGTCCAGTGTGCCATTTTTGTATCCAATATGGGACAACGTCTGCTTGCTCGAACTTGCCAAGTTGAATCACAAATGGTTGAGGTGACGAGCCTTAGACACGAGATAAGAGGACTCAAGCACGAGAATAGAGAATTGCACAAGATTGCAACTAACTATTCGACAGACATGAGAAGAAAGCTTGACCAACTGCAAAAATCTGAAAGTCAAATTCAGAGTGACCACCAGAAGCTTGTTGCTAGATTCCGAAGCAACTAGTGCCTCCCTCTCTTGGAGTTCTGCCAAATATTTGTTGTAGTTGTAACTCATGTGTATTAATAATAATTTTTCTTTCTTTCTTCTCATTCATTCATGCCTGAAACTTCTACTTCGGCCTTTTAGATATGGGATTCCATGAAAACTTTTGGTTCCAGCTAAAACGTACAAATGATCTCATTCAAGTTTAGTTCAACATATATAATCATGGATTGAGAGCCTCAAATCATCATGTGAGGTTTCTCTAGATATCAACCACTCGGGATGCGTAGGGATAAGCCCAAATTCGTAGTAATGGAAAAAATGTCTTTAATACCAATTTTGTGGCAGCATGTAGGCGCATTGCTATATCTTTACCAATAGATCAACAACAAATGAGATGTCATGTCTAATGCAATAAGGTAAGTACAATAATATGCAAATGTACTTAGATATGAAATTTTAGGTTCCAAAACCTCTTCAAGGGTCTCATTTGCATTTGGTATATGGATGATCATGGGTGTACTCAAAGCAACACCTCATGGGTGTGGTAAGACAGTTAGACCAAAATAATGTCAAAACAGCGTTCAATCTTTAGGTCGAGGTAGAAACGAGTTTTCCCAAGATCTGTTATCTCAAATTTTGACTTTATGTGCTAGGCAGTTTTCTCATGGTCCTCTAAAGTCTTAGTGAGATTTATCAGCATAGACCAACTCTAGCAATTTCGAAATACTTCTTAACATGCAATGGGCATAAGTTATTCACATATCCCAGGCTGATCAAATAATCACTTAGATGAGTATACCAAATCCACTTGGATTGTTTCAATTCGTAAAGTGAACGCTTTATTCAAATTGAGAAGGTGTTCTATAGTCTATAACTATTTGCATCAGCCAATGTAATTCTTCGGGAACTTACACGTAAATTTCCGTATCAAGATCCCCATGAAGAAACGTTATAACCACATTCATAATGCTGCAATCAACCATAGGGCGTTCGAGAGAAGCCTTGCGTCATAAGGTGTGCATTCCATCACACTATTTCATTCATCTCATTACGCTTATTTTCCCACTTGTAACACGACAAGGTTACCTTGGACAGTGTAGGAATAATAAGTACAAATACACTTTGATAAGGAATATGTTTCAACCTGGATTGTATTTCACCAATCAGTTCTATGTTGTCACTAATCAACGGAACATGGTTCAATATAATCGCTTTTCATTTATGTTGGTAGCTATCATTTAAGTGAAATATTATCGATGATAATCTCATTCTAATTTCATATCTCACTCAAACTAGTATATTGGACAAAGAACTTCAAGTCTTGGGATAAATCCGGATTAATCTCATGAAATGAAAATGATTGAGACATCAAACGAGTATGGATTCCTTATGACAAAATTTCCATTATATATCCGAAATAATTGGAGTACAAAATTTCCCTATATCTCTTTTTTCTATCTGTATATGTCTTTCGTTTTCATCATCTCTTTTTTATGCATGAGAATAGTGGTAGATAACATCATCCCTTACATAGGCTATCCATCATTTTATAACATTTTTTTTGGTCAAACCCTATAAATCATTTGATCAGATAAGCAGAGTGTGTGTTTGTTTCAGAGAAAAGCAAAAGCAATAATGTCAGGCCCTCAGTGCTGCTCCCACCCACCAATCCTGAACCCGTCGAGTGGTTCCGGCCACGTCGAGAAGTTCGGTGGTCTCGACACCTATCTCGTCGGCTCCCCTGACTCCAAGCTCGCCGTTCTTCTGGCCTCTGATATTTTTGGTACTTTCCCAACTCCCACCACTTCAAAAATCTCTGCCTTTTAATTTGGTTCAGTATTTTAAGCAATTATTCTTCATTTAATGATATGGGTTATGTTCCTTATTGTGTTTTGATTGGTCTGTGTGTGTTTTTGGTTTAAAGGGTATAGATTTTTAGGGTGTTTATGTGTTAATTGGTGCTAGTGTCACTAATTATACGCTCTAGTGATATTGTATTTCTCTTCGACTCCTTACGAGTCTGATACTTAACTATGATGACTGACATATTACATAATTTAGCCCAAATCTTCAACTTCTAACGAGTTCGATACTTAACTACGATAATGGTATATTACATAGTTTAGCCCAAATGCCTCTTAGTGGAAAATATCATTGTTTCTCAAGAAAATGTTAATAGGGTGCTAAATATGTTTTGGTTGACTGATGACAATCTAGCCTCAGTTACGTTTTCTAGGTCATGAAAAGAAGATATTTGTAACTGTTATGTCATATCAGAGCACAGTTTCTTTGCCTTTTGTTTTTCTGTGTGTGTTTTTGGTTTAAAGGGTATAGATTTTTAGGGTGTTTATGTTAATTGGTGCTATGTCACTAATTATACGCTCTAGTGATATTGTATTTCTCTTCTTCGACTTTACGAGTTCGATACTTAACTATGATGACTGACATATTACATAATTTAGCCCAAATCTTCAACTTCTAACGAGTTCGATACTTAACTATGATAGTTGGCATATTACATAGTTTAGCCCAAATTTCCGCTCTCCTTAGTGGAAAATATCATTGTTTCAAGAAAATGTTAATAGGTGCTAAATATGTTTTGGTTGACTGATGACAATCTAGCCTCAGTTACGTTTTTAGGTCATGAAAAGAAGATATTTGTAACTGTTATGTCATATCAGAGCACAGTTTCTTTGCCTTTTGTTTTCTGTGTGTGTTTTTGGTTTTAAAGGGTATAGATTTTTAGGGTGTTTATAGCACTGGTGCTATGTCACTAATTATACGCACTAGTGATATTGTATTTCTCTCTTCTTCGACTCCCCTTATGAGTTCAATACTTAACTATGATGTTGACATATCACATAATTTAGCCTTAAATTTTTCTTAATCCTAATGCAGTTCGATACTTAACTATGAATATGGCTGACATATTACATAATTTAGCCCAAATCCCAACTAATATCATTGTTTCGAAGAAAATGTTAATAGGTGCTAAATATGTCTTTGCTGACTGGATGATAATCTAGCCTCAGTTACGTTTTCTTAGGTCATGAAAAGAAGATATTTGTAACTGTTATGTCATATCAGAGCACAGTTTCTTTGCCTTTGTTTTTCTGTGTGGCTAGGTTTGTAAAGGTATGATTTTTAGGGTGTTTTTGTTAATTGGTGCTATGTCACTAATTATACGCACTAGTGATATTGTATTTCTCTTTCTTCGAATTCTTATGAGTTCGATACTTAACTATGATGGTTGACATATCACATAATTTAGCCTAAATTTTCAACTTCGACGAGTTCGATACTTAACTATGAATATGATAGTTGACATATTACATAATTTAGCCCAAATCCCAACTAATATCATTGTTTCGAAGAAATGTTAATAGGTGCTAAATATGTTTTGCTGACTGATGATAATCTAGCCTCAGTTACGTTTTCTTAGGTCATGAAAGAAGATATTGTAACTGTTATGTCATATCAGAGCACAAAGGGTTTCTTTGCCTTTTTGTTTTTCTGTGTGTGTTTTTGGTTTAAAGGGTATAGATTTTTAGGTGTTTATGTTAATTGGTGCTATGTCACTAATTATACGCACTAGTGATATTGTATTTCTCTTCTTCGGCTCCTTATGAGTCTGACACTTAAACTATGATGGTTGACATATCACATAATTTAGCCTAAATTTTCAACTTCCACGAGTTCGATACTTAACTATGAATACAGTGATAGCTGACATATTACATAATTTAGCCCAAATCCCAACTAATATCATTGCTCTCAAGAAAATGTTAATAGGTGCTAAATATGTTTTGGCTGACTGATGATAATCTAGCCTCAGTTACGTTTTCTTAGGTCATGAAAAGAAGATATTTGTAACTGTTATGTCATATCAAAGCACAGTTTCTTTGCCTTTTGTTTTTCTGTGTGTGTTTTTGGTTTAAAAGGGTATAGATTTTTAGGGGTGTTTATGTTAATTGGTGCTATGTCACTAATTATACGCACTAGTGATATTGTATTTCTCTCTTTCTTCGACTCCTTATGAGTTCAATACTTAACTATGATGGTTGACATATCACATAATTTAGCCTAAATTTTCAACTTCTGACGAGTTCGATACTTAACTATGAATATAATAGCTGACATATTACATAATTTAGCCCAAATCCCAACTAATATCATTGTTTCGAAGAAAATGTTAATAGGTGCTAAATATGTTTTGGTTGACTTGATGATAATCTAGCCTCAGTTACGTTTTCATGAAAAAGAAGATCTTTGTAACTGTTATGTCATATCAGAGCACAGTTTCTTTGCCTTTTTGTTTTTCTGTGTGTGTTTTTGGTTTAAAGGGTATAGATTTTTAGGGTGTTTATGTTAATTATGCTATGTCACTAATTATACGCACTAGTGATATTGTATTTCTCTCTTTCTCTCGGCTCCTTATGAGTTCGATACTTAACTATGATGGTTGACATATCACATAATTTAGCTCTAAATTTTCAACTTCCGCACGAAGTTCGATACTTAACTATGAATATGATAGCTGACATATTACATAATTTAGCCCAAATCCCAACTAATATCATTGTTTCGAAGAAAATGTTAATAGGTGCTAAATATGTTTTGGTTGACTGATGATAATCTAGCCTCACATGTTTTCTTAGGTCATGAAAAGAAGATATTTGTAACTGTTATGTCATATCAAAGCACAGTTTCTTTGCCTTTTTGTTTTTCTGTGTGTGTTTTTGGTTTAAAGGGTATAGATTTTTAGGGTGTTTATGTTAATTGGTGCTATGTCACTAATTATAATGCGCACTAGTGATATTGTATTTCTTCTTCGACTCTTATGAGTTCAATACTTAACTATGATGGTTGACATATCACATAATTTAGCCTAAATTTTCAACCGACGAGTTCGATACTTAACTATGAATATAATAGTTGACATATTACATAATTTAGCCCAATCCCAACTAATATCATTGTTTCGAAGAAAATGTTAATAGGTGCTAAATATGTTTTGGTTGACTGATGATAATCTAGCCTCAGTTACGTTTTCATGAAAGAAGATCTTTGTAACTGTTATGTCATATCAGAGCAGCCAGTTTCTTGCCTTTTTGTTTTTCTGTGTGTGTTTTTGGTTTAAAGGGTATAGATTTTAGGGTGTTTATGTTAATTGGTGCTATGTCACTAATTATACACTCTAGTGATATTGTATTTCTTTCTTCGACTCCCCAGAGCTCGATACTCACTCATGATGACTGACATATTACATAGTTTAGTCTAAATTTTCAACTTGACGAGTTTGATACTTAACTATGATGGTTGACATATTACATAATTTAGCCCAAACTTACTAATATCATTGTTCTGGAAGAAAATGTTAATAGGTGCTAAATATGTTTTGGTTGACTGATGATAATCTAGCTCAGTTACGTTTTCTCTTGGGTCATGAAAAGATATTTGTAACTGTTATGTCATATCAGAGCACAGTTTCTTTGCCTTTTTGTTTTTCTTTCTTTTGGTTTGGTTTTGGTCCTTGGATGGTTTCTGTTTCTGTTCTTTCTCGGTTCGGGTGAAATAACTGATTTTCGATTAGTACTACAATAAAACCTCTCTAAAGTAATACTTTATAAAAAAAAATCATAAAAAATTATGATCCCACCTTGGGACCAGTTATGTATTGGAATAAACTCCACATTGTAATAAGTTATAATTTTTCTTGATCTCATCTTAAGGAAACACACATCCACATAGTAATAATTATCAATGTGTACAAAAATATGCAATACCGCAAACAAAAGCTTAAGATGAACTAAAATATTTCTCTAAAGTTGTTTGGGACAATGATTTAGTTTTTAGAGTTGGTGTCATGTCTTTAAGCTTGCTGGTACGTAATACTTCAACATTGACACCTTCTTGAAAACAAAATGTTTCTAACTTGACATGAAAATTTTGGTATTTATATACTGTTATCCTCATGAATTCTATTTAAGAAATACAACATTCATTAAGGATAAATAAGTGAATAAATAATATTTCTTAACTACACCTCTATTGAGTAATAACATCTCTAAAGATATAAAATTAATTTGGTCCCGACTTTATGATTTTATAGAGGTTTTACTGTATAAAATTGCTTCCTTGTGAGTCTATGACGTTGTATCAGCGCACCACGTAATTTAACATGTTTATTGTTCTATGCAGGATATGATGCTCCAAACTTGAGGTATGACTTGTTGCATATCCGTCTTGCTACAGCTACTTTATTTGAGTTGCACGATGTGATGGATTAGTTCTCTGAATCGCTTTTTTTGTGAATTTGAACCTGCTTGATGTCTTGGTGGACACTTCGAAATAATTTACTTAAGAGTATAATTTTTAAGGGAAAAAATTAGCATCTAAATTTTGAATTAATTACAACGGTTAGATTAAGATTGTGTATCAGATACAGCAACTGTGGAGCTCCCTACTTTTGAAATGTTCTTTCCTTGTGCCTAGAAGATCACCTCCAGTATTTTCAGTGTCGACTCCATCCTGCCTTGAAGGATAGACTGGAATACTTTATCCTTCTAGTTTCCAACACTGGAGATTTTTTTGGAAGAACGGCTGCGTTGTCCGCCTAATCTAGTACTATATCATTTGCATGTTTTCATGATATCATGTACCCTTCAACTAATGCCACCGGCCTTCTGTTTTGAAGGAAGCTGGCTGACAAACTTGCAGCTGCTGGCTTCTTTGTTGTGATCCCTGACTTCTTTTACGGAGACCCTTTTGTACTTGGAGATGAGGGGATTGCTGCTATTCCTGGCTGGCTAAAACATCATGAAACGGTTGGTTCTCTTGTCATGCAGAGATCAAGAAATTGTTTTATTTATTTATAATCGAACTACTTTTACAAGTATCCCTTTGTGATCCTTGAATTCACGTAAAATGTTTAAGATACTTTTCGGAAATTCTCATTTTGGGGCTGTTTTTAGTTGAAGATGCGTGTGGCTGCAGCTTGGAAGTCCAATTGTTGTTGTTGTTGTTTCTAAAACCAAACTGTTGATTGTGCAATGTTTCGGTTCTAAACAGGACAAGGCATTCGAAGATGCAAAAAAAGTACTCGAAGCGTTAAAAAGTAAAGGTGTTTCTGCAGTTGGTGCTGTAGGATTCTGTTATGGAGGTGAGCTCATTTTCCCTTTCTGATTCGATGATTTATTAGTTCCTTTTTCAGTTTAATCGAATGTCTCGTGTTTCTACAGTTTTTGTTTCTGTTTGGATTACTTCTCGTCCTGAATTTATTGGTTCAGCCTATGCGATTGAGAACATGTTTCGGTTGACATGGAATTATTTGTGCTGTTTTCAGCCAAGGTTGTGGTTGAACTTTCAAAGCATGACTTCATCCAAGCTGCTGCTATGTGTCATCCTTCATTTGTCACTCTGGATGATATCAAGGGTAAGATTTCAATGTTCAAGAAATATTTAGCTAATTAGTTCAGATGTCAATTTAAACAAACATATACCTAAGATAAGTTTTCTATTATTTACGCTACCAAAGTGTAAATGGAAAAATAAAAACAGCTCGGTCTGAGTTTATTGATATATTCCCGGAACTAAATTGCAGCGGTTAAGGTTCCCACTCAAATACTTGGAGCTGAGATTGATAATTATGCTCCACCTGACGTCGTGAAGCAATTCGAGGAGGCTTTAGCTGCAAAATCTGAGGTAGGAAGTATCCTTCATCGAAACACTCTTCAATGATTTTAATGCATTTGTTGATTCTAATCATGGACATCCTTATAGCCCTTGAGATGACTTCGGACCGAGGGTGTTCAAGAGCTTATATACGATGCTTAGATATTATTCTACCTTCTTAATGCGGCTCTGTTTCTTCAATGTTTCGCGCTATGCATTTGAAATGACTGTTGGTTTCATGGAATCGCAGATTAAAAGCCGCGTGAAGATTTTCCCGAAGGTGGAACACGGGTGGACCACAAGGTACGACGTTGAAGATGACGCAGCTTGTAAGGCCGCTGAGGAGGCTCATCAAGACTTGTTGGAGTGGTTATTGAACCATGTCAAGTGAATGGTGTCGTCATCACTCTGAAGTGTTTTATCGTCACTAAAAGACGAGAATAATTTGAACCGTGTCTTATCAACTGCACTCTATTTACTATGAATCAGAATAATGCCTGCACTTTTATGTGCCAACATTTGTATGTAAAATATGTTGCTTGGAAGGGTAGAGGTTTGAGAACAATGTGGTGCTTTTAGGTTTGGCATTTGGTGAGTGGTATAATTCATGCTATTAAGTTTGATGAAGTTGATTAGTGCATCTTAAAATTGTTATTCCAAACCCATCATCCAATCAGAACCACGCATTAAATTATTTTCTATAAGAGCAAGTGCATTGGTGACCCAATTGCCCTACCAAGCACAAAGAAGTCCTCCAGCGGCCCAAATCTGCAAGGGCAAGAGGTGGGCCCAACCAAGCCCAACCTCAAGCTCGAGCAGCTGCCCACAGGCGCTGACGTCAGCGGCCTTTTTTTTTAATTTTATAAATACCTCCAATCATTTTCTTCATTCCTCACATTACAACTCAATATATTTTTTTTACATCAACTATATTTGTTTTTCACCTTCCAAATCCTTATTTTACAAAAAAAAAAATTTATTTTTTAAAAGATAATGACACATGTCGTGACGAGAGTGGTTGAAAATGTCGGTGAGAAATATCTAGGAATAATTACAAGCCCCGGATAAGGCCAACAAAAAAAAAATTTAAATAATATTTTTCCTTGCCCTTGCCCTTGCCCTCCACGAACGGGTGGAGTTGCACAAAGGCAAGCACTGTTCATGGAAGGCAATCATTGCCCTTGCCCTTGCCCTCCACCAACGAGTGGAGTTGCTCTAATACGGGACAATTTTTTTTTAAATAGTTGCGGAATGTGAGGGAGTAGGCTACGGTGCTCACAAGCATTGGATGCTCACACGCTCACACCGATCTCACCGTTAAAAGGAGGGGGGAGGGAGGAGAGAGGGGAAAAAGGAGGGTGAGATCGGTGTGAACATTCAATGCTTGCGAGCACTGTAGCCAGTCCCGAATGTGAGTACATAAGTACTGGATTTGGAGTGCCTTGGTCTTGAAGTCTTGGACTGCGAGTACTTTTCGCATTAGGCTTAGGTCATTCATCCCGTCATTTCAAAAGTAAAGAATTGAATAAAACAAAATATAAAAGAAGTCCCACATGTACTTGAAATTTCAACGAAACCAAATCGAAATATATCAAACCATTGACTTTTAAATTTGCCACCAATTTAAAAAAAATAAATAAGTAAATAAGTTGATGTTCAAACCATAGCAGTCTATTTTTTTGGAGGTAAGAAAAACACTTACAGAGACATTTCAACCTCTTTCAACTATTATCGTGTAATTTATTAGCGCTATAAATCAAATTCAGAACGAACCATGTAGAATATATACCTAAAATTTGTTTTAACCACTGACCACACACCGTGGTGGTTCAAAATATTAAATTCTGCTAAATTTGCTGACCACAAATTTTTTATTGGCCGGAGAATGATTTCCACCTCTATAAATGTCTCCTCTGCTGTCCTAGCTCAATCAAACACTGACAAAGAGGTGTTTGTGAATTCAGAGAAACAAAGAAAGAAATCATGGCAAGCTCTGAGTGCTGCTCGAACCCACCAGCCCTGAACCCCTCGAGCGGCTCCGGGCATGTCGAAAAGCTAGGCGGTTTCGATTCCTATGTCACTGGCTCCCCTGACTCCAAGCTTGCTGTTCTTTTCGTCCATGACCCTTGTGGTACTTTGCCCACCACTTCAAAACTCTTTCTTTTTTTACTTGTTTCAAAAGTTTGCATTTTTTGTTCAGTTTATGATTTGGGTTTGTGAATTTGAGTTGTGTGTGTGTGTTTTTAGCTTAATGGGTACTGGTTTTTAGCTTGTGTGAATTAATGGGAGCAAGAATTTCACGTCGGATAATTGATAAAATTAATATAACATATGTTGAGTGGTTCTACTTCTAATTATATCGAGGTCTTGTGAATCTGACCATATGTGTTATGGTGTGTCAGTAGATTTACTTGTTTGTTCAATTGATCAACTATGGTGGTTGTATGGGAATTTACTCTTGCATTTAATTGTTTCCCCATTTCTGTTTCTTTCTTTCTTCTGTTTTTGCATGATTGTTGTTCTTTCTTTTCCCGTTTGCTTCCAATTGGGAATTCGAACAGCGTAATTGATATTTGATCCTTCAAACCATCTGTCTCTACTATATAGTTGATTGCTGTGATGTTCTATCAGCAAACCAGTTGTTAATGTTACATGTTGTTTTTGCCATGCAGGATATGAAGCTCCAAAGGCTAGGTATGACTGATTCCCACATCTGTTTTCTACAGCTAATTCAATTGTTTTGCATAGCATGACAGATGAGTTCTCTGAAATCGATCGCTTTTTCTTGGATTTTAAATCACACTTGCTGATTAAATTTGATAACTTAGTGAACTCTTTGAAATTATTTACTCAGAAGTACATTAATCCTTAAGGGATTAAAGGTTATATAGCTTTATATGTAACTAAATGTTGAAGAATAATTACAATCATTAGTTTCAGTTTGGAATCAGATTGTCTATCATATACTTGTTGAACTTGTACTTCTCTCTAATGTCCTTTCGTGACGCTTAGAGAATCCCCATCTGTATTTTGAGTGTCAAGTCTATACAATAATAAAGGATAGTTGGTCCTTCTAGTTTCCGACATCAGAAGTTCTTTTTTGTAGAACAGTTGTGGTATTCACCAGAACTACTATTAAGTTTGCAAGATTTTGTAGTGTCGTATACCTTTAGCTAATGACACCTGCCTTCTCTTCTAAAGGAAGCTCGCAGACAAAATTGCAGCTGCTGGGTTCATTGTTGTGCTCCCCGACTTCTGCAACAGAGACCCTTTTAATGGGAACCTTGCCTCTCTTCCCGTTTGGGTAAAAGCTCATGCACCGGTTGGTTCTTCTGTTTTGATGCAGATCTCTAAATAATTTGTTTATTTGTAATTTAAGTACTGCAAGTATCTGTATGCGACTCTTGAATTTACGTAGAACTTGGGAGATATTTTCATTTCAGCTTGGCAGTCCCAGTGTTGTTGTCGTTTTGAGCTTCATATGGTCTTCACAAGGACCTTATATTGTGATGTTTTTGAAGTTGATATGGAATTGGCGAGTGTATGAATATTGCTAAAACTTCTGAGCTCTTGTTTCGTATTGACAGGATAAGACAATCGAAGATGCAAAACCGGTAATTGAAGCTTTAAAAAGTAAAGGTGTTTCTGCAATTGGTGCTGTAGGCTTCTGTTGGGGGGGTGAGCTCATTTTCCTGCTCCGTTATATATATTTATTTCCTGATTTATTAGTATTTTACTATTTTTCCAGCTTAACCAAGATTTCCCATATTAAGGAAGTGTGTTCATTTTCCTGTTCCTGATTTATTAGTATTTTACTATTTTTCCAGCTTAACCAAGATTTCCCATATTAAGGAAGTGTTGTTCATTTTCCTGCTCAATTTATTACGGTATTTAGATTGTTTCATAAGACGTTGAATTGTTTGTGCTGTTTTTAGGCAAGGGTGTCGTTGAACTTGCGAAGCATGACCTTATCCAAGCCGCTGTTCTGTGTCATCCTTCATTCGTCACTCTGGATGATATCAAGGGTAAGATTTCTGCATTTACAGCCAAAATGTTTCTCCACGCCCGCTTCTTTCTATGCCTACCGGCAAACTTTAAAAACGATAATAAACTCTGCATTGCGCCATGGCTACACTGCGCTAGCCGCCACATCTGGTCATGGGTGCAAAAAGAACAAACGGTTTTGCATATAAAAATGGTTGTGGGGGATTTAGCAATGAGAATTTTCTACATTTAAAAAGGTCTAATGTAGCACTCTACGTATTGTTTGGAGTATGGTTCTTGCAAGAAACAACAAAAATATTTTTGTGTCAGCTTATCGATCCATTCCTGGTACCACTTTCAGCGGTTAAGGTTCCGATTTCTGTACTTGGAGCTGAGATTGATCAGCTGTATCCACCTGAAGTCGTGAAACAATTCGAAGAAATTTTAACTGCAAAACCTGAGGTAGGAAATTTTGATCATGCACATTCCTTATAACTCCTCTATCTGACTTCCGTTTCGTTCTTAAATTTCAAAGTTGTCGAAGTGACTGTTTGTTTGATGGAATCACAGATTAAAAGCCATGTGAAGATATTCCCGAACGTGGTACACGCGTGGACATTGAGGTACACCGATGAAGACGAGGTGGCTGTCAAGGCGGCTGAGGAGGCTCATCAAGACTTGTTGGGGTGGTTCTTGGAGCATGTCAAGTGACTCGAAACATCGTCGATGTCGCTGAAGTGTTTTATTGTCACTTATAAAACCACAATTAGTTTGGAGTACCTTAAATTCTCTTATCAATTGCTTTTTATCTGTAAGCGGTGGATTGCCTTGATGACTATGGCATTCCTAACTCCTCTTCTCTTAGCGTAGATTATCGTTTGTACCCAAATTGTTTTTTTATCTATTATGATTATGCACTTCTATTCTATGTACCAATATTTATATGTAAATTGTCATTTGCTTGGAATAAAGTTGAAATATACAAAATGACGAAAATGACTATATGATTAACTGGTGGATTCAAGTTAAGCAACTGTCAAATATACGTTGCTCATGTCAACTCTCCATCAAAATGGGGGGACTTTCTTGCATGCCCTGGAGTATTTCGTACTTAGGATATTTTAACCGTTAAATTTTTGTTTTAAAGTGTAAAAATCAAAATTCAACCGTTAAAAAATTCGGAATAAGGGATACTCCGGAGCACCCCAAACTTTTTGTAAAATGGGACACCTACCCCTAGGGCTAGGGCACCTAAATCCTATAAAGTTCGGGATCTATGAACTTGGGATTTCGTTTGAGCAAGTTTGTATAGCCAAAAGGGTGGTGTTATCCACACACTGTTTTTTACCTTCCACACACTAGTTGATAATCTCTGTTATTTTATTATTTTCAATTTATTCGATCTGACGGCCGAAATTTGAGAGAGGTGTGTGGATAACACCACTTCGATAAAAAACAACTCCAACAACATACTTCCGATAACTACATGACGATCCTATGGATTGGGGATCCGAACTTGACGTCCCAGGTAGTCTCTGTTCATCTTCGTTCAAGACAGGACGCATTTGACCGATTGGAGTAGGTGGTTATCACCTGCCTTCTTAGCTTCTAGTCTTTTCGAGTAACACAAAGTCCTTGAAAGGAGTAGGCTTCCTCTCAAACAAGTAGTAACCCCTTGGCAAAATTTTCTGTCAGTTCTGCTGCTTGGTCTATTTTTAAATGTTGGACTCCACATAGGAGTACTATTATCAACAAAGTCTGGAAGTTGTATTTGCCTCCTAAAGTTCAAATTTTTGTTTGGTTATTATTTCTTAATCGTCTTAGGCGCAGTTTGTTTCACCATCTTAACTAGAACTTGACTAACTTTAAAAACTAAGCTAGATTGACTTGGCTTGGACTAAACTGGATAAAAATTGTGGAGCTTTTGGTGCAATACCGGACTAAGCCATAGACTAACATATTTTTAGGACCAACAATTTTTTTTGTCATTTTTAAAATTCAGTTTGGCCTTTTAAAAAAAATAAAAACAAAAAAAATAACATTATCCTAAGACATCATCGTCTTCCCTTGCCACCTTTTCTCTCTCACACACAGTTTCAAACTCATTTTTTTATGTACTCAGCCTTTCGCAAAAGGAATGAAGCATTCAAAGACCCAATCAAGGCTATTGAATTCTTTTGACAAGTTTGCAGCAAATGGGTTGCTTGATTGCGAGCTCTCTTGAAAAAACTTCCATAAAAAAATACTCATATTTGATTGCTAAGTCGGCTTCAATTGATTGTAGAATCATTTTCTGCGGTGGTGGATATGGATGCTACGGAGCAGCTCGCGTCGCATCTACCAAATCAAGGCTTGGTCATCCTAATCTCATCGGACCCGTTATCGTGGCTGGGTTTCAGATCTAGGCGTGGGTGGAGAGTTGGAGTTGCAGACGACGTAGGCGTACAGATGTGCAATCGACGCAGGCGTGCAGACGACAAGGGTGTTGGAGACGGGATTAGCAATCCCATGTTAAAGGACGAGATTCGTAGTATCGCGTTAGTAATGCTGGTAGTATGGACGAGTCCGAGCTAGTGTCATTAAAATTAGTCCACACTCCCGCACCAAACATGGGATTATAGTCCCACTTAAGACAATGCAACAAACAGAGTCTTAATGTTAAAAGTAGACTTCATCGTTTTATGCCTTGGGAAAGTCCCATGTGTCCTTTGTGTAATCTTCATGATGAGACTATTTCTCGCATACTTTTGAGTTGTCATGTTTGGAATTAAAAAGATCATTTTTAACTAATCACTTTTGGATTCGCGACGTTAGTGAAATCACACGATGATGGTGATCAGGGGAGGCTGAAATGCCTCTGTGAATCTTCCTGGTCTCCGGAATGATAAATTGACGTGGCTTAGCCACTAGATGGTCCATTTAATTAAAAGAAAAAAAAACTAATCACTTTTGAATCAGACATAGTCCTCTACATAACAGTTTTGATCCGTTTCAAGAGTCAATGTCTAAAATTGGTTTATTTCAATCCTATTGGCAGCCAGCATAGATAATTTTGCTTTGGTTGATCATATGCAATGCGCCTTTCGATTGGAAATTCATCCAGTACTGCCATATAAGGACTTTTTCAAGTAATGAGGTACTGCCTATCCACTACCAAATGTGTTGTAGAAAACCTGAAATTCAACATGGCTCCAATTCTTCTCCCTGTTTGTCATAATACAATCACGCGACTTTTGAAAAACCATTCGATCAACTCGATCATTCCATTTGGTGATAATATAAACTTCCGCAAAGTATGGCATTCACACCACTTCTTCATTCTTGTGTATGCATTGTTCATTCTTCATTCATGGCTTTAATGGTTTTTCATAGCTCATCAGAAAAGTGCATAATTTGATTAAATTTTTGTATTTAGAAAGAAATTTAGAACCTTGAAGGGGAATTTTTTTTAAAAGGAAGCATGAGGACCGCCGAAATATCTCTCGATATATCCATAAAATGGGGTTTCCGATAATCGATAAGGTGAAGCAATATCTTTACAAGATATCTTCGAAATTTAGGAGATATTTTGGCAACATTTAGAATTTCGGTAAAATTTCAATACTTCGGTCCAATATCTGATCAATTTGAGAGATTTTAGAGATATTTTGATGGAAATTTCGGTAAGGTTTCAATAAATTTCAGTGCAATTTCGATCATAAGATTTCTTATAGTTGTTAGTCAATATCTCAATAATGTAATTTGAAATTGAAAGGCACTAAAAACGATTGTCTCAACTACCATGCACGTATTTGAATTTTTTAATTAAAAAAACTTATCTCATACTATCAAGGTTTCATGTATGTAATTCAAATTCAAAATTCTTATTGGTGAAGAATTGTGCTTAAAGTAAGTTTTATCCACATTGCTTGCAAATTTTCATCAAGAACACATTATTTCACAAAGTTTACATATTACATCGATGCATTATTTGTTGATTTTGGAGTTGTAGAAATTTTAAACATAACTTTTAGGTTTATTAGCAAGCTTCCATGATTTTCTATTGTAAACCGATATTTTTCACCGGTATCGATATATTTATCTATATTTCTCTAAATTTGGACAACCAATACATCTACCTAAACTGAAACTTAAATCCTTTGGCACAACATATACCAAGAAAAGAACGAAAACCTAACGAACTCAAATAAAGTAACATAGGAAGAAGAAAAAAACAGAACAAAAACCCAATGAAAAAAAAAAGCAAAAAATAAATTGGAATAGAGGACGATCGGTATGACGATACCGATCTTTTCCATAAGAGTCAGGTCCATACTACGGATCTTAGCCTGAGAGAGTCGGTAGAGTCATACCGATCGTCCCCCTTTCATTTTTTTGTTTGTTTTATTTTTCTTTCCCTTGCCATAACACCAAATTATAGTCTTCATATTCTAAAAAATATATTTTTTGGTGCAAAATATGTTATAATGCATGTTTAAACACTCAAAATCAACAATATAAAACCTAAATCTAAAAATATTGGAATCTAAAAAAATGAGTTCAAATACTTGTATATTAGACTCACCTCAAATTGTGGTTCAGTGGAGACGATGCTCGCCTGTGCGTAGCTGGTGTCTTGGCAAGAGTTGGACGTGCTCTAAAATCATCACATGCATACTTCTCAATCCTCCCTAAGTCCTCCACCAAGATAGCGGATTGGAATTTCTCATGGATTTAATTTTTGCATTGAAAACTGGTTGACGCAGAAAATCGGGGTTACGTTGAGGTACATTCAATCATGAAAATCGATTCTCTTTGAAAATTAAATAGTGTTAAAAAAATTTTGTTGCCTTTCCGTAGTTTTTCACTGACTTACGATTCCATCAGTTTGAGACTCATTTCAAAGTGAGCTTATCAAAAAACTCATTTTTAACTAATCACTTTTGAATCAGACATAGTCCTCTACATCACAATTTTGATCCGTTTCAAGAGCCAAGGTCTAAAATAAGAATTTATTTCATCCTCTTGGCGGTGAGCATGGATAGGTCTAACCCGAGCCTATTGGGTGACAATGGATTTGAACAATTCCAACCGAGCCTATTGAGTTGGCCAACGTGTTGAGGTTTAACCTGACCAACCCACCCGATGGCCACCCTTTCAGCAATATCGAGAATTTAGGTAAAATTTCGATATTTCGGTCCAATTCTTCAATAGTACATAGCATTGAGTGACAAAATTTTTTTTTTGTTGAGATTGAAAATAAAATATCTAATAATTATGAAAATCATATCTAACGACTAAAAAACCTACAGTATTGAGTACTACATATCATCGAAGCCACACCTCAAAATATGACATAAGTCATTGAAGTCGTGACACGACAAATGGTTTGGAGTGTCGATCTCCCGCTCATGATGGTAATTCTTTGTGGGTTATTAACTTTTTAATTTTTTATTTTGTGGGGTGATAACCTTCATTTTGGTAGCAGCGATGCACATCAGTGTTACTAGAAAACCGAAAATCCATCAAGTTGGGTTAAACTGGATAAAAGAGTTCGAATTGGGTCGCAAATTCTTTTCTTCCTCTAATTTTTCGGGCTGCAACTGTGGGAGCCTTCGATTTGGTATTTTGAATGTTTAACTGAATTAAAATACAATTTTCGAAGAACTTTAATGGCTTCCAATCAAAAATGAAAAAAAGTTTGGTGCAATTTTTATGGGTATCATATACACAAATTACATGATGTATCATTTTACATGTTATAAAAAGAATGAACAATAAGATTTTATCTCCCACTTTTAAAAGATAAATTATTATATGTCACTTCTAAAATATATTAACTAAAAAGTAAATTCACGTGTTAAAATTTGAGTGAAAACGTCAAATGATGGTGTTCCAGACAAAAAAAATTGTTATGGTGATCAGCCAATCTTATGGTCAGGATCTCTTCTGTAGTGGAACCACAAAATAGACAGTTGGACACAGATGTTTATGCTCTTATCGTGTTCCTGATGAGGACAAAAACGGACGCTCCCATGAAGCATGTGAGGTACACACTTAACCATCAAACAACGCGATGCGGCCTTGGAATATGAGATGATTTACATGAAACAGATTCACTATCACGTGGTGTTTTGTATCTAATAATATATTATTAAGTATAAATTTTTTTTTATATGAATAGAACGCTACGTAATGATAAATTCATTTTATATAAATTACACTTTTTATAAATTCATTTTATATAAATTACACTTTTTATGAGACCCGTTTGAACAGCGCGACACACGATTAAATCATGGGAAAAAGCGCGTGGAATCATCACCTCTCCCAATTTGATTACAAATTTACAAATGTTCTCCTTTTTTATAATTTCGGCCTCCCCACACACTCTCCATAGTCGATAATGCTCCCCCTTCTTTCCAATACTACAAATCTGCCATTGTTTTTTTTTTTTTGGGTCAGATTTTCTTTTTATTTTATGGGAAAATCTGCCATTTGTTCAGTAATGTTTTCCATTTTTGAGAAAGAGGAAAGCCAGCAATGAGTAATGTCACAATTCTCTGTCAAAATTTTATTATGCATCCCTGTATAGGATGTATTGGTTCATTAGACGATTGAATTTATATGGTTAAATTTTAACAATCACCAGTGTATTTTTTAATAAAAAAAACATCAATGCAATCTATATGCTTAAGTCAATAATTCAGCTCTGGCAAGTGATGGATTGCGGTTTTTATTCCTTCTTAACCCACTGCATCGCGAGTTATCATTTATTTAGTGTAACTTAGAGTAGTAATATTATTTATTTATAATAATAATAAAAGTCAATAATTCGGCTCATAATGTTTGTTGCATTTGGACTCTCAAAACGCTCGTTTCCGATTTTATTTTATGGCTCGGCTCTCCGATGATGAAAAACAAAACTAAAAGATAAAGTAGGGTCAAACTTCAATGGTACGTACTGTTGAATGGTTTAAGATTCATTTGGGACTCACTGCAAATAAATCTGGACCATTCAATAGCGGTACCATTGAATGGTACGTACCACTCAAGATTTTTCCGATAAAGTACTTTAGTTTATTTTATGGCTTCCAATTCATGATTATAAAAGATTATGCTTTGGAGATCCCATGTGATGCACATGCACCTGGGCCGGCTGGGTATGCAAATCAATGTTACATTAATATTGCATTAGTAGATTAATCACCTCTTAATCTCTATTACCAAAATGAGAGGCCAAAGTTAATTATGATCCCAAGCGCCCAACGGCTTGTCAATTTGTAGATGAAACTTTAATGACGGTTAGGTTAGGTCAACGAGCATTACTTTCATCCATACGTTTTCTTTATCTATTCCCGTTGGTTGTTGTGTAGTTTGGAGGAAGATTCTTTCTGGGGACTGGCTACAGTGCTCACAAGCATTGGATGCTCACACCGATCTCACCATCCTTTCCTCCCTCTCTCCTCCCTCCTCCCCCCTTTTAATGGTGAGATCGGTGTGAGCATTCAATGCTTACGAGCATTGTAGCCTACTCCTTCTTCCTGATATTATTCTGGACGTTCTCTTCCAAAATATTGATCATAACTCTTTTTAAGATGAAAGCCATGAAACATCCATTTGTAAGATTAAGGAGAAGTTCTTGTATATCTCCGATTGTAAGACAAATAGATATATAATATACAATCGGTTACAACACAAATTTTATTTCATAGATGAACCTCTAAAAAATTATTGGTGGCAATGGCATCATTTCTGTCCCTTTTTCTTAAATAAAAATTGGTAATGTACTTTTATTTTTTAAACGGTGGCATCATCTTAAATTTTCGGTGCATGGCAAAACAAGAAATGAGAAGTGAATTATGTATAAATTGTTATATAATTTATTATATTAACCCTATAATTTGTTACATCTAATGTTTCCAAGCCTTTGCTTGCCTCCAAGCTCTTCAAAATTTGTTTCTTTAATGAAGTTAGGTACCAGCTGCTTCATGAAATAAGTAGTCTAGAAAGATATCTATTTCGTTTTCAGTTTTCAGTTAAATTGCTTAATTTGATCATTTGAGGGACTCAAATGTTCAAAAGAAATGTATTATTTGTAGGAATTATTTTCAAAACATGAAATTTGGAATCTGGAGAAACAAAAGTGAAGCGGTGGGTTTTGGTTGCTTTTGGCAACCGTCGCCAATTCAATTCAAATTTGACAGCCGTCGTTTGAGTGGGGAAGAGATGTGTCATTTGCTGTTTGAAATATAGACCATTGATCTTATTCAAAAGCAATCTAAAGGCCCTTATTATCTCCAGAAATTGGTCTCTTTCACCAAAGAGTTATGACTTAATTCAAGTGGTGTTGACAAGGGTATACCCCATTTGAACAGACACTTTGATCTCTATATTAGGCAGACATTCGAGGTTTTTTCTCTTCTTCTAAATATATTATTCTACAAAAACCTCCTTTCATTATTGTTCTATACAAAAACCAAGAAACTAATAATCTGCAGAATTAGTCTCTAGGATCCTTGAGTTTCTTGAAAGTTTTTTTTCGATATTGGGTTGATTTTCATAAGTGTAAGAAGCAGATCAACAATCGCAAGTTGCTTGGCTTTATTGTATTCACATAGCTCATTCGCATACTTCCTTTTGTATACTAGATATGGGGCGAATAGAGTTTGAAAGATAGAGTATTTACTACGCGCCTTAAAGCAATTTTTCATCCTCATTATAACCATAACCCACATGTTACAAAATTTCTCCAACATTATTTCATAATTTTTTATTTTTGATTTTATAAATAATCAAATTTATACATGAATTAAGAATAATATGATAACAACATATTATCTCATTTCCGATTTTTAATTTGTTATTACTTTTTTTTTAATTCTTTTTTATCCTTCATCTCATGACACACTTACTTACATGAAATAAGAATCATATAATTTATTATGATTCTTGACTTCCATATGTTTATTAGAAATGGATACTGAAATGATTTCAATTTCAACAATAAAATCCGCAATTTGATACTTAAAAAATCAAAATTCACATAGGTTGATTGATTCCGTAAACATTCATTCTTTTCCTTCTCATTTCATGATTCCATCGTTCTGAGCAAGTAAACATGCCATCAATCTATTCTCATTTCTCATACCTCTTTTAGATGATATGCTAGTAATTCATGTTTTCTTCAATCAATGTCATCTTAAGTTGAAAGGCAAATGCTCTATTTATCTCAAGTAAACCAAAAAATCAATAAAAGCCCAAAATGAATGGCAAAAAGGTCTTTTACAAAATATAATTATTTTGCAAATCCCTCTCTAAAATTATTATTTTATCAGAAAAAAATAATAATAATGCAAAATAATGGCCATCTTTAAACACTATGCTGTTTTCTCAGTTTAGTAATATTTTACTGTTTTTCTCTGTCCCTTTCTCTCTTCGCTCCAAAAGGCTCCGACTTGGAGTACGCCGTTCTGCGATTCTCTCTCTCCTCGCTTTCTCTTCGAGATCCAAAAGCACTTCCACTCAGAAATTTCCAGCCCAATCTGCAAATATCAGCCTCTTCTTCAACTCCCAATTTCTACTTAATCCAAAAGCACTTCTACTCTGCTCTGAAAAAACCCATTCTCCAAAAGCATCCGCCTTTTTTTTTCAATATATTTTTATATATATTTTTCTTATGAAACGTTAGAGATTACCGCCTTCTTTAGATCCTCCAAAGTTAGTTATTTCCGCTGGATTGCTTAGCAGAAGTCACACTCCAACTCTGTGATCTGTAAAATCTTCGTTTCCAACTAAATTAGATACTTCCCTTAGCTGTCTTATTTTGGACTAAAGCTCTTTGCTTTGCTCTCACAACTTCCGAATTCGAATTGGGTTTTTTATTTTGATCATTAGGTGGTGATAATTGGGAGATTTGGTCATCTGGGTATTTGGATTTGAGTGGGATTTGGGTTATCGTTTTGCTGCTTTTTGTGATCTGGGTCTTGGTTTTTTCAACCCAAGGTGTTAGATGCACCTGTTGGATTGCTGCTTAGAACCCCTTTGGATGCTTTGTTGCTAAGATGCAGCCTGATCAAAGAAAAAAGGTAAATTCAATCACTTCTGATGTATTCCTGCAAAAAATGCAAACGTTTCTGATAACCTTTTGATGTTTGCAATCATATGTTCATATTGGTAGTTATTGTTGATTTTATTGGAAGACTTGGTCTTGCATTTGTTGATTATTTCATGATAATTGGAATCAAAATTTTCTTGCTGGTGCAGATTTTAGTGTATTTTTTTTTTCTGTTGTATTATGGTGGTGTTCCTATATATGGATTAAACAGTGTTCCTGTTCGTGTTTCAGTTCTGTGCCATATGCTTTTGTGAATTTTGTTGTCTGGGAAAATGCCCACTTATATTTGTCATAAGATGCTTAGTTTTCGTTTTGTATCGTAAAACATTTTATGGGTGGACTAAAGGTTAGTCAAACTGAAATACAAGACGTTGCATAAATTGCTTGTATTCTTAACTAGGAATTTAAGTTTTATTTAACTAAAGAATAGTCAGTGTCATTTACAAACCTCATGTTATCCTTCTTTACGCTGTTTACCTACTTGATCATGATGAGGACTTGTAATCTTCGGACAAGATGTAGAGGGAAATATTTAAAGAAAATGACTAGTGGGTGTTCATCGTGGTTTGGTGATGTTCTTACTGTGACTAACAAGGGTAGAGATTGACATTGTTTCATATTCTTCTACTTAAATTTGCAAAATACGAATTATTTGTTTTTTGGGCCTCTTTTAGTCATCGTTGTATTGTGGAAGGTACAGACCAACCGTTTCCGCCCAATGTTGTGAATCATTTCAATTGCATACTGACTTATCTTATGGTTTCGTGTTGATGAAATGGTATGTTTGTGGACATGCAGTCATCTGCAGAGGTGGACTTCTTCACAGAATATGGTGAGGGTAGTAGGTATAAAATAGAGGAAGTCATTGGTAAAGGAAGCTATGGCGTTGTTTGCTCCGCATATGATACACATTCTGGAGAAAAGGTTGCGATAAAGAAAATAAATGATATCTTTGAACATGTTTCGGATGCCACCCGCATTCTTCGCGAGATTAAACTTCTTAGGCTCCTACGCCATCCAGACATTGTGGAGATCAAGCACATCTTGTTACCACCATCCAGAAGGGAATTCAAAGACATATATGTTGTGTTTGAACTCATGGAATCTGATTTACACCAGGTTATTAAAGCAAATGACGATTTGACACCAGAACATTATCAGTTCTTTCTTTATCAGCTTCTTCGAGGCATGAAGTACATACACACAGGTAGTTTTATACTTTTTAATGACCTTGTTTGCAGTACATTTACAAGATTTAGCATTACTGCAGATTCTTTTTACCTCAAACTCAAATTAGATCATGACAATACTGGTTCTGATTTTCTTCATATATTGGTTTTGTAGCAAATGTCTTTCACCGAGATCTAAAACCCAAAAATATCTTAGCAAATGCTGACTGCAAACTCAAGATCTGTGACTTTGGTCTTGCAAGAGTAGCTTTCAATGATACTCCTACTGCTATATTTTGGACGGTAAGTTTCTCCATTAACAACTTGTGAGTTTCAATTTCCACAAGGTATCAGATTTGAATGTTTTCTGAAAATGTAAGCTGTTTAGGTCTCATCTATAACTTCATTTCTTATACATGCAGGATTATGTTGCCACAAGATGGTACAGGGCCCCTGAATTGTGTGGATCATTTTTCTCAAAGGTGCAAGAATCATTATCCCTTTCATTATTTTGGATGCAATTTGATCTTTTTGTTTGGTACTGTAGTTGTAGCTCCATGTACTATAATGATTCTTTAAAAAGTTTCCAAGTGATTTTTTTGTGTTATTGCATCATTGCATGTAATGCTTCTTCATCTTTTCTGTTTTCCAATTTACTTTTAATTTTTGCGGTGAACATTAGCGCTGTGGAGATCTCATGATCTGTCCTTTTCTGCTTAACTTGTTTTCAGTAGATTTAGAACATTTTATTTAATCTATTGTCATGGTTTGTAGCCTACAAGGAACTCAGCTCTTACCTAAAGCCTATATTGATATCTTTTTCTTCTGTTGGGAGAAAAAACAAAATTTGGCATTTGAATCTGTTAACGTTTACCTTTTTGCTAAGAGTGCATTTTTGCTCACCACCCTATTAATTACCGTTAGATTACTTTAAATTTCGAGATTTCTATGAAAATCTTAATTTGATTGGCCTTCCCTTGTCTGTGAGGTTGACGTTGCCAACTATTAGATAATGGGAATACCTCTACTTCCTGTAATGGCATTGAACAGTAATCGTTTTAAGTTATGTCATGCAGTCATCCAATCATAGCCATCTCAGTCTGCTGCAATGAATGTGTTTGTTTTATTTCTTCCTTTTCCAGGTGTGACTTCTTTCAGTCTATTGACACACTGTTTTCTATTTTCAGTATACACCTGCAATAGATATATGGAGCATAGGGTGCATTTTCGCAGAGCTCTTAACTGGAAAGCCTCTATTTCCTGGCAAAAATGTTGTCCATCAATTGGATCTGATGACTGATCTATTGGGAACACCATCTGCCGACGCAATTGCCAGGGTCAGTTTCCTGTAATAAATTTATTTACAATATTGACAAATTTTGGCTATATGTTATTGTGTGTATATTTCATTGTCTGAGCTACTGTTCTCTGAATCTAATTCTAAATTTTATCAAACAGGTACGCAATGAGAAGGCTCGTAGATATTTGAGCAGTATGCGAAAGAAGAAGCAAATTCCTTTCTCCCAGAAGTTCCCTAATGCAGACCCACTTGCTCTTCGTTTATTAGAAAGAATGTTGGCATTTGAACCAAAGGATAGACCTACTGCTGAAGAGGTAAATGTTCATGCAAATTTCTCATTACTTTTTACTATGTATAATATTCTGCTAATGGAGATATTCTTCTGCTTCGTTTAGGCCCTTGCTGATCCCTATTTTAAGGGTTTGGCGAAGGTGGAGAGAGAACCTTCTGCTCAGCCAGTTACCAAGATGGAATTTGAATTTGAGAGGCGAAGGATAACCAAGGAAGATGTAAGAGAGCTCATTTACCGTGAGACTCTTGAGTACCATCCAAAGATGTTGAAGGAGTACTTAGAAGGATCTGAGCCAACTGGCTTCATGTATCCAAGGTATTCTCATCCGAAATTTTATATTATCAACCTAGTTTAAAATATCCTACTCATACATTTCTCTTACAAGAGTCTTTTGTAGTTGGAATCATGTAGATGTTCATCGTCTGGTCAACTTTCTGTGTTTCTCATAACATAAAATGTCTGGTCAACATTGTCGGTGTTTTAATAGAACTGTTACTCTGAATTGTGAAAAGTTGAAGCACCTTGAAATAAAATCCTGACTGCTCTTCCCAGTGAAGTAGATGATTTCTCGTGTTTATGTCATGAGGATCTAATCAAACTTTAACACTGTTCCAGGCTTCCATAAGAATGATGTCTGTGATATCCCATCTAAAAATTATAAACAAAGAAAGCTAAAATCCACAACCTTAAGCTTATTTTGTTAGTGGGTTTCCTAGTGTAGTGAAGTGAACTGTCACTCTCAGGAGCCATCACAGTTTGCTCTCGAGGTAGGAGGTATATAAGGTACAGGAATCAGTATACAAGTAAGATAGATATGCACGTCTTACAATATTGAAAAAGCAAAAAATATGGCTTTATAATGTTAGTAGGCAGAGTCTTAACATATATTAGGTCTATTTCATGTAATCAAGTATTTGATTTGGAATCTAAACCTTGAATGTCAAATTTGGTGGGAGAATAGCATGCAAACCAAGTTTCCTCCGATTTGCAAGCTTTATTGCTCTTCAAAGGAGAAAGCTTTATCTTAATTTTTAATATACTTGCTTTTTCAATACAGTGCTGTTGACCACTTCAAGAAGCAATTTGCTTATCTTGAGGAGCACTACGGAAATGGCACAACAGCTGTTGCGCCTGAAAGAACACATGCATCACTACCCAGGTATCCCTTGTTGCTCCTGTTTTCTAAGCATCACCTGTGAATTTTATTAGTATTCTTGTCGAATTACTCACAATCTGATTTCGAAGTCTGGGGATTGACTAAAATTTGTGCTTGCAGGGCATGTGTTTCATATTCAGATAACCCGGTACAGCATTCAACAGATGTCACAGATGACCTCTCAAGATGCTGCATCAAAGAAGTTGAGAAGCCACAGACGGACAGGAGCAGTGGGATCCCTACAACAAGGCTCCCATTTCAAGTTCCTCATACCATCCAAGGTGCAGACATGATTATAATAAGTTACAAATTGTCGTTTAGGGCTTCTGCTTTTTCTCCTTCCAAATACACTTGCAATACAATATTTGTCTTGTTCCCACTGTTCCTACTCTTGGCTTTTTAAAATTCGAGTTTTATTCCCATCTCTTTACACTGCTGTCACTTTTGCTTTTTCTCACTTATAATGCTTGCTTTTTGATGCAGGAGCTGCAAGGCCTGGGAAAGTTGTGGGCTCAGTATTACGCTTTAATAATTGCGGGGCAGCAGCTGCAGCAGAGGCTCTTGAGCAGCGAAGGGTGGTTAGAAATCCAGCTGCTCCGACTCAATATCCTGCTGCAAGTGCAGCTTCGTATCCTAGAAGAAATCTGCCCTGTAAAAATGAGAGAGGAGATTGTGAAGGCGTTGAAGGTTCCAACGGGCTGCAGCCAAAGCCTCCTCAGTACATACCAAGGAAAGTTGCTGCTGCTCAGGGTGGATCTGGTAGCCAATGGTACTAACTCCATGTCGGGTTTATATGGTGGAATCCACTAACCATAACAAATGTTAGATGGAACAGTTATCCACCAGATTGATCCATCACTAATTGAAACTTCATCAATTGAAGTGTTTCAAATACCAGTTCCGGATATCGCCACATCTGCGTGAAAAAGATTGAGGCATTTCAATCTCCCGGAGGAAGTTTACTTTATATCACTAATTGAAAGTGAAGGGATTGAAAGTGAAGGGGTTGTATGATTTGTCTTCATGATTCCGCTACTCTCTGATTCGGATCAGAACAAAGACGTGAAGGGGCACGTGACAACTTGAACGAAGAAATGCTAAGCTATGCATCGACTTACCCAGTTCTTTCCATCTGTCATTTTTTTTTTCAATAGAAACTCGAGTAATTTTCGTTTCCATCTTTTCTGGCTTTATATCAGCGTTTGTATATTCACCTTGTATTGTTTTCTACTTGAAATAATGTTTGGAAATCTGTGGCGATAACTGATTTGATATTTCGGTACTTCATCTTTTTTTTCAAGCATGCACGAAGTCCGGAAAAAATAGGGGGTGTGAAAATCATTTTTTCTTTCGTGGTGAAGGAGTTGAAGGCCAGAAATAAATTCCGTTTATGCTAAGGGCCCATTTGGTGTCTAGAACTCACTTGAATAATTGAATTTGATAACTCACTATGCTCATGGCATGCTGAAGAAAGAAATGAAAAGATTGTGGGGACTGGCTACAGTGCTCGCAAGCATTGAATGCTCACACCAATCTCACCCTCATTTTCTTCCTCTCTCCTCCCTCCTCCCTCCTTTTAATGGTGAAATCGGTGTGAGCATTCAATGCTCGCGAGCACTGTAGCCTACTCCAAGATTGTGATCAACTTTAAGGTATAGAATATGAACTGCTCGTTAATGAAATGTATCCCTTCCTATCCTCCCCAAAATCGTAGTATTAAAAGGTTAAGTTTATATTGACCAGAAGGAAAAAGAAAGTTTAAATTTCTTAATGTCTAATCCCTTTCGAATCACCTCGTAAGTGTAAATCATTCACATCTACTTTCATTGTACCTTGAATTTTAATCCTATCCCAAGCCCCAAACGAGCCATAAATCGATTCTATTTCAGCAGTCTCTCAAATTCTTAGAGTCCGGACGCACTTAGAAAACCTCACTTGTACCCGAATTTCAACTTTAATCTCCCTTAGCAAAACATAATTGATCTCCATTTTCTAATCTCTATGTGAATGTGAGGAACCCGCACAAACAATCAATATGTGAATATATAGAATCAAAGTAGAAGAAATTGAATACAAGCGTGCTATCTTTCGTTATCTATAAAAACGACAACTCCAATCTGGACCAAGAAAAAATGCACGCATGTTATAGCCAGCCATCATCAGAGGTTTACATCACAAACGAATCCTCGACAACACGAGATATTACAAACAAACAAAAAACCAAATGAACCACCAATCCTTCTTGTTCTTTTCATAGAATTAGCTGAGCGTTGTTCAGTACAGGTACAAAAAATGTATCCTAGAAAGCTCTCGTTTTTATTTTATTATTCTAACGGCTTATTTTCCAAATCAATACAACCTTGCCTTAACCCGCCTTCCATTCCCATCAGTGCCGTCTAATAAGTTCCCCCCTTTCCCGTACCCAGAAGTAACAAAAGAATGCTCACCAATACTTGCAACGTAACGCAGTAGCTCAGTGATGACAGAAGGGCAGCTTTCCCTCAAGTACTTAAATCCATCAGTTTCAATCACAGCTGAAAACAATTTACCAGCTTTCTTGTCAATATAAAGTTATTCAACGGACAGCAACAGACATTCAATCCGCATTAAACCTCTGGAAAATTTTGCTACCACGAATTAATTGAAGAGTAAATGAAAAGAAAAAAATATGCACAAGAAGTTCTCATTTTCCAAACAACAAGTGAGGCCTCTTTAATTCGAAACCAACCCCAAAACACCACAAAATGGAAGTCCCCTCCACAACCAAAAGTCTTTTAAAGCGACTCATTGAACTCCAATAACTGATTCTATATTACAAATGAAAGAAAGGTAGCTTTAGGTTTGTATATTGAAAAGCTACTCACTGAACCTGGTTTGTTCGAGTGTTATTCAATGGTCCAAAAACGAATTAAATATTTATTAAATTAAGAAAACATGCGTTATTAAAGATAAAAAAAAATAGATAGGGCAGAAAAGAAGTTCATCAAAACCAGATTACACCCCTCAACCCTCGAAGAAAAGCACAAAAAGCACTGCAAGCCAAAACTTCCCTCCTCCCACCAGATTTGAATCTTTTCTGATCTCATCCCCACATCATTCATATTTGAACAGAAAAAGAAGATATTGAAGAACCAAGGAACAGTGGGAGACCAACAATGGATGATTTTTCTCTTTTTTTAAAAAACAGCTCTCTACAAATATTAACACAGTAAGAACAGATTGGTTCAAAAAAATAAAAGTTTACCTCTTAAATTTTCAGGCACTGCAATAAATTTGAGGCATACAGCTCTAAGTTGTTCACATTGGTGTTGCTCTGCCAAGGCTAACGTTGTTGCAACATTATTTATGGCAACATTTTCGCAAAGTTTAACCTCACAGATCAGTTTGAGCCTCTCGAGGGCATAGCGATCAGCCGCTGCCAGCAGATGTTGGGCCATTATTGTAGACGCCCAATTTGAATTTAGTGGCCCCACAAGCTCTTGCATGTCTGGTAGAGAATCCCAGTAGATGTAGTGAAGTAATGCCTGCAGAAATCCAAAACAAGAAACCAATCAAACTCATATGTTCCCCTTTACTTGAATAGCAGAAATCAATCAAACTGTTAGCAACCGTGTTCTGTGCATAAAAGATGTATTGAAGAGGGAACAGGGCATTTTTTCAATGCTAATGGTAAATATGCAGTAAAAGAACAAAGACCGAAGCAACACAATGAAATACTTGGTAAATATGTTTCCATTTAATATTTGAATAAGTTAAAAACATGCATTTCATAGTTGATTAATGCAAAAACAAAACACCTAGCTGCCACTAGCCAAAGTCAGAAACACACTTGAAGGTTGCATTACTTCACATTTCTTATCTTTCACCAAATAAAAACTCAAATTTATAGTCCAAAAAAAAAAAAGATGCAATACAATCAGCCAGAACAAAACTAAAAAGCATGAACAGTTTTACTAAATTGGTGATATAGACAGAAAAAATTCATGTGTATGATCTCCTAATTCGTGCTTCCTACAGAAATGTCCTACTTCATACCAATACATGAACACTTCCTTCAGGACAATCAAACTTCTGTTAAAGTTTGAAAAAAAATTCTCAGCCATACGCGTCAAAAACTAAAATCAGAGCATACTACACACCCCATTGATGTTAACAGTTTTGCTGGGGGGAACAAAACACGCGGTGGCGCAGGCTCGCACAGACAGAGAGAGAGAGAGAGAGAGAGAGAGAGAGAGAGAACCTTAAATACAGGAGCTTCAATGTCTTCAACTATTATGAAATCAGTGTTTTTATCTTTTAATGGACCAAAAAGTTGTGCCTTGAAGACACGCGAGCGTGCTGCGAGCACCACTTTGTGGGCAGCAAATACTTCTTCGTCAACTTTGAAACTCACATCAGTGAACTTCCCATTTTCTAAAAGCTTACCAAAATGCTGGCCGATATCGGAAGGTGGTTCTGCTATATTGTACGTTTTAGGACCTTCTGTATTTGTCTTAACAACACCAACACGACATTTTATTATAAGGCAATCATCTTTCAGGTAGTCTGATGCCTCTAAAAGACTTCTTTTGTAAAAGCGTTTATAACCCCTGCAACATCCAAAAGTTGAACCTACTCAGTTATGTTTTTCACTGACAACATTACAGGCAACAATTTATGTTGTAAAGATTATAATGACAAGAGAAAGTACAATCTATTTATTTGCGGAAATCCAGGCCCAAACAATTATGTTGTTTCGCAATGCTCACTAACAATGCTAATGACGGCTTTGCAAAAACATGAAATACATATTACACTCTGCAAACAATGGCCAAAACTTGAAGTAGTTATCCAGTTGTCAGGCATGGTTAGAGACAATATAAGGGAAGATAATACCGTTTGGTCTTTTACTTTCTTTACATTTAAACAAATTTTATGCGGTATTTTATCTCTGAATTGCATTCAAGGAGCTTTAAGTTTGTGGCGGAAGTCGATCTAAAATGGTTAAACTTCAAACCTACAACATTGCATACCAAAGACACACCCTATCATCATTAATATAACCAATTCAACGAAAATTTTCGCACTTTTAAACACACAATATGCAATCAGAATCCAATACACACATATACATGCAACTTATACAAAATTATACATCCAAAGAGTAATTCACAATGCATACCACATGCTTCCGCGGTATTTAAGCGTATAAGGACCGCCATCGAGCATCCTCAGAAAATGGCTATGCACCTTGTGCCTCTGCCTATCGCTCTGATCCAAAAGCGTCAATTCAAACAACGCCCTGACGTCGGTGCCTTCGCTCGCCAGAGCTATGAACACCGACACGTACCCGGCGTTGTCCTCGACGCTCTTGCCATCCGGGTAGAAATATATAGCCCATGTGTACCCACCGACCACAAACGAATCGGAGGCGACGTACTTGCCGATTCCCATGCCCTTGGCGAGCGAGTACCCACTGATCTTAAACTCGTGGCACCCATTTACGGTCTCCGTGCACGACGTCGAGCACGTGACCGTCGGAGCCAGCGGCTGCGGGGACGAGCTGGGTTTTAATGCTTCATTGCGGACCCTGATTCTGTCCATCAACAATTACTGGCTGGTGTCGCGAAAAGGACCGATTTTGATGTTCTGGGGTTTCTCGGGGTGGGGAATTGCGAAGGGGGTTGGACTGGATTTAGAATTAGGGTTTTGATTGAAGAGGGTTGAGGTGTAAAATTGGGGGAATTGGGGGGTTCTGGGGTCGAATTTGGTGGTCCAAAATTGAGGATTGGAAGGGTTGGAGGGAGAGAACTGAATTGGCGGGCGGCGGCGGCGGCGGTGGTGTGGGTTCGTGGTGGATTGGAGGTGGATGGTGGTGAGATTAATGTTTTATTCTGATTGCGTGGGGTAATGGTTTTTAACCTTTTATAAGGTTGAAATGAGGGAGGAGTTTTTAGGAAACCAGACGCGACGCTTGCCAAAAATAAATTTGGAAAATAACCAAAATTTAAACTTTATAGTCTGATTTTAAGTTTATGATAATTATAATAAAAAATTGATGTGAAAATATTAATATACTCTTGATGATTAAAATGAGAGTTGGGTGTCTCTTGTTTGTTTGTTTGTTTCCCAGTTCTACACAGCCAATGCAATTGTGTTAGCATATGCGGTGGAGTTTATATGATATTTTTCTAATTTAACATATTGACTTTTAAAGCTTTGTGTTTTCTAATTATTCATGCATTAGTGTTTAATATTGGTCAAATATTACATAAATTATGTGGCAAGTATGCTGGGAAGAGAAAGACAGTTGGAATTTGGGAATATAAGGATTGTAAAAAAGTGAAGCTAGATAGTGTTTATTGCAACACGCTAGTTCTATCGCAGTTAAGAGCAAAAGAGGAGGATTTGTCACTTATTCTACAGTCTAGTAAACTACAAAGAGAGATAAACTTGATCTCCAAGTAAGTACATACCTAATGGAATAGAATTACTAGATTTACAATATTACCTAATGCGTATCTACATAGGATTTACACAATCACACTGTGCCAATATGAATTGCAAAAAGAAACTAATAATTATATATGGGGCACTTTGTAGTCTTGTCAGCATCCCAATATGTCCCATTGGAACTCAAAGGAAGCCGTAGATTGTAGATGACCTCACCCCGTTGGACATTGTTATTGCGCCGGAGAGCAATCGTTCTTCGTTCATCAACAGTGTACTTGTCCTGGAAAGCAATGATTACGTCGATACTATAAAGGTCAGCTGCTGCAGGAGGGGTCACAGATTGAGATTGCTCAAACAACATATCGTGCCCTTGAACGACTACATTCTGAAAAACGGTTGTGTTCTTGGGTGTCGCCGACATCGACCGATCCATCAATGTCACCTGACCAATTCTCTTGTCTTGATAGTATGCAGTGACTTTGACGTCAAACAACTCAGAGAAGAGCTTCTTCTTAGGGTTTGTGAGGGTGAGGTTGAGGACGAGGTTGTACGAGAGAGAGCGGTTGCTTTCAGAGTAATTGAATTGGCTGAGATGAGCACCGTTAACGGTGAAGTCGGGGCATTTGTACCCCGAACTACTTACTCTGGACCACACCATGAGCCAAATGCTAAGAGCAAAAACTACGGAAAAAAGAGCAAGCATCAAGCCCCAAAAGATTTTGTCGCACGCTGATAACGGAGAGCTTTTAGTTGCAGACATGGCTACTGAATCGGGATCATTCTCGCAGTCGTCTGAGCTTTTAGTTGTCGACATGGCTGAGGAACCGGGATTCTCGCAGTCGTCTGCAGACATGATGAAGATCGGAAAGGGAGTATAAATTGCAGACATGGATAGTTATTAAGAAATGAAAGAGAGAATAAAGAGGGTGCTTTTGTGAAAACTGGACTGAAGCATGAGAACGAGCTAAGTCTGGGTCTGGGCGTTAATATATACATAGGACTTACAAAGACAATTCTAATATACGCGTACGAGTAGGACTAGTCTAATACGAGTAAGAGTCAACGAGTAGGACTAGTCTAATACGAGTAAGAGTCGCTAGGACTTGTATTACAAAGACAAGACAAATCAGAAAGAAGAAGTCTAGCTAACTATTTATTAATTGAATAATACTTGCATTTCTCTATTATCTTCGCCATAAACAATTTATAGTTAGAATCGTTCAATTTCTTAATCTTCATTTCAAGTCTATCCTTACAAAAAATCATTCGAAACAGAGATCGTTTAGTCATCCAAATGTATCAAATAAATGAACGGTTCATCATTAAGAGCACTTCCACCGGTAGCCCAATTGCAAGGGCAGTTGATGGGCAATTGCCCTACCAACCCATTTTTCCTCTCCAGCGGGCCATTTTGCAAAGGGCAAGAGGTGGGCCCAACCACGCCCAACCTCAAGCCCGAGCAATTTGTGCCCGAGCTACTGCCTTCGGGCTTGCTGACGTCAGCAGCCTGTTTTATTTTTTTTTAAATTAGGCGCGTGCACAGCACGCGCACGTGGGGAAGCGTGGCCGACAGAAAATTGTTGGTGGGACCCACGCCTGTCGGTGACGCCAGCGAGAGCCAATGACTCTATGGCGTGGCGCGATGCTGACCGTTGGATTTCCAACGGCTAGTTAATTCTGGACTGTTGGATTTCCAACGATTAAAAAAAAAAAAATCTTACCGTTGCCCACGTGGCACAATCTGGTGCATTGGATATTTTTTTTTAAATGGATGGCCAGGATTAATCCGACCGTTAAATTTTTTATTTTATTTTATTTTTTTTAAATACCCCCAATCATCTTCTTCATTCCTCACACTACAACTCAATATTTGTTTTCCTACATCAATTATATTTGTTTTCTCTCTTCCAAATCCTTGTTTTACAAAAAAAAAAATTATGAGTGAGAAGGCAAATTGGTCGATCGCCGAAGATGTTGCATTACTGGAGGCTTGGGTGTGTGTGACTCATGACCCGATCAACGGAAATGAGATGAGGGTCGACAAAATGTGGAAGAAGATTTATGCAATTTTCGTGGAGAAGATGCAAGGCACGCCCCAGACCGAGCAATCTATGTCCAGTAGGTACCGACATCTACATAAAGAATTGAAATCTTGGAAAGAAGCCATCACAAGAGCAGAAACCCTATATCGAAGTGGCGATAATCAAGCCAATGAGGTAATTGGAATTTATTATGTTGTTTAACAACTCTTTAAGCTAATTAAAAATAAGCATTTGAATATGTAATTTATTATATCTTTTCACGTACAATGTTTTCAAGAACTACAAGCACAAATGTGGTTCAATCAAGCTAACAACAACAGATCATTCACAATGCACGAGTTATGGGACCTTGTCAAGTATACTCGGAAATACAAAATTGTGCATGGTGGTCCAGAAGTTGTCTTAAATGAGACTCCCTTATACGAATCAACTACGCAAGAATCGCCGTTGGAGGAAGCATCGAGGACCTCAAATGAACCGGTACCACCGACCAAAGCAACCTAGAGGCCTATTGGTAGGAAAGCTGCTAAGAAAAAAGCTGCAAAAGGTAGTTCTTCGAATAATGAATATTCAAAAATAGTTGAAGAATTTGCTCGGCAACATGAACTGAATCGGGAGCACGAACGACGAGTGCTTGAGTTAAACAGGGCTAGAGATGAAGCAAGTGCAAGAGAAAGGGAGTTGAACAGGCAAGAAAAGGAGTTGAAAAGGCAAGAAAGACAAGAGGAGTTGGATCGGGAAATCATGTCCTGATGCCCCGAGCAAATGACTCCTAATTCAAAACGTTTTTGGACAAAACAACGAGATGTCGTCATGAGAAGATATTTTCCCGAGCAAGACGAGGAAGTCCCATACGTTCCAAGGGACGACGGACCTAGCTCCACCAATTGGATTCCAAGGGATGATGAATAATGTTTTTTTTTAAAATTAATTATTGTTGTTTATTTTTAATTAATTATTATGTTGTAATGCTTTGTTTATTTATTTATAATTATGGTTTTCTTTGTTTATTTTTAATAAATTATTTGAATTAGACAATCGTTTTATTTTCAACGAACAAACTTCCAAAGTTCACATTTACAAAGTTCAAAGTTAAACATAAAAATACACTTAAACAAATTCACACTTAAACATACGTCAATAAAGTTCAACAAACTTACACATAACACAGTTACAACAATAATTAATTAAACACACCAAAAACATTAAAGAAAAAAAAAATGAAAACCACACTTACAAAGCATACTTGAAAACATAAAACATGAGATTCATTCGTTAATAGCATCCTTCATTGCCTACAAGTGCTCCATCAAATCACGCTAACGCTCTTTGTGGAGGAAAGACGAATGGATTGTATTGTAACGTTGAATGACCATCTCGTGGTAACGTCGATCCCTTTCTAATGGGTCGTGATTGGCGGGTTCATCAGTGTTTTCATAGGCAGTATAAATTCTAGTTCTTGAATTGTTGATCGGGTCTTCGTCCAAGGCTTCTTCCATGTCATAATCATACTCATCTTCCACAATCATATTATGTAAGATGATGCATGTCATCATGATGCTTCGAAACGCGCCATCATCAAAGAAGCGAGCAGCTCCTCTAATAATACCCCAACGAGCTTGAAGGATACCAATACACCTATCAACGTCCTTCCTATACCCTTCTTGCATCGCTGCAAAATATTTTTGCTTCTGTGTGTGGATTTGGAGCTGTTTTGACGAATGTGTTCCACCTCAGATAAATTCCGTCAGCTAGATAGTACGCTCCCGAGTACACTCTGTTGTTGATTTCATAGGTGATTTGTGGCGACTCTCCTCTTAACAAGCCATCGAAAACATGGGATTGACCAAGAACGTTAAGGTCATTTTGAGCTCCCAGTACACCGAAGAATGCATGCCAAATCCATGTATCAAATGATGCAACCACCTCCAAAATAATACTCTTCGTACCTTTTCGATTCCCGTAAGCTCCTTGCCATGCAGTTGGGAAAATTTTCCACTACCAATGCATACAGTCAATACTTCCAATCATGCCAGGAAATCCTCGTCTCTCACCTTTCTGAAGAAGCCTTTGGAGGTCAGCTGGGGTGGGTCGGCGAAAGGTACTCCGTGATGTATAGCTCCTCAACTGCTGAGCAGAACCTACCAAGGGCCTCCAACACAGTGAACTTTGCCATCCTGCATATCTCATCAACCGAGTCCGCGGATGCACCATAAGCAAGCATCCGCAAGGCTGCCATAATTTTTTGCTCAGGAAGAAGACCTACAACATTGGCAACGTCCCTCTTTTGAACAAAATAATTATCATGGTTGCAAATAGCAACCGTGACTTTGTTGAACAATTGTGGTCACATTCTAAATCTTGTTTGAAAATAACCTTCCGGGTATAAAGAATTTGGGATAAAGTAATCGTCTAAGAGATTCTCACCTCGAACTCCCCTCTTTCGGTTAATGTTGGGCCGACGATCGGTTCTTGAACCACTTGCTTGTTGGTTGCTTGCATCGATTGCTGCCACCGCTTGAATCATGCTATTGTTTAAGGCATTTCTCCGCCTTCGGTAGTCGTCTTCTTGCATTCTTCGTACTTCATCTTCTCGCTCTTGTTCTTCTTCATCACTGTCTTCGAACCTCCTCCAATTAGACATTGTTGAAAGAAATATGAATTGAGCTGAGTGGGGAGTATGCAGAAGATTGGTGTGAGTAGTTGTGAGGGGTTTGAAGGGTTTTTATGCAGAAATTTGAGGAACTGAAGAGATAAGATAATGACACGTGGCACTACATGATTGGTTGAGAATCTCATCAAAAATTTGCTTTGATATTTTCAATAGATAATGACACGTGTCACTACATGATTGGTTGAAAACCTCATCAAAAATATGTTCAATTATTTTTTTAAAGATAATGACACGTGTCATGACGAGAGTGGTTGAAAATGTCATCGAAAATATATGGGGATAATCACAAGCCCCGGATAAGGCCAAAAAAAGAACAAATTAAAAAATAATATTTTTCCTTGCCCTTGCTCAACGGGTGGAGTTGCACAAAGGCAAGTACTGTTTTCGAAGGGCAATCACTTGCCCTCCATAAACGGGTGGAAGTGCTCTAATAATATATTACTTGGTACCTACATACCGTTGATTTATTTGATGCATTTGAATGACTTAATGATCTCCGATTCAAATTTTGTAGGGATGATCTTCAAATGAAGGTTAAGAAATTGAACGGTTCCGACTATAAAATTTCTACAGTAAAAATACGTTATTTATAAGTAGGATAATGCAATTGATTTGTCTCGGACTGCGATAGTAGAGTTTGCATATTAGGGCAATTTTAGTAGGCATTGACTAGGTACATTATCCCTAGGATGAATGATGGGTTAGGTCTACATGTGCTTCAAATATAGTTTCAGTCTACGTCACATAAGTACTTAGATCTTCTACAATGATTTAGGTGAGTCTGATACATATATATAAGTACCGTAAGTTTGATTCGTATTACACTATTATCACAATAATGTAAATTTGAAACAAATGAATTTTATATATTAAATATGACATCCATCTATTTTTTATTTTTCTCTATTTTACCTATCCTTTCCAAGCCCTGTTGGTTACGCTCAGCCCAAAAAAGAGGAGCATAAACCACAGAGCTTCGATTCCATGCTCTGCTTCCCCATCCTCATATAGTGCACCCCCACCTTCCTTCCTCCCTTCTCTCTCTCCCTCTCAATGTTTCGCAGATTCCTCGCCACCTCTCTCTCTCGCCCCTCCCCTCCTCCCCTCCTCCTCCTCCGTCCCAAATTCCTCCCAACCCACAATTCCCTCCTCCGCCCCTACCCAAAACCCACCCTCTCACTTCCCTCCAGCACCCGACCCTTATCCTCCCAAATGGGCGACGCCCGGCGACCCGGTTCGGCTTCTATTCCCCACATCGAAAAAGCCGACCGCTCCGAGCTCCTCCGCGCCCTGGAGGCCTCTCTGGGCTCGGCCTTCAGCTCCGAGCCGCTCTGGCCCAGCCCCAGCCCCCTAATCATCGTCATCAGCGGCCCCAGCGGCGTCGGGAAGGACGCCGTCATCAAAAAGCTCAAGGATTCCAACGAGAACTTGCATTTTGTTGTGACGGCGACGAGCCGCGCAATGCGGCCCGGCGAAGTTCACGGCAAAGATTACTACTTTGTGAGCAAAGAGGAGTTTTTGACAATGGTAGAAAGGAACGAGCTTCTGGAGTACGCGTTGGTGTACGGGGACTACAAGGGGATTCCCAAACAGCAGATTAGGGAAGAATTGGTGAAAGGGTACGACATCGTTTTGAGAGTCGACATCCAGGGTGCTCAGACTCTGAGGAAGATTCTTAGGAATTCGGCTGTTTTCATATTTTTGATGGCGGAGAGTGAGGCCAAGCTTGTGGAGAGGCTGATTGACCGGAAAACCGAGACGAAGGAGTCGCTTCTTGTGAGGGTTGCGACGGCTAGGGAGGAGGTGAAGCATGTTAAGAATTTCGATTATGTTGTGGTGAATGCGGAGGGGAGGTTGGACAATGCGGTTAAGTTGGTGGAGTCCATTATCGACGCGGAGAAAGCTAAGGTGCAGCAGAAGCGTTCTGTGATATAGCTGAGGAGGTAAATGTGGTAGTGGGTCGAATTTGTATTTTTCGAGTTTAATTTTAGTTATAAGTTGTTCAATATAAATGGATTCGTTTTGCGTGTGGAAGAATGCACGCAATGATCCGAGTTCTAATGGTTTGTAGGAAGTTGTTTATTTTGTAGCAATTTGGATGTGAAGTTTAGAACTGAGGAAAATCAACTGCTTTAAGTAGTTCAGTTCACAGAATCACAATGTGTTACATCTCTATTGCAGTGAGCAAGATAAATAATATTCGTGTCATTACGTCTTTTAAATTCGATATATTAACACAATTTGTTCAAGGAATTGGAAGCAAGTTATCTTTATTAAGCATCTTTTCACTCTAGTGATCCTTCATCTTACGGTGTTAGATATGGTTGGACTTGATGCACTAGTTAATGGAAGGTATGTGAATTATGAAGAATTCAGGTTCATCGGAGATGTTTACGGGATGAACTTTTAGTAAAATGAGTTTGTAAATTTGTAATGAGGTGCTCACTACTGAACCAAATGTTTCACTTCCCACTGGCTTTGCTGGTTTAAGATACATTTGCAACAACTGACTTATCTGTTAGCTAACCTTTACAGAAGTCCTGTCCTTGTGTATTGACCAGAAATGTATATGGCCTAAACGAACTCTGGTTTTTATCTCCAAGCAACCGCATAATATATGTTGTCTGAAGGTCAAACCATATCTGATCAAACTGCCTATGTTGCATTCTTTGCTTAACTGGTTCTCTAGTTAAGGGATTATCTGTTTTGTTTGATGTGAAAAGTTACTGCATGATTTTGTCAAGTCTGTCAATTAATGTAGTATCTATTTGTTTGATCAGATTTTTTTACTTTTGAATCGCTTCTGCTTATAGGTCCTATAAGCTACAGTAATGGACCTAATGGTAAATAAATTTACCTATTTCATTAACCAACCTGCTCACCATTTTGAAGTTCTTGATCAGGTAGCGATAGTACAGAATTATATTTTGCATCATACATTTAATTTTATATTTTGCAATATATAGGCGGCTATGTTTCATGATGATGCAAGTGGTTAGGTTTCATAATTCAATCCTACCCCGTTGTCATCTCTTTGTTTGTCTTGAAGTTTATTGATTGAGCGCTGGCATGCGCTGACATTGACTTCCTCTTCTCTAGCATCAACTTGACCTTAATCCGTCATTATTTTAACTCTACCATTCCAAGCCGCCTTAAGGCAAATAGAATCTGGCTAAGAGAGGGACCTGAAGTGCCTAGTATTGCTTGTTTTTGCTGTATTATGTTTGTTCTGAAAAGGCCTGAGAACATTGTCGTATCAGTTGGTACATTAAATGGTATATGCTGCTATCTGTTTTCTTACGTATGTTAGCGACTATTGCTACTATTATTACCTTTCTAGACGATAACAGCAGAAAGATGTGGAAATGGTAATCTAGTTGCTTTTGTTGCCGGCCTCTTGTTCGAGTTTTCTGAAAGTCCCCACATTCTAGAGATTTAGTGGAACACCGAAAGAAGAAGAATTTTGTGTCTTTGACTATCTAGGTGTATTCTGTACTAGCGCTACAAAAGCTTTGAATGATGATCAAATTTTCGAGTTTCTTCTAATGACAGCTATTTATTGAATTATATCTAAATACATTTATATATAGTATAGTCATTTTGAATTGAAGATTCAATTATTATGTGTTGAGTTGATTTGGTTGATAGATTCGAACTTTCGATGCTGCTCTTGGGAAGATTGGTCATGACCTTGCTTAGGTAGAAGAATTTGATCAAGTTGTCTAAAATATGTCTTCCTCCCTAGCACAGCCAAATTATCTTACTCCAGCATCTACCTTCCCAAACCTACTACTACCAACATTGAACTCACCTAATCCATAGGACTCATTCAGCACCCAGCAAGCACTTTAAACTTCAAATCCACCCAAAACAGCGGACTCATTCAATACCAATTCTAAAATGTTGCTTCCACTACTCATTCCACTATTATGGAGAGACTACCTGTAACTTAGATGCCACTGTGGCGGTATTCCGAAACAATCAAGCACCGCAGCTGCTTGATTGGTTTGGAATACAGCTACAATGGCGTCTCAGTTGTAGGTAAGTTCCTCTCAGTTATCATACAGCGTTCTTTTTTCCCTTCACTCTGCTTTGATTTCTTTTCTATTAATTTCACTCTTATTTCTTTGAAATGTTTTTATCGCAAAAATAATGTGCTGAATTGTTTCAGGCCTTGCAGGATTGATCGAGTGCAGGTTTACATTGTTTAAAGACCAAAGCAGAAACAGGAACGTTATGGTGTTGACAAAAAATACAAATTAAAACAGGAATGTTTTGAAAAAGTCAACAATGGTTTACATATGAAAAATCTATATATAAAATCTCAATTCCAAAGCTCGAGAAATTTTTATGTGCACCTAAAACACTTGTCAGTATATCATTTCACGTGTTATAATATGAGAGGACGACGTGATTGATATATCCTACTTTTAGAGTTTATTAATAAAAAGCAAATACACGTAACATGATTTTAATGGAATACTAACATCACGTAACAATGTTTTATATAAACTGAAAAACACAAAGTCCGAGAAATTTTTATATGTACCCGAAATTAACTAAAAGGAATCAAGAGTAAAGCCAATAAAGATCAAATGCAACCTTAATTAATTAACTAACTAAAACTAAAAGCCACTGCCTTTTAGTTGCAGCCCAAAACACTCTTTGACAGAGATTGGATCCGTGCACTCAAACTCAAAGGGATTGTAAGGAGTAGGGGGTGGGACCCATTTGAGCCTTTAACTTGACACAAATGAACTCATAACCCTTTTCTGCAAGCCACGACCAACTAATTTGCCAATCCTACACATTAAAAAGAATTTTATTTTATTTTAATAATCCACTATCTTTTTAATAAATTGATCTTAGAGGAACAATCATGCTGGCTTATGCATGTATATGATTAGATGGAGTTTTAAATTAATTAATAGGACTTAAATTTTGGTTCATCAAATCTTAATTAGCGGTGGACAAGTGGTTAATTTGTTAACATGATGTCTCAAATTCTAATCTATTAGCATTTCATTGGAATGTTTATCTAATAAGAGGAAGACTAGGAGGAAATTATTGATTAGGAGCTACTTGTATATAAAAAAATACAGATGTCAATATCCCTAAGAATGGCCGAAACAAGAAGAATATTTTATTCCTTATTCTTTATAGATCAATTACAGTTTGACACGGCATAAAAAAAAATGTGTATTTATTTTTGTACATAAATTTGATTGTGATTTGTAGTCAAATAAGAGTGGCTTTTTTCGGAACATAATATCTTTAGAAAAAAGAAGAAAAAAAAGGTAGAAGTCAATGTCTCCAAGCTACGATACATGGTAAAGTGGTAACTTGGGAGAAAAACACCAAGCAATTTCTTGAGCAGGCACCACCCTTTCTTTCTTATTGGTTTTCTTCAGATAAAGTGAAAAGTTATATATAAAAGACACTTTTGCTTATTGAAAATAGGTAGGCTTTTGTGTTTTTTAGTTGCTTTTATTAAGAAACTTTCCCTGTTTTTTTAATATAAATGACATTTTAATTGGTCTAAATTATGAGAGCAACTTGTATAGGTGCACTATCACCGTGACGTCTCATGCCACAATATCATGTACAGAGAAACTTATATATAGTGTTGTATTATTAACACGAGATGCCACAGTGACAATATACCTGTGATATGAAAGTTATTCTCCTAATTTATGAGATATTCAAATTTGAGTGCAATGGGAGGACTACGCTTATTAATAAACTGATTAGTGGAAGCAAGCAAGAGACATTATATCTAAGACAAGAAGGGCAAACATTTATTTTCCAACAAAACATAACAAACTTAGGAGGAAAATAAGGTGGGAAAATACAAAAGCAAAATATGACGTTCACTCTTTCCTCTCCATTTCCACAAAATAAACGTGCTCCCCAAGCTCATTTTCCTCCCTCCTTGTTTATAAATCTATCTCTCATCCTTTTATACAACTTCAAAACCAAACCAAAATTCTATCATCTACTTCTGCAACACAATCATATGTGATCGAAAACCGAGACGGGGGAGAGAGAGTGTGTCGGAATTGAGCCGCGCAATTCAGAGAGGAGCTAATCTCGCGTAATCCTTTACTTACTTTTGAAAAAACAAAGAGAGAGTTAAAGAGAGAAAAAGTAACATGGCTGAGCACAATAACTCCGCAGAAGGTGAAGGAAGCATTCATTTGCAGATCGATGAGCTTCTTCATCGCCGCCTCAACGAAACAAGCAGCACCACGATCAACACAATGTTCCAGCCACAGAGCAGCATTGAGAAGATAGACAGCAGCGCAGCAGCTTCCGTTGCTCCTACAACAACACAACCAGTTCCGGCACCAGAAAAGAAGCTGACCCTTTTCGCCCTCCGCCTAGCAGTGCTCGAAAAGGCAGCAACCGGCCTAGGAACTCTCGGGTTCATCTGGGCAACGGTGGTTCTGCTAGGCGGTTTCGCCATTGTATTAGACCAGACCGACTTCTGGTTCATCACAATCATTTTGCTGATAGAAGGGACAAGAATTTTCAGCAGGAGCCACGAACTGGAGTGGCAGCACCAGGCCACATGGTCTATAACCGACGCTGGAATCAACAGCTTTCGCGCCCTGCGAATCAGCTCAAGCTCCTTGATGCACAGCATTAAAGCCGTTTTCAGGCCTGTGCAGAATCTTGCAGTGAGAAAACAAAGCCAACGCAGCAGAGACATTGCGAGGACTAATGTCAATTTGGTGTCTTCGCGAAGCTCTGATCTTCAGGGGAATATAGTCAGGACTTGGACAAGCTCGGAAGTCCCTCTCCTGCCTTACGCGCAATGGATTTTTCGCGCCAAGCATATAAGTAAGCTGCTGTACTGGCTCCAGCTTCTGTCCGCCTCATCATGCGTGGCTCTTTCGCTAGTGAAGCTCGTGAAGCACAACTATGGAGAGGTCGAAAAGGGGGACACTGACAAGAGCAACAGGCAGTTTGCTCTGAGTATTTTTTATTCGTTAGCGTTGGCGGAAGCTCTGTTGTTTCTTATGGAGAAAGCTTACAGTGAGTTTATGATAAGCTATTGTAAATTGTTGGAGGAGGTGAACAAGGAGTGCGATTTGGGGCCTTCTGGGTTGGTTTCGATTAGGAGGTTTTTTTATGATGCGTATTCGAGATGTGTTAACGGAAGCATTTTTGATGGGTTGAAGATGGATATGGTTACTTTTGGAATGGACTTGTTGGGTTCGAATTCCCCCGATGAGCAGCTCATTGGTGCGAAAATTCTTCGACAGTTTTCAATGAACCGGCAGTACTCAGATGATACATTGCGGAAGATTGGTATAAATATTGCAGTGATTGAAAGGTTGGTTGAGATTCTGAATTGGACAGATCAAGAGGAGGAGGAAATCAGACGCTCAGCAGCAGAGATTTTGTCAAAACTGGCTGGCAAAAAGCAGAATTCCATTCGAGTAGCTGGAGTTCCCGGCGCAATGGAATCAATCTCATCTCTGCTCCAAACCTGCAGGAGCTCAAGTGGTGCAGCTGATGAGATCAGTGAGAAGAGGATCATTTTTGACCACGCAAACTACGGATTCTTGACATTCAACCATTTGGGATTGCTTATTCTGAAGAAACTTGCGCGTGTCCACGACAACTGTGGGAAGATTGGAAACACAAGAGGCCTCCTGCCAAAGATCATAGACTTTACACATGCCAACGAGAGGCTACTAAAAGAAGTGAGTGTTATGCCAAACGATCAGATACTGACGCTGAAACGATCCCTCCAGTTGGTGAAGAGGCTTGCAAGCGCGACCGGCAACACAGGAAAGAATCTGAGGAGAAATCTTTCGGAGATAGTTTTTACAATCAGCAATATCAGAGATATTCTGAGATATGGAGAGAAACAGCCAATGCTGCAACAATTGGGAATCGAAATCTTAACAAGTTTAGCGCTGGAAGAGGAGGCAACCGAGAGAGTAGGAGGTACAGGTGGAGTTCTTAAGGAGTTATTCAAAATTTTCTTCAACAAGGGAATTCTGGAGAATGATAAACAAGTGAGGATCAAAGCCGGAGAAGCGCTGGCTATGCTGGTTTTGGAGAGCAAGAATAATTGTCAGCGGATATTAAAATTGGGGGTGCTCGAAAGCCTCATTGAAGCTCTTGAGGTTCGATTGGTTCGCGTGAATGCTGCTAGGATTTTAAGGAATCTGTGCACTTACAATGATTCAAACTGTTTCCATCAGCTAAAGGGGATTACAAATGCAGCACCTACAGTAAGTTCTTCCTTGCCACATTACCTACCTGTAAATTTATTCTACACTAACATATGTTACGTACGACAAGACAAGAGGCGCTGTAGGTTTTTTTCTTGAACAATCTGATATATAAGTTTGAAAAATCGAAAGTCTAACAATATAACATGTCAGACTGTATGACGAGGCGCTATAGGTTTTTTTCCGCACTAGAGACTAATTTTTTATGCATTTGGCTTCGATTGCAGGTGCTTCGAGCAATCACTTCAGAAGAACACAAATTGCAGGAAGTAATGGTTGGACTAGCTGCGCCGGTTCTAGCATTCTTGTCTCCCGAAGAATCAACCCTCATGTTTAAGAAAGCCGGAATTACTGAGGCAGAAGTGGCTAATGAACTAGTTCAGATCCTGAAGAAGTACAGGCATCCACCGATCAAAGTTCCAAGAATAAGGAGGTTTGCCATAGAACTGGCAATCTGGATGATGAGAGACAAACCGGAAAATGTCCGAATTTTCAGGGATTTGGGGATGGAAATGGAGCTGGAGTTTGTACTAGAGACCACTGCAGAGCTCGAAAGCTTCAACATTTTCTCTGGTACCGTAGGAATGAGCCGGCACAGCACGACGATCCATTCCCTGGTAGAGACTGCATTGGGGTTGCTAGCGGAAGGGTGAAATGATGCAGCACAATGCAGTACTTCATCAAGTTCATTCATTACATATGTAGAAATCAAATAATCTTGTAAACATGTTTGCCTAAGTTAATCAGTTCACTTAACACACAATTAAATTCTTTTATTTTTTTGGAGAAAGTTTCTTGTACTGTAATCTGGATATGTGATTATATTATACAAGTGACCAACATTCAAATTTCTACTTAACTGGGGAAGTTGTTGCCTTCTGTCGCATATTATCACTTAATTAAGTATTCCCCCTTGCGCCTGAGGTCCCGAGTTCGATTCCGCCTCCCCAACTATCGCTTGTTAATATTATACATGTTACATGTGATTGGAAGATATTGAAAGATAATTTCCACATCAGAACACCAAGAAGAACAAAACAATATATTCATTCATGTTGTGGACACTGAATAAGAATCTGGAACCAGAAAAAACGGTTTTTTTTATGTTACAACTAAAAATCAATACAACTTTTCACAGCAATCTTTCTATTCTTTTCCTTTTTTCGGTTTGGTTTTTGTTTTTCCAGACGAGCATTTTACAAATCATGAACCCTGACACTTTAGTTACAAACAAATACAATCATATTGTCTACGGCGAAAACGAAAAAAAAGGGGAAAGAAAAAAGAGTCATCTATCGACTGTGGTTGTTTCTAAAGAAGTTAAAATCCCAACGACGTATCAAACCATCCATGACATTGCTTGCAGGGTTTTTTACCACCGTTACTGTGGCTGTCGTCTTGGCTGACAAGTCACTATCTGATGTGCTTTGGATGCTTTCTGATGTGTCACTTTGGCTAGATGGCCCGGCGCTCCCATTGTCCATTATGGATAGAGGCGTTTGTGATGCAGGTTCTGTAGATGGAACTCTTGTACGAGTTTGATCTTCAGGTCTCGAATCATGGGATTTACTTGCTGAAGTGGAAGTAGATTCTGTTTTCGTGGATCCAAAGTGCCCAACTGAAGTGGAAGTAGATTCTGTCTCCAACAGCTCTCGCTTCTCTGCAGGAGATGCATCATCCCAATGGTCATCTTTTTGTGACAACTTTAAGGAATCCGGGGTATCTCCTGGTGGTTGCTCTTCTGCCTGAGGGCCTCTCATTTCTAAATCTTTTAGCGATAAGATCACTGCTTCCATGAACATCTGGTAATTTGGACAAGTTAAACGTTAATTCAAATTCATCAGTCATTCAAAAAAGTCCTGTATCCAGACCTCATCTAGATCAATTATATGACTCACCCGTTCTTCCTCATCAACATCACTTGGAAAACCTGCCAGGTCATCAAGCTGGTATTCTACATACCGATCATCGTCCATCGTGGTTGGAACATGGGGCCCACAAGGACTGCCATTTGCGAATTCAAAGCTAATCATATCAGAAGATGACGGGCCATTATCGGTTTTTCCATCCTGCACCACCATACATAGTCCAGACGTTTAACTCTGTTGTGTTACGTTTCTAGTCAACAGATAGAACCAGACAAGATGACTTCAAACTACTCGGGCACCAATGCACCAAAACATTTGTGAGCCACATCATGTACCAATTTGTCACAAGTATCAGCTACAGTGGCACATAGGTTTGTTTTTTATTTTCAAATTTTTAATCTGAGCAAATATTTCTGAATACTGATCACATGACCAGGCATATGTCATGTTACTGCGTCATGTTAGTTACGAGGAAGAAATTTTGGGATTTTGGAAGCAGTTTAAGAAGAGAAAAGGCAAAATACCTTGGATTCGGATTGTCCATCGGTAGATGAAATACCAGAAGGAACCTGAGGAAAAATCATAGAAGATAACAAAAGAAAAAAAATATAGTTAGTACACCTGCAGAACACTAAACATTATTCAAAATATTTTTTTTGTCTTTCCCCCCTCTCTAACAGTTGTAAATATCTGCAAACTCCCCTTTTTAAAATATTTTTGTTTTAATGCAGCAATCTTTCATTTCAAGCAAAATAAGAATGAACAAATTACTAACCTCCATCCGACTCATGGGTCTTCTTGAACGGAGTTGTCTAATGGCATCCTGTTGGCCGCTGCTTGGTGCTGCTTCTGCAGGTAATAAGTAATCAATAGGAGATTGAGTAAGAAAGAGGTCACCAAATAAAGAGCCTGTGCACTTGAGAAGGTAAAGAGACAATAAGGCACTTTAATCACCTGTAGAAGCAGTTGAACATCCGTGATCATAATCAGCTGTGTGCACACTTCTCCAACTACCCTGCAGGTAAAGCAGTCAACATTTGAGAAGGGCTGTGAACGTAAAATCTAGCAATTTTAATACAATAGAAACTTACAGCCAGATGAATAGCAATTTTTTTACCTTACCAAAGGTATCATGTAGAGTGTCAAAAAATGTTCCCCCAACCTCATCCTCCGGGGGTTGCAAAACATTGTGGAAAAAGATGTTTATAGAATCAAAGTAGAATTGAGGTCGTGGAGAATTGTGATCTCCTTCAAATTTGATGATATTTTTGTCTCCCTGCAAAAGTTCTCATTTACATAAGGATATTTGGAAGACAGAATGATGAAAACCGAAGGATAGTAGACCCAGGAGGGCATCTCCTTTTATCACTGGGGAGGAGAATCGAACTTGGAGCTCTTCCACAATTGAGAAGATAAATACCACTAGACTCAGAGCTAGCTGGTATGTGTAATGAATACTAAACTCATCAGATGTCACAGAGAATTGAGAGTTCTAATTTGTTTCAAATGTAAACATTGTACGAGACACAGCACGCACCCATAAGATGCATGCCAGCATGTATATATCATGCCAAAATTATAGTGATCACATTATGGATATTTACCATATAAGCCTCAAATATACGATCTGAATGATGGGGTTGTATGAAATCATCATCAATGGCATGCCCAAACAAAGCTGGAACAAAGCAAGAGCTTGCCACCTAATAAAAAAAATAGTCAACCAGATATTAAGAGAACTTCAAGTGTACGAAAGATCGTGACAAAGAACATAAATTTGTGTTTTCTATTCCAATGTGTTTAGTCATAGATTCAGAACAACAGATAGAAAAAACATTCATAGGTAACATACCTTAATGGTGTTCAGGTTCATTATGTCAAACTTTGCCTTTTTCTGGATAGCTCTTCGCATGTATTGGATTGCAAATTTCACCTAAATAAGCAAAAAGAAGAGGTCAAGGTCAGAGGTTATAACAGTCATGACTTAGTATGCCACTACAACTGATAAACAACAAAACTTCATTGCCCAATATAGGCGAGAACAGATAGCGACCATCAGAAAGGCTCTAATTAAAAGGAATACATTCCCCAATATGCACCAAAATACAATTGCAATATCCCAGACAATCAGACATGTAGGATCTACTTACAGTGAACTTCGGCAAACGAATTTTGTAGGTGTCCACCAATTCCATCATCAAATCAACCAAATCAGAGAATGGACTGTCAAGAACCATTCCTGCTATTGAAGGATCCTCAGCACCATACAAAAGACTGCCAAATATGTATATGGTTAATAGCAGATAAGCTAACCCTTAAGCAATAGCTTGCTCAACAAAGATCCAATTATTGATGCAGAGCATACATCTGCTTTCATATCTTGTTCATATGCTATCTTATCACCATATTACATTCCATAATTTCTTCAATTCTTCTTGTTGTTTATCCTAATAGGACGCTTTAATTGTTGGTATTATGGTCATCATTAAGATCTCCACTAACACCTTTGATGTTAACCGTATTTTATTATCCAACGCAGTTGAGGAGGACACTGTCTGCACGCCAACACTTACATAATTTCATTCAAACATAAGTACAGATTGAGTAGAGAATTTCAAAACTACACATGCCATGTCAGGCTTTGCAACCATCAAGTTAAAAAGCTCATGAAATGGTCTTAATAATAGCCATCATACCAAGAGCCGGAAGAATGAAGGACTAATTACAGGCTGTAAAAATCTTCTAGAAACATTGATATGCACTTTTTTGTGTTTCAAAATTTCTTCAACCTTTAATACAAGTAACAGAAAGATCTCCAACATCTGCATTCATACATGCAAAGCTTATAATAAAGTAATAAGTGAATGAACAAAACCTAGTAACAGCACCCATTGAACGGCCCCACAAGCCAATCAAAGATACGTTTCCATCTGCTCGCAAATAATCAACCACAGTCTTCAGGTCGTCCTTCTGAAAAAACAGTTAGAAAGTCAGATGTCAATTCCCATGTTTCAGAATGGTAACTACATGCATATAGAAGGAGCAACAGGGAAAATGTCATAAAAAAAGTTAAGGCATTCATCTTCGTAAAGATGGTTTTGACTAATGGAGAAAAACATATGAAACACCCTTAATGAAACCTCAATTTTCAATACTCATTGGACCAATTATTAAATATACATAATTAAGATCTCTCCTATGCGGGCTCGTTATCCTTCAGTTTCAACTTACAAATTCTTTAACTAAACAGTAGTCATCATACAATCTAGAGTTACGTGGAACAAACACAACAGAATTGTAGTCCAGACGTTATATGACAATTCTGTTTTAAATAGTTATTGAGTACTTACTTCATTCCACCCTAAAGTCACGTGATCTCCTCCAGAGATTCCGGATCCTGAGAAATCAAGAGTGAAAACTGTAATATTTGACGGAAGCAAAATAATAGCTGCTTCACTGGCATCAGCCCTGCACCCACTGTCAACACAATATGCTGCAGTCAGTGACATTATATTCAGGAAAAATAAAAAGGCATAAAATATCATTTAGATCAAAGGCACATAACTATCATATGCATGAGTGATAACATAGCTACGAAGTACAACGTATCCATGGATACTTCACACATGTGATATGTGCAGATAATATCAGTAGGGTTATTTCTAGAGGACCTTTGAATCCCAGAGCCCGTATAAAGACAACTAGCTTTTCTCATTTGTAAGTAAAGACAAGTACAACCTCAAGGGAATAACACAATTTTGTATCATATTTTTCTACAGTAAATCATTACTGAAATAAGATTGTGACTGTACATACTCTTTCAGACTATATTAATATGACATTCTGAATCAAAGTGACCATTAAGGATAAACATAACTCGCATATCCTAGGGTTAAAAAGAAAGTGAAACCAGAGGTAACTATGGCCTTCAGTATTTGTCGAAATTATGATTCCCATTACTTCATTACTGAGATACGTAAGGGTCAAGCAACCTCATTTTCTTGGTGAAGAGGCCATTTAGATATTGTTTCATTACTAGTACTAAATGAAATCCATTTATGTAAATCAAAAGGAAAGCAATTTTACAGTTGACTACTCAATTTTAAAAATAAAATCTCATTCTTCCAAGTTTTGACATATCAGAAAGACTGTAAACACTGTATGAAACAAACATGGAAACTCCAATCAAGCATAAATTTTCAGTTATAGACTCGCCTGTTTCCATGACAATATATTACACAAGGCAAAGGCTTTTCTTCTGGACTAACAATGGGCGTGTAATGACTACACTTCAGGACATCACCCCGACTATTTTTCACCTGCAGGATTTTGAAAGACCGTTATATAGAAGGGTGACAACCACATGGAATTCTCAAGTCATAAGCAGACAGAAAATGAACATCATTTAGAAAATAATGTGCAAGATAAAAAATTTCAGAGACAAACAATCACAAGGGTTGCATATCCAGAAGGTTTTTTCGCCCTCCAACAGGACGAAAGCTTGTAAGTTCAGAAACTGAAATAAAATACTAATCTACCTTCTGCGGACATATAAAACATGGAAAGCTTACCTCCACATCTTTTCTGTGGTACCATTTCCCTTTCAGTATGAACTCTTGATCCAACAAATCATTTTTTGGGTCGTATTCAGCCCTGAAACAAAACACGCATAAACTAGTATACTCGTCTAATAATTACAAATCATTTCAGTTTCTAGTTCTGAAAGGCAAAGAAATCACTCAAACTTCAAAATTATGTACAGTTTCATGTTCAACAAATAAACTTCACAAATTCTTAAATTAACACCAGAACAAAAATGGGAAAGAGATACACCAAAACTACACAAAACGATCTTCACTTCCAACATATGAGGAAGGAGAAGAAAACAGAAACAAGGTTCAACTCCACCTCTACCACCAAAAATATGCTAATCATATCAAATATCAAATCATATGCATCATATTCTATTTCTTTCTACTAAAAAAAAGAGGAAATAGTAGAAAATTATGAATTCTACTTAAACAAATAGTTGAATTGGACTAATTATACAAAAGGGTTTCATTTTCCTTGAGAGCCCAAATAGGAAAGGAACTAAAGATTCAAACTTTCTGCTCCAAATTCATCTATCTCAGCAACCAAACACAGCAAAAACAAAAACCCATCACAAAATCCAATCCGAAAATCCAAAAAACACAAATTCTAAGAGCTACAGAGTAAATTGAGGGCTAAAGGGTAATTGTAAACCTGGGAGGCCGAATAATAAAGTTGACAAGCTGTTCCATAGATTCAAAAAACGATCTCCCTCTCTGAGCTGTTAGCTGTTCTTCCACAAATTTAACTTCTTTCAGCAGAAAAATACAATAAATATTACAAAAGAAATAAATTAAATTAAATTACAAAAAATAATACCTGAAGAAACAAAATTTGAACTTGGTGGGTGATCAGTAATTGCAGAGACCAATAAGAAACAAGAAAGAAGAAGAAGAAGAAGAAAGGACCGGCCTCTGCTGTTGGGGGTGGAAATATAACAAGAATTTTGTGCGTTTGTTTCCTTGCAAACAAGAAGAACAAAAAATATTCATTTATTTATTTGAAGTATTATTATTATTATTATTTAATTATTTTAGGTTGCTCTTGCTCTTTCCTTCCGAGTCCCGACGCATGTCCCTCTCTTTGCCTCTCTGGCTCTTCTTTTCTTTCTCCAACCTCCCTGTCTCCTCGCACGTGTTACGCGTATGCCTCCGTTTCAGAGCTGGAACCGGGTACGGGTCGGGTTCCCGGATTGGCTTCGGTGCAACTTAAAATGTATTAAATATTAATACATGGATGAATTATTAATAGAAACTAATTAACTGTATTTTTTTTAATACAAATGATATTACTACTTTAATATACACAGGGGAAGAGGGAAGATTTCAATCCGAGAAGCAATGGGTTGAAGATTAAAACTTAACTACTAAGACAATCCACGACTTGCCAATTAAGTGTATTTTATCCAACAAAAAACAAATTGTATTCTTAAATTCATATTGAGTTTAATTTTAACCCAAAAAAATATTATTTGACACATCCCGATCCTGACACGCCAGGTGTCGGGAAGTGCTAGCCGACACTTGTTAAGTGACGAAAGCCAATTATGCATGTAAATGTGAAAAAGTGAGTAGATTTAGAGTTGGAAGCGGAAGTAGAAGTATGGTGAAGGGTAAAACCCATTTTTACAGGTGCATAACAGTCAGAGCATAGTAAAAAGTGCCTAGAATAAAAACATTCACATTCTCGTGGGGATGGATAAGTAGAAATTAACTAAAAGTATAAGCAAATCCTACGTAATCTGAAGGGAGTGTCAGAACTGCCAACCACAGCCGAAGTAAGCCCTCGTGTCTCTGATAAACGTATTCGCCTCTAAGTCCTGGAGGGACGCAAAATATAAAAAGGTGAGTGGGTCAAAAGCAAAGTTTGATAAAACGTTTGTTTTCAATAGCATACTATCCCCTCGCTGGAAAACATGTATAGTTTTTGAAAAAAATACGTCATACTCCTTGGTATGATGCTCAAAATACTATAACAATAATACAGATATTCCCCGAAAATCAAACCGACTGCTCATCTATATGTAAACACACAAGCCCAAGTAGATAAGCTACGAGGAACAAGTTAGGTATCTAAGAAATACGCTGAGTACTACAATGATGCAAGTCTAACGCTAATCGCTGTGCACAAAGTGTGTCACACAAGTTCGAGTTGCCTAGTGCAATCTAGAACAGGCTAGTACCTACAATGGATCCAAAGTTGCGTGGCGGTACTGATAGTGACAACTCCAAACGTCAAAGTTAGTCCTGGGCATAGGACTGAGTACTGATACCCATGGTGTTATACATCTACTGATGAGCAGCGGTATAAAAAACATGTATGACAATAAAAGACGAATGGTCTACCTCCAACATTCGCATTGATAAGAAACATGCTAACATATTAAAGAAAGCATTGAAAACCATACATAATAATATATTTTATCAAAACAAAGACACACTCACTCACCTGTAAGTAGCCGAGTCGTAGCCCCCTTGTCTTAGGTAGCCCCGGTAGTCCTCTGGATAAGTCTCGCCTATATGAGATATCACTGTACTAATGATTAAACTCATAAAAGTTACTAATTAATTAAACATATCCCTTGTTTGCTCAATCCGAAGGTCCGAAACACTCCGTAAAATACCATACATACTGCCAAGAGGTAGTACATGTTGTCACGAGTCGCCTCGCATTGACGGAATTGAAAAATAGTGTGCCACGCGGCCTCACGCGCTGGCCTACCTCAGTTCACGAGCGGCTCACTCGCTGGGTTAACGTGCCAGTCAACGCTGACGTCACGCCGATCTGGACCGGTTGCTGACGTCACGGGCGGTCTGAACCGTTGTTGACGTCACCCGGTCTGAACCTTTGCTGACGTCACTCGGGCGGTTTGGACCGTTTGCTGACATCAGCACCGGTCGTCGCTGCAACTCCTCCGGCCGCCGGCGCTGCCGTTCGCCGGAATTTTGGCCGATTTTTGGAGAACTTTTCAAATCTCCATAACTTCTTCATTTCTTAGCCAAATTTCACGTTCTTTATACCAAAATGAAGCTAGAGAGGAGTAAAATCACGATGTACCTTTGGTTTGGTCATACAAGCTCAGAAAGTGGCCGGAAACTGTCTCGAAAGGCGGCGGCTACGGTGGGTTTTTCCGATCTACATCAAAACTCAAGCAAACGACATATGAAAATTCATCTACTCAATGAGAGGAATCCATTGGTGATAATTAGAAACCTCACCTCGGTCTAAAATGCGCGAGAAAATCGCCGGGAAGGTCTGGTTCTTCCGGTTACTTTTCCCGTCAAACGGTCGGAAGTTTGGACGAACGGTTTGTACCGTTGAGTCCAGGGCGTTGAGATGGAGGTTGTGGTGATTTTAGTTCGACAGTTTTTTGTCAACATCCGTAAACGGTGCGAGAGAAAAACGGAGAGAAAAGAAAATGAAAAAAAAGAATAAGGGAGAAGGTTCAAGAAGAAGATAAGGAAAAAGAAAAATATTTGGGATTTTGGGGGTATTGTGCACCCACCAAAACAGTAAAATTACACGATTCCGTGTATAAAATAATAACACACGTGTCCAAAATATCCTCCCGGAATATTTTATAACAAACTTTTTACGGGATGTTACATTATTAGACTACATGGTCAATCGCTGATCAAAGCATATATGTAATTCAACTTGCCTAATTTTCAGTGACTCGAATCAACTCCCTTTCAATTGTAATCCTTTTATCCTCAATATTGTATTTGATTTTCACTAAAAAATATATAGATGTTATTGGCACTCTAAAGAATAAATGGTTTTCTACTTATTGTAACATCCCGTAAAAAGTTTGTTATAAAATAATTTATGGGGAATATTTTCTACACGTGCGTGTTTATTTCGTACACGTGAGCGTGTAAGTTTACTGTTTTGGTGGGTGCAAAATACCCCCAAAAAACCCCACTTTTCCTTTTTCTTGTCTTCCCCTTCCTTCTCCCCGTCACTTTCTATTTATTTTTCCCAATTTTGACATTTCTCTCTCTCTCTCACTGTGTGTGCACAGTGCACACCAACGGAAAGTCATCGAATCGAGGCAAACAAAAATCACCACCTTCTTCGTCTCGACGCCGTCGACTCAACGGTGCAAACCGTTTGTCCAAACTCCCAACCGTTTGACGGGAAACGCAACCGGAAGAACCAGACCTTTCCGACCATTTTTCGGGCAATCTAGACCGAGGTGAGGTTTCTAATTACCACCATTGTATTCCTCTCGTTGAGTAGATGAATTTTCATAGGTCATTTGCCTGATTTGGTTGAGTTTTGACGTAGATCGACAAAGCTACAGTGAACCGCAACTTTCGGGGCAATTACAAGCCTTTTCTCGAGCTTGTACGACCAATCCAAAGGTACACCGTGATTCTACTGTTCTCCAGCTTCATTTTGATATGTGGCACGTAAAATTTAGCCTTGAAATGAAGAAGATATGGAGCTTTAAAAATTACCCAGAAAACCGGCCAAAATTCCGGCGACGGCGGTCGGCACCAACTGGCGGCGGCGCTGGCGACTGTTGTTTTGGTAGGGATGACCGGCACTGACGCCAGCGATGACGTCAGCAAACCGGTTCAGACCGGCCTTGCCGACGTCAGCGATGACTTCAACAACCGGTTCGGACCGTCCTTGCTGACGTCAGTGATGACGTCAGCAAACCGGTTCAGACCGGCGCTGACCGACTCGGCTGAGCCGCGCGTGGAGCTGCGCGTGAGACAGCACACGGAGCCGCGCGTGGAGCTGCGGCTTGCCGCGCGTAGAGTCGCGGCTTGCCGCGCGTGGAGCCGCTGCTGGCCGCGCGTGGAGCCGCGGCTTGCTGCGTTTGAGCCACGCGTGGGGGTGCGTGAGGACTCCTTTTTCGATTCCGTCTTCGCGAGGCGACTCGTGACGACGCGTACTACCTAGGGGCAGTACGTATGATATTTTTCGAGGTGTTTTGGACCTCCGTGTTGAGCAAACAAGGGATAGGTTTAATTAATTAGTTAATTAGTAACCTTTATGAGTTTAATCATTATTACGGTAATATCTCATATAGGTGAGACCTATCCAGAGGATTACCGGGGCTACCCAGGACCGGGGGGCTACGACCTGGCTACCTACAGGTGAGTGAGTGGGTCTTTATTTTTGATAAATGTATATGTACGTATGGTTTTTCAATGCTTTCTTCAAGCTGTTAGCATAATTCATATCATATACGTTTGTTGGAGGTAGAACATTCGTATTATATTGCCATACATGTTTTATACTGTTGTTCATCAGTAGATGTATAATGCCCCAGGTATTAGTACTCAGTCGTACTCAGTCTTGTGGCCACGACTAGCCTTGACGTTTGGAGTAGTCACTACCAGTACCGCTAGCTACGCAGCTTTGGATCCATTGTGGGTACTAGCCTGTTCTAGGTTACACTAGGCAACTCGAACTTGTGTGACTGCACTTTGTGCACCAGCGCTTAGTGTTAGACTCGCGTCATTGTAGTACTCAGCATATTACTTTTATACCTAGCCTGTTCCTTGTGGTTTAGCCACTTGGACTTGTGTGTTTACATATGGGTGAGCATGTAAGTAAATCATTATCGGGGAGTACCCGTGTATTTTTCTTATAGTATTTTGAGGTTCATGCCAGAGGGTATGACGTGTTTTCAAAAACTATACTTGTTTTCAGCGAGGGGTTAGTAGACTTTTGAAAACAACGGTTTTATCAAACTTTGCTTTTTGACCCACTCACCGTTTTATGTTTTGCACCCCTCCAGGATTAGTTGGCTTGGAGCTTGTGACGTCGAGACGCGGTGGTATGACAATGTAGGGGTTCTCTACTCTTGTAATTATTTTGTATCCACTGCTCAGTTCGCAACTTATTATTTTATTACTATTCTTCCGCCTGCACACTCTGTGCACTCTGACCCTTATTTAATCCAATTTTCCTTAATTATTCTTCAATTTTTTCTAAATGGCTTTCGTCACCTAACACGTGTCGGCCAGTACTTCCCGACACCTAGCGTGTCCGGGATCGGGATGTGTCACTTATACATTTATATTTATACTTTTAAATTTTTAATTCAATTTTATTGATATAATTTCTAATAATAATTCCTTTTTGAAAATAAAATTAAAAACAAATAAATATAGAATGACAGCACTATGACTATTTTGAAGTGCATAACAACTCCGAATATAATTTGTATTGAATCGACTTATTAAGTTGTTGTTTTTTCTTAAATATGCAAGTGATTAAGTTAGTTCATTGTATTATTTTGTGGAGAAAAAAGGCCATGCAAGACACATTTATGTAAAGTGATTTGCGTGTGTGAGAGTTGTAATGAGTTCTAATTTTGGAATTTGGATATCATTATCTTAGTTCCATATCTACTTTTGCACAAAATGAAGCACCTACATCATAGGATTAGAAATGTTTTATGTACAAAGGTGGGTATATATGGCATTGAACATGGTCTAAATTATTTCCAAATGGAACTAAATAAACAAATGCAAATGTAAAGGGAAACTAAGAAATTGGCAAAAAATCCAAGCTAGTGGTATTCAAGGGCAGCCTCTCACTTTTGCATCAAGGTTGAATAGATAAAGTAAAATAGGTAATGATAATGACCATATATATACCAATGTTGGAAATTCATGATGTGAAGTAGCACCCACCTTACCAAATGGTTTCCACTAGTTTTATACTTGAGTCACCAACACAATAAGGATCATTCATTTGCCTTCAAATAATAGGCAAACCAATCACTTTAATCCAAAGACATCCCAATTAAATGCCAGCAATCTTAGTAAAATAAATAAATGCTAGGAGCAATCGTTTAAAAAATTAAATTAGAAATTTTAAGAGTAATTGTCTGAAATGTCAAATTAGAAATGCTAAGAGTAAGCGCTCACTTGTGCATAAAAGACTGACTCTAGCACATTTCTTGTTCGGATTCACAAAAACAAAAAGCCTGTAGAGGAAATGATGGTCTCTAGAGACAAATATTTCCATGTCCAAGTACGACAACAAGAAAAATTTGTGCATTGTATTGGTTTCTCCCATAAAAAATTGTACACACAAATAACTAGTCTATCGAATGAATGAGACACTCACTAATTGAGCTAGACATATCAATTTTTCAAACAAAAAAAAGCACAATTCATTATCATAAAGGAAGATTAACAATTGGAGATTTTCTTTAATCATGTTTCATGGGAGTGATGTCATGCACATAAACATAACTATTGTTATTTTCTAGCCCATCATCTGACCAAGTTTGTTTTATTCTAGAACTTTGAGTTTGTCAACCCTTAATTTGGATTTTGCAGACGAATAATTTGGTTATAAAATATTTTAGAGGTAAAGTCACTTGCCAAATAATGTATCGGCCACCAAAAATAGGCCAAAAACCAAGAAAGATAACGGTCTAATTTTGGGTCCAACTTCAGTGGTACGTACCATTGAATGGTACGTACTGTTAAATGGTTAAGATTCATTTGGGACCCACTGCAAATTAATCTGAACCATTCAATAGTCGTACCATTAAATAGTACGTACCACTCAAGATTTTTCCCTAATTTTGCATCCTTTAATTTTAGCTTTAACAGACCATATATTATGGGTGGTGCACTTTACTCCATGTTGTTTTGTTTTTTCTTAAACAATAATAATAATGTCATCCCACTTCATTGTGGCCCATTTGGAAGTAGACCTGCATCAAGGGAAGGTTGGGCCTGCAACCTAAAAAGAAGAAAGCCCAATTTCTAAATATTCATTAGGTTTTTTTCAATGCAAAACATAGTAGTTAAGGGATGCGAGTAGCCAGTCAATTAATCACTCATATCGTGTAACTATCCTGTCTTGGAGAATTTAAGGATATCCATTACTTCTCATTGCAGAGAAAATAATTCATAAACACACTTAATGAGTTGTTATATAGGATATGGAAGAATGAAGTTTCGAGAAAAAAAAAATGAAGCTAAGATAGGTGAAAAACAAGTGAGAAATTCATTAATAAAAAATATTGGTTACATACATCAATCTCATATTAGATCCAACTAGTAAGTCACTTTGAACCCTTTTTGAGAATGACTTATCTGTACTCAAAGTGTCACTGCAACAATATATCAAATCAATAACACACTAATATCATGTGCCAAAGTTAAACACATAAAAATACCGTCACAATAACGTCTCAGGTACAAATAAGTCTCTCTTTCCTTTGAACCAAATGTATAAAGTAACCTATCTCCTAAACAAAAATGGGCGAGCACATGTGCTATATTATTACATCGGAGTCCAAATTTTCTAATTAAACTGTTTTGTACCTTAAAAAGCTAAGAGCTTTGTTGGAGATTCAGAAGTGCAGATGCTAGCAAGACTAATAAGAGACTCTCCCACACAAAGCTTAGCTGGAAAGCATGTGAAAAACTCAGCCACCAGATAGCAGATATGAGCTCGTTCGAAGGAATGGCATTTGAAATGTGCATCTCAAATCTCTATATAAAGACACACCATATACCATTATACCTTGTGGTCCCAAAAGTGTAATTTATATAGTGTCTTTTTCTCTAACAAACATTACCAAGCATTTGTTGAATAATTGGAAATGAAGAAAAAAGAGGGCTTACACCTTACTATATATCAACGGAACTGATTTCATCATACTATTTTTTTCTCATTTGCACATCTTGTTTGTTTTTGTCTGTTGATTTTTTTTTCTTTACTCAATCAAAAGTTTAGAAATAAGCATAGAGTGTACGATCGAGTGAAGAAAAGAAGTGTTAAAATGACTTCCCTGTATCAAATATTATACAACTCAATTATTTAAGGAATTATATGATTAAATATGAGGGTTTGAACAAATAAGTCATCGAAGTTTATATCTTTTAAGCTTTTACTTTGGAGTTTGAGTTGTATCTAGTGAACATGATAACGTCGATCACCCCTTTTTATATAATATATTTCCTTGGAATCAAGAACCACCCAAGCTAACCTGTATTTTTAATACAAACTATAGGCTATTTATAAACATACTATAACCATTAGCTGACACGTCTATAATAGAGTTGCGCTATTATTATGTAGTCAACCACAACTAGGTATATCTCGATTCCCACCACTAATATATACCTTTTGTATCTGTGTAATTTGAACATAAAATCTCTTCTAATCAAGCGCGACAACTATCACTAAGCTTAAGACTAATTATACACACTAAGCTTAAGACTAATTATACATAAGATGACTTTCTTTAAAAACGATGGGAATTCAGTCCCCATGACTTTCTTGTCCTAGAGAACTTTATATGCAATATATAACCTTGACCAACTTCAATGGTGGCCTATGGCCAATAACAGATTTTGGCTTTTGACTAGAAACTGTCTTTTCTCTCTAATGGTGTGGCCTAAATTTTAGGTCAAAAAGTTGTTAAATATTGTTTTAGCCTAATTATTTTTTTTCATCAACTTTAAAAAAATAATAATATTTGTTTAGATTAACTTATCTTAATTTTGTGAACATTTTGACCTAAAAATATTTAAATTCTGATAAAGTATGAAAAATGACACAGTAGACACATACAAAAGAACACTTAAATTTATAACATAGGTTGATCGTACAACAATTAAAACCAAACAATAATTAAAAACTCCCTAAACAATTAATACTTCAAAGGACAATTAAGATACTAAATGATATTTAAAAAAAAAACTAATATGGTGGAGGACTTGGGTGAAAGCTATAGCCAACATCATCAAAGAGAGTGCGCCTTGATAAAATTTCATCTTGCTTCTTACGAAAAAACTTCTTCCTTCGTGGAGTATATTGGTCGAGATCCATCTTCATTATATCCAACTCGTACACATATTGGTCTAATTTATCTCTTGTGACTTTCCTTGCCATTTCCCGCTCTTCCATTGTCATTTGCCGCTCCATGAGTTTGTGCATTTGCAACTTCTCTTGATTGCTCTCTTCACTACAATGAAGTAGTTTGTCAAGCTTATCCTCATACTTCTCACTAGCCGAATCCACTTTCTTTCCTTTTTTCTTTGCTTCCTTTTGCTTATCTCGCCCCGGCGGTCTTGCTATAGATGAAGATGAGCTCTCATCTACAAAATCATCAAGATCAACACTTGCCACGCCTTTAAAAGGTTGTCTTGGAACTTTAGTAGATACATTTTCATTCCACCTAGGACAATCTTTGAGGATGTTCCAAGCATGAAATAACTTGAATTCGTGACCTTTAGGGGTATCAAGTGTCATGAATATAGCCATCGCTTTATTAATCTATGTATGAAATAAATAAAGATTGATTAGTTAAAAAAGGTAATTATGCACATTAAAAATATAATTATGCACATGAAAAAAAATAATTTATCAAGAGAAACTCACCATATCTTCTTGACTCTTTCCACTTTCAAGAACATCTTTGGCTTTATTGTAGGCCGACTTCCAACAAGTGCATTTTTTGTTGATTCTCTTAAACCGATCGTACATACCATCAAGGGTTCGTGGCTTGTCGGGCAACGGTGGGGGAGAGGTGCTAAGGAACACTTCATAGACACGAGACCAAAATTCTTGAATATTTTGATTTGTCCCGGTAGCACCATCTTCGCTAATATTGATCCATGCCTTGCACAAAGCTATATCTTCATCTTTAGACCAATTAGGTAATTTTGTACTAATTTTTGGCATCTTGAAATTTTTTGGAAGTGGGTAGAAGAAGAAGAATGAAAATTTGGAAGTGGGTAGAAGAAGAATGCAATTTAGAAGTGGGTACAAGAAAAAAAATGAAATTTGGATGAGGAAAGGGAAGGAAATTGATTTTGTGTGGATGTATGACCAAATGAATGGGTATTTATAGAGTTTTAGGGTGAAATTTCAATTAAATATTTTTTATTAATTATTTTAGCCGTTGGATTTTAATTTGGGACGTTGGATGATTTTTTTTTTACCGTTAGATTTTATATCATTTAATCATAGTCGTTGGATTATAAGTAAAAGTAATTAAAAAAAATTGAATTATGACCGTTGGATCAACCAACGGTCAATTAATTTGGATCGTTGATCTCCAACGGTAACAGACCAGTTGGCTGACAGGCATGACGTCAGCCACATGCCAGCCCAACGCCAGGTGCGTGCGGCGCGTGTGGCAAGTCATCCTTCCCCTCGTGCTTCCACGCGCTGCTTGCCCACTCGCACCGTGGGACCCACGTGTCTTGGCCGGGCCAATTCTCTGGCCTTTTTTTTTTTTGGTTACCTTGGGCCTAATTGTTGCCCATTGTTAGAGCACCAAAGCCTAAGGCGGATGACCTAAATTTGTTGACCTTTGGCCACCATTGGAAATAGTTACATGCCGATCAAAATTATTACTTTCATTGTACTATGTTGGGGGGAAGAAAGAAAGAAAGAACAAGAAAATTTTAAAAACCTTATCTTTAATTTACTACTCAAAGCTTTCTTTTGGAGCCTCTAAAGGGACCAAAAACTATTTTCCTCCACACATCCATACCCCTATCTGCTAAGGAAAGGCCAACAAATCTTTTGCCCAGCACCCACTATTTTATAAATAAACTCCCCCATCAAAAATATATCTACTCTCTCTCTCTCTTCATCTCACTCATAAGCTCTGAGCAGTTCCGGCATAACCCAGTTCCCAGCCAAGTTGCAGCAGTCTTCAGGTAAATTTATTTATTTTTGCCAAATCCATCATCTATGGTGTTCGCCTTTTTAGTGTAAAAACATGGCATCTTTGCTTGCGCGAGGGAGCAATGGGGAACTTTGTAATGTACTTTTTAATTAATGGGTGATGGGTTAGTCAAGCATTCAGTCAAAATTAACAATGTCTGTTACATTTGATCATTTCTTGCATGAATCTGTTACTCTGCTGCAAAAAGTCTGACAAATGGTAGGTTTTTATGTATATTTTTTTTCTCTGTTTGTTCTTTTTTTGGGTGAGAATTGTTATTACCTTGCTTATTTTTTGGTGGGGTTTTGTTTTTTTTTCTTCTTTTGAATATCTAAAATCAGCTTCATTTTCTTCTTTGCTGAAATTGTTTAATCCAATCACTCATTTTTAATACTAGAAAAGAAAAAGGAAAAGAGTTGGGGGTCTTTTTAGTCATTTGGTACATGCTTTACAACGTCAAATGTGTCTTTATTATTTTTATTAGAGTTGACTTTTTTATACAACGATATTTACCAATAGTAATTTCTAACTCTACCGTGCACTGCCAACTAGTGGTAATTTTTTTTCGAATGTTGGAAGAGGTCACAAGTTCGAAGACAAGACAATACCGCTAACATGTAAGGGTCACAAGATGTTAAGCATGGTAAAACAATTGTGGTAACGATAAGAAACCAAAGCTTAAAAAACAAGTGCTTAACATAGAGTTGGGATTAACAAGAAGAACAGATAATGCATATTCATACAAAAAACAAAACAAAAGGAGAGATGAGGCGGTCGATTCGATGAATTTCATACTTAAATTGTATCAGAAGTTAATAACTAGAAAACACTTTGGTCATGTTATATAATGGAAGGAATGCAATTCATTAGTTATGCAGAGATTTTACCTTTTAAGTGGCAATGCTGAGTATCCTTACATGAAGGTTTATCATCTAACTGTTGTATTTTTATCTAATTTCGCAAGTTCGATACATCTTGATGTTAAGACGCCTTGATGTGTTTACTTACAAGTCCTTAATGATGGTTTATACTGTTTTTCAGTGAGGAGTAGGCCGAAATGGCGCAGATTTTGGCACCCACTTCACAATGGCAGATGAAAATTACAAAGAGCTCAACCACTGCCAGTCTTATGACAACAAAGATGTGGGGTTCTCTTGTGTTGAAACAGAACAAGAAAGGACAAACGAGGAGCTCTGCTAAATTTCGAGTGCTCGCCACCAAGTCTGAAGGCTATACCATTAACAGGCTAGAGGGTTTACTAAACCTGGACCTTACTCCATTCACTGACAGGATTATTGCCGAGTACATTTGGTATGCCTCATCTTCTCCGCTAGCATCTGATATTCGTAATGCATGTTAGCACGTGCAAGATTACTGCAACTGAAAGCAGTTAGGCAGTCAATTGTTTAGTCTTTGATAGCATGGTAGGTTGCTTCCAAAAAATGTTATTGATGTTTTATCATTTTGAAACAGGATCGGAGGGTCAGGAGTTGATGTCCGTAGCAAGTCAAAGGTATGATAGATGTCCATGGACTTTTATAATTTTAACTTTGAAAGCTTGAAGTTTGATTATTCTCATGCATATGTTTGTTGACAAATGTTTCAGACAATATCAAAGCCTGTTGAAGATGCTTCCGAGCTTCCCAAGTGGAATTATGATGGATCAAGTACCGGACAAGCACCCGGTGAAGACAGTGAAGTAATCTTATAGTAAGATCTTCAGAACAAAACCACATTTATGGTTGTATCTCTTCATTGATACAGCATGAAATTGATATAACTTCTATTTTCCAGCCCTCAAGCGATATTTAAGGACCCTTTCCGTGGTGGCAATAATATTTTGGTAGGTATTATATATAAATGTTAGTGCTATAATGTCCAGTGAATCTAAGCATATAAAACTTAATTGACTTCATTCTATGTGCTTCACAAAGGTAATTTGTGATGCATACACACCACAAGGCGAGCCTATCCCAACAAACAAGCGAGCCAGGGCAGCTGAGATTTTCAAGAACAAGAAGGTTATAGACGAAGTTCCATGGTAATTTCTCCTTTGATAATTTAGTCTTAGTTTTAAGTTGTGTGTGTGTGCCTGCGTGTCTGGTAGTTGATTTGGACTGGAATTATAGTTTTCATCTCTTTGTGTTAATACGTAATGATTAACAATGTAGTCATGTTTATGTATATTAATGTGTCAAGTATGTGTTACACTATCTACGATTACATATTTGGATTCGAGAATCTACTGATCTTGACCATTCTTTTCAGGTTTGGGATTGAGCAAGAGTACACATTACTCCAAACCAATGTGAAATGGCCTTTGGGTTGGCCAGTTGGAGGTTATCCTGGTCCTCAGGTTGTTATTCTGTTTGCAAGTATCTGTCAGTTCAGCCTAAATAATTTCATTTCTAGTAATTAAAAGTCTGTCTTATAAAATCTTTTGCCGTCAATAAGCACCGAGTAATAATTCATCTATTTATCGCAGGGTCCCTACTACTGTGGCGCTGGTGCAGACAAGTCATTCGGCCGTGACATATCAGATGCTCACTACAAGGCTTGCCTCTATGCCGGAATTAACATCAGTGGCACCAACGGGGAGGTTATGCCTGGCCAGGTTTTACTCTCTCCCTTCTCTATCTTGTCCTGCTTCTGAATTCAAGTATTGTAGCTACCTTGTTTCATTCGTCAGTAATAATTATCAGTATTATCATTCAGTGGGAGTATCAAGTTGGTCCGAGTGTGGGAATTGAAGCTGGAGATCATATCTGGGCTTCAAGATACATTCTTGAGGTAACTCATCCCGACCATAACTTGGCGGCAGTTTTGCAACTGAATGGTATCATTCAACTAGTTTTTGTGTGTCGATGCGTCCTGTGATTTACTAAACATTGTTTTTTTCCTACCCTCGCAGAGAATCACTGAACAAGCTGGTGTTGTTCTCACACTTGATCCAAAACCAATAGAGGTAATATAGTTTTTACCATATGCCGATATTTTCAGTAAATATTCGCAAATGAATGAACTTCTCTCCTATTTTGCATCGACAGGGTGACTGGAACGGTGCAGGATGCCACACCAATTACAGGTACTTGGACAATTTAAAATTGATGAAATGGACTATATTTATATGTAATTGGATAGTATGTTATGACTGTTAGGAAAAAGAATATATCGAATAATCATTGCTTTCACAGTACAAAGAGCATGAGGGAAGAAGGAGGCTTTGAAGTTATTAAGAAGGCAATTTTGAATCTGTCGCTTCGCCATGGTGAGCACATCAGTGCCTACGGAGAAGGAAATGAGAGAAGGTTGACAGGAAAGCATGAAACAGCCAGCATTAACACATTTTCTTGGGTATGCCTCAAATTGTTAGCTGTTGGTATTGAAATTTAATCAATGGAGCAACGGAATATCCCGTCATACATTAATTACTAAATACTGGTTCATTTGGATTTGTAGGGAGTGGCTAATCGTGGTTGCTCAATCCGTGTTGGTCGTGAAACTGAGAAGCAAGGAAAAGGTATTTACTATCTTAAGCTTGTGGTTAAATGTTAAATATGTTTCAGTGTTGTCTTTTTTCGCAAGCTTTACCAGTATGCTCCCAGCATTTGCTTTCTGATATGTCACTTTTATAAACGACCTGCGCCACTGAACCTTTCGATGTTGCTTGCTCTTGTGTTAGGTTATCTGGAGGATCGTCGTCCAGCTTCAAACATGGACCCTTACATTGTGACCTCACTGCTGGCAGAAACTACATTGTTGTGGGAGCCAACCCTTGAGGCTGAAGCTCTTGCAGCTCAAAAGCTTGCATTGAACGTCTGAAACCAATTCGTCGAAGATAATCCACTGGGGCTTGAAATGCTGTCAATTGGGACAAAGCAGCCAAGTGTGGGAAGCATTTTCCCTCACCTTTTAAATCCTTTTGAGAAGATCCTTTGTAAATAAAGGTCCCATTGTCATCGATTGTTCATGTCATGCTCAACTTTGTAGAATGTTTTCGCGTATCGAAGAAATCGTGTAGATCGGAAAGCCTTAATTGAATCATTTGACAGTTTATTGGATATTTTACTTAGCATATGACCTCTGGTTTTTGCATAAGAAGTAGATCGGTGTGAGCATTCAATGCTTGTGAGCACTGTAGCCTACTCCCAGTGACTGGCTACAGTGCTCGCAAGCATTGAATGCTCACACCTATCTCACCCTCTTTCCCCCCCTCTCTCCTCCCTCCTCCCTCCTTTTAATGGTGAGATCGGTGTGAGCATTCAATGCTTGCGAGCACTGTAGCCTACTCCCAGTTTTTAGGTCTTCATTCAAACATCTTGCCTGCAAATTCACCAATGTCTATTTATACGTTTTTCATTAGATTCCGGTAGAAGTGAGCTTTCAATGAGGATTATGCATTAGCGACGTATGAACTTATTAACTAGTTAGTGTTCGAGCTCTACTGAATACAACAACACTCATTTCTTTTGCCAGAAAAGAAGCATCAAACAGAGAAAAGAATAACTTTATTCTTTTATTTTGTGTGCTTGGCAGGGAAACTTTATTCCACCAAAAAAATAACCATTTATATAATTGTTGGATGATTTATAAACTATTATCCAAATCAAAAACCAAGATATGATTCCTTGCCCCTTCCATGGGGCAATCCCAATGAAGGAAAAGAATGTAAGCCATTTCTTTGAATTAAAGACAACATTTTAAAATTCAGAATATATAGTTTTGTAAGCTAAGCTCTATAAGGGTGGCAATATTTAGTTCTTCTCTTTCCATCTCTAAAAAAATTCAAAGGCCATGGCTTCTGTTGGGGCAAAATCTGCAGCATCACTCCTCCTAATTGTTAATCTTGTTTTGTATTTCATTGTGATTGTCATTGCTTCTTGGGCTGTCAACCATGGAATCCAACGGTCTCGCGACAACGGTAATTATCGATTTGCATAGTCTATCAATGTTTTGAAGTTTCAATTACGAGAAATCTTCACATTGTCACGTGATTGTTACTGTCACACTAAAAAATTTCTCGTCAGTTACAACTTAATTGTGGTAATTAACAACAATTAATGTGCATGCATGCAGCATCTGTTTTGTCAATTCCAGCTCGGATATTTCCAATATATTTTCCATTTGGGAATATGGCAACTGGGTCCTTTGTGATCTTCTCCCTCATTGCTGGAGTTGTTGGATTTGGGACCTCACTCACTGGACTCCACAACGTTTTTCAATGGGACGTCCCCGGCTTGCACACAGCTGCTGCCTCTTCTCTTGCTACTTGGTCACTCACCCTTCTTGCCATGGGGTGAATATCTCTCCTTCTTTTTGTTCTTCAGTAAATTAGAAAAAATACCCCGACAACGATAAGTTTTATATTAAAAAAACTTCAAGAGCTCAATTGGAGGAAGAAAAATTGTTTTCTATCTACTTGTATTGCTCTAATTGATTCTTAGTTGTGAAATTTTTTTGGTGTTACAAAGTTAATTAAGTTTTGATTTAAAGTACGGAGTTTGAAGTGTTTTTCTTAAAAATATGATGTTATCAAACGCTTTATTGTGATTTTTTTTTGTACTTTTGATCTCTTTGGTTTCCAATTCATATATGAATTTCTTCACTTTTTCTGTTTCAGATTGGCTTGTAAAGAGATTGAAATTGGTTGGACAGATTCCAACTTGGTAAGTTGCTGCGCTTATTTTATGCATACATATATACTTGAAACAGAAAACCAATGTAAGTGTAATTGTTATATTTTTCGAGAAAAACTTCCTTCTCATCAGTTGTATATACAATCACATGCAATAACTCTTTCATTACGTGACTAGTTGTGTGACAAGAGAGACTGATACAACCAGTTTCACTTACACCTAAGATCTTGTACTTGACACACTACAATTAGTACTAGCAGCCTTTCTGCGTACAACGGATGCATATACATTTTTCTTTCGCACACGACCCTCACCTACTAGTCGTCACATGATTAATGGTTGTGAGAAGGAAGTTGTATACATAATACATTCGTCACATGCAAGAATTTACCGTCTCGTATAGCTAGGGAAAGAGCAAGTAGTAATAGTTCTGAAAGTTTTATTGCATAAACAGATGAAGCTTAATTACATCACTAATCATGGTGTTATGTATTGTATTGACAGCGTACTTTGGAGACAATAACAATAATTGTGACTGCAACACAATTGTTTTCCACGTGTGTCATCCATGCTGGGGTTGACGATGTTATTGCTCAAGAAAGGGGCCGCACTGGAAGAGTTTAATCCCTAATTAGTGTTATCTTCTACACTAATACACACGCTTGAATGTTGATTATTGATGTATTAATTGTTGTTAAATCCATGGCTACATGAGCTTTGTGTTTCTACATTTTTTCACTACTTTGTGCTTCTAATTTAAGACTATGCAATGTGTGATACTGTGCAGCTACCATGTTCATAAGCCTAATTCACTACTTAATTGTAATGTTTAGAGTTTGTTAACTTAGGGGCTGTTTGATAACCATTTCGTTTTTTATTTATTTTTTTAAATTGAAAATTTATTTGGTAACTACTTTCAGTTTTCAGTTTAAAAAAAAAAAACCGAAAACCAAAAATTAAAAATTAAAAACAAAATAATTATCAAATGGTAAAAACTTTCCCCTTATTAGAGTTGTGTTCGAGTTTGAGCTAATTTTTTTTTGGGAAAACTAACAAAAAGGACATAAAAACTTTGTATTTTAACCAAAAACACTTTAATAACTTTTGTTTAATAATTAAGGCAGGCCCAATACCAAATCAGTCCAAATAAGACTGGCCCAACCAAATTAATAAACCTAATTTCCAATTTTGCCCCTAACAATTTTCATCTCTGGGAAATCGAGGCGAGGCGAGCTCGTTGCCGCTGCCAATCGCATCGATGAGGAACGAAGGTTGCAGGTACGAAGGTTGCAGGTATTATAATTTATATGTTGGGAGTACTTTTGTTCCAAAAGGAATTTTGGTATTTCATGGTTTGGCTATGCCGTGCAGGCGTCAAATCAGCAGTACAACTATTTGGTGACAATTGGAGAAGATGAACAAATTACTCCACAGCAATCGTCAATGCGCCTCAAGGTTTTCGACCTGTATAGGATGCAGTCCGATGGCTCAAGCTCAAGCTCAAGCACAGCGAGCCCTGATTGCATTGGAATCATGAGGATATTCACTAACCAATTTCCTGAGTCAAAGGTAGTGTCTTTGCCCATTGATTGAATTTGTGAACCCCCGAATTTGATAGAAACGATTGGGTTTTGAATCGAGTCATTGTTCATTACTGCAGATTACATCGTTTGGAATCGAGTCATTGTATATTATTACTTATTTTCGATATTGCTTATAGCTATTGGCTCAGATAATGGTTCGATTTACTGCATTAAACGGGATATTGCACAAGAACGAATCACCCGGTTCAAGTTTCGGGTGGAAAACCTTTCTAACAAGAGCCAGTCCTCAGCTACGGAACTGGGGTTCAGAGTGGATGGTCAAGCCCTTCAGTTGTTTGCTGTGACTCCGTCTTCAGTGGGCTTGCTCATCTTCCAGAATCAACCCTCAAACTCAAGGGGGCAGACCCTAGATCAGATTGGAAGTAATCTTAACAGTGTTGCAATGAGTGATTGCTCGGTATGCAATTCTACCTCATTTTCAAACAGTTGATGAGGAAGTAATCTTAACAGTGTTGCAATGAGTGATTGCTCGTGAGTTCTAGAAATAGTTGATGTATGAAGTTCTAGAAATAGTTAATGTATGAAGTTCTAGAAATAGTGTAAAAATTCTAGAAATAGTGGCAATGTGTAGTTTTTGTAAATAGTGGGATAGTGTGAAGTTCCAAAAATAGTGGTTGTATAATTGTAAATAGTGGCTATGTGAAGTTCTAGAAATAGTGCTTGTATACTAAGTGAGTTCTAGAAATAGTTGATGAATGAAGTTCTAGAAAATAGTTAATGTATGAAGTTCTAAGTAGTGTAAAATTAAGAAATAGTGGCCGATGTGTAGTTTTGTAAATAGTGGCGGTAGTCGTGTGAAGTTCCAAAAATAGTGGTTTGTATAATTGTAAATAGTGGCTATGTAAGTTCTAGAAATAGTGCTTGTATACTCGTGAGTTCTAGAAATAGTTAATGTATGAAGTTCTAGAAATAGTTAATGTACGAAGCAAACAATCAATTTTAACTAAAACAAAATTGGACAGTGGGTTTGATACCCATTCTATATTTTTAAAAAATTGGACAGTGGGTTTGATACCCATTCTATAATTTTAAAAATTGGGCAGTGGGTTTGCTACCCATTCTATATGTGTATTTGTTGAATTCCTTTTAATTTTTGAAGCACCCAACCAAATATGTTATAATCAGGAGTATTGGGCTGATTATAAAAATAAAAAAAAATTTATTTTTCATTTTTTTTCCCTTGTGGTCTTTGGATTTTAATGATTTAATGGCATATTTGTAAATAATGAAAGTTTCAATGGCATTTTTGTAATTAAAAAGTGACAGATTTGGGCTAAAAAAGTTTGGATTTTGTCATGGGCAAATTGGGAAAAAAAATTATAGCTTGCATATTGGGCTTTGCTTCCAACATGTGAGCCTTTTTGTTTTTTGTCATGTTGTGGTAAAGTTTGTCCTTTTGATTAAAATTTTTATCCTTTTTATTAAAGAAAGTTATTAAGGTGCTTTTGGTTAAGAAAATGTTTAAAATTGTCCTTTTCATTAAAACTCCCTTTTTTTTTTGCACAACATGACTTGCAAAAACACAACTTGTTTCCAACTACGACTTCTCATTGTAGATTGATGAATCTAGATGCATTATATATGTGCATAAATTCCACTTCACAAATTCCGAAATATTATATTTCATCATTTTGGTCAAACTTAAAGTACCAGAGCGGTAATTGCCAAGGAAACACTATACTAACTGCCCTTCATAAGTAAGCGTCTTGCATCTCAACTGTGCAACTAGAACACAAAAGTGCAATTAAACTGGCAATTACATGCTAATGGATCAGATTTCGATCCAAATCAATCCAAATCCGATATTATTTATAAGAAATGGGTTAAGATTATGTTTGTATTATAAAAATAAGGCACAAATTAAAGTCAACGTGATCATGATTATATTCCAAAATCACCTGTATACTTTGAGTTCGTTTTTGCTCACCCTCCTTAACCCAAGGTCACTATTATTCTCCTTCCAAAATGTTGTCATGTGTCTATTTAACAAACTATGATTACCTATGCATTTAATTAAATCTTTTTTTAGAAAAAAAAACAATTAAATAAATTAAAAATAAAACTTACCATTTCTTCTTTGTTTATTCTCTCTTCATAATTAATAATTGATTGCAGTCTTTAATTTCACATTCTCATCCAGTCCTCCTATCTTATAGTCTGCAGCAAGAACAAAATTAAAAAACAAAACTTCATGTCTACACCATAGCAAAAAAGAAAAAAAAAAAAAGAACTACCCGATACCAAAATTGAAAGAAGAAGTACTGCATTCATACTGCACCTTTGTTTAAGTTGCTATTCTTTTTTTTTTTTTCAAACAATTCAAGCAAGTGCTCAAATATGAATTGAATTCACATCCAAAAAATGCATGAAAACAAGTATCAAGTTTTACACGCATTACAGGATCAAAAAATCCATGTATAATTCAAAGAATGCAGCCCCTTTAAAGCTTCTTTCTTATTTCAAGCACAAATGTATTACTGTTTCTTCAATTTTGTTATAGGACAACTCGGTTTTTTTTTTTCCTTTCTTTTCTGTTATAGTGCGGGCATGAACTTTTATTTTTTTAATTTTGTTTTTGCTGCAGACTATAGGATAGGAGGACTGGATGAGAAATTAAAGATTGCAATCATTTATTAATTATGAAGAGAGAATAAATAAAGAAGATTTATTCAATTGTTTTTTTTTTCAAAAATATTTAATTAAATGTATAGATAATCATAATTTGTTAAACAGAGACGTGAGTCGTGACAACATTTTGAAAAGAAAGTAACAGTCACCTTAAATTAGAGGGTGAGCAAAAACAGAGTCATCAATTTGTGTTCCGAATACACTAAAAAATCTCCTCATTTAATGGACACAAAAATTAACCTCCCTATCCTGCAAAATTTCCTCATAAGCTGAAATAAATCGTTAGATTCCCGCCACTTTGGAAAATTAACCAACTGTACAGAAAACATCCTAAAATCCTCTTCTCTCTCCCACTCTCAGCCTCACCCATGAACTTCGCTTACCGTACCGTCACAACGGTAGCATTCCCCTCTTTCCCACTAAACCCTAATCCCAAAACCCAAATTTCCCCAAATTTCCCTCACCCGAGCTCACTGAACAAAATCCTTATACAAGCAAACCCGAGATTAAGCCTCCAAATTCGAGCTTCGGCGAGCGACAGCAGCCAAAGCCCGTGGTGGGTGAACGTTTTGCCGACGAAAGCATTCGGAGCCGAGAAATTTCTCAGGCTGATTTCAGGCGCGACTGCTAGCCCCATCTGTCAGTACGTCTCGGAGCCCACCACGTTTCTTCATTCTGTGGACCCCCGAATCAAATTGGTATGCTTAATTTTGATGGGTATTTGTTGGTTTTTGATGATAAATGGTGGGTTTGGTCTAATTTGGTAAATTTAGCTGAAAAGGGAGGAATTGGGGAATGGGATTTGGGTGCTGATGGCATTTAAAGTTCAAGTTTTTGATTTTTTGGTTTTGGGTATTTCAGTTTGTTTGGTATTGAGTTTCTAGTGTTATGTGTATGTTGCGGAACAATTTGATAAGACTGATAAAAAATGTTCTCCTTTTCTTCTTCCTGATTTTAATTGTGTTAGAACATAGAACTTTAATATGAAAGAAATTTGTTGCTGTCTTTTTTATTTTCTGTACCAGAGAGAGGGTTAGGGAACAGTAAATGGTTTGTTTTGTATCCAAGTTTCAAGTTGGCCCGTCAATTTGGGGAGGTTTAGGGAGAACCGATTTGTATAGTGCAAGAAATTGCAACGGCAGTGTCCTTTTAAATTTTAGATGAGAGGAGTTGAACTCCATGCATATGCATACACCAGAGATCTCCAACTATTATTGATCTGCAATTTATTATTAAAGGCGGCGACTCTCAAACCATTAGAGATGACATTTCTATTGAAATGATATAGTAGCTAAGTCAAATAGAAACATCATATGAAATGGGAACTTTACAGATCAATTGAAATTTTGAATACAATAGATCTCATAAATAGGGTTTAAAATTGGAGGCTGTTTACGTTGTCAAATGCGCTTAAACAATCAACTGGTAATGATATCATTCTGCATCTGGGCCTTTGTCTTTTTTTAAATGCATATTTGTAAATAACACGTCACTGTTGGTAAAGTTTGCATGATAAACGAATTATGGGAAAGTGCATATATGGAGTTATGTAACTTCTGTTTTATTACCTTTTCTCTTTTAACTTTTGTCATTTTGATCATGCAGGTTTGGCTTTTGGCTCTGGTTGTTTTACCAGCAAGGTCACATATAATACTGCGTTTTGGATTAGTAGTATACTTGGCCTTTTTGTCAATATGGACTCTTCCGAGACATACATGGACGGTAAATAACTAAGCACCATCCTATGAGTCAGGAGCTAGTTTTAATTGTAATTGTTTTCTAGTCTTTTGTATTTTATTAACAAGGCCTTAGTGATGCATCCAGTATTTTTTTATTCTTTCTTCCTTTTTTGTGAATCGATAATCAATGTATTAATGCAGGATATTTTCTTGGTTACAGGACCAACTGGGAAGAGTGTCCTTGATTTCTGGAGTTTTATTCATTATGCTGGGGCTGGGTTCAGATGGTGTACCACCGCTTGTTCAGTTGAGAACCCCACTGCCTGCAATGATGGGATTATCAAATCTTCCTGCATCTCTGGGAGGTTACTCATATTTAATTATGAAGCTAGGTCCAATGCAGTTTACTAGGAAGGGGTTGTCTGTAGCAAGCACAGCTGCTTGCTTAACCTTTACTGTAAGTTGCTTCTATCTCCGCTCGGTACACCTTTTGCCTTTTATTAATAATGTCATGTTTGGGTACCCATTGATATAATCACATATTATAAGGGTGTCTTTGTAGATGTAGGGACAAAAAATTCTGAGATTGGGGTGATGTAACTCAAAAAAGAAAAGTGGCATGCTATAGCCATACAATTGATGATAAGAAAATACGCTCACCAGACTATATATAAATTATTTGAATACGAAGAAGCTTTTTTTTATACTGATAACTAAGCCTCGTATTTTTGTGAAAGGTCTTTCAAAGTGCGAGCCTTTGCCTTACAACCACAACCCCTGAAGAACTTGCATTTGCTTTGCGGTGGTTTATGCTCCCTTTGACGCATTTTGGTGTGCCAGTGGCTGAAATTATTCTGACCCTCATGCTTTCATTGAGGTTCATCAATCTGGTGTTTGATGAGGTACGGGGATTGGTCAATAAGATTTGTGTCATTTCAAATTTTTATAGATGATTTTCTCAAAAGAGGATTAATGATGATTTGGCTCTAAAATCTTCTGAAACTGATATCCACTCCTTTGGAATATACTTTTAATGTGTTTGTAGGTTCGGAATGTTGCATTGGGGATTGTATCTCGTAGAATAAACTGGGAACAGCTGACAATGGTGGAAACAATCGATCGTAAGCATGCATCCAACATATGAATTTTTGTATTGTTATTTTTCATAATTGTGGTCTTCTCTTCCTTAGCTAGAAAATGAATCTGAGTTGTAGGGTCCTCAAAGCAGGAATAGTTGTCTGCTGTCTAAATTTTATCATATTTGTGTGTTGTTCGTATGGTACAGCGCTTCTAGCCCCTCCTTGTTTATGGATATTGTCTAGTTTGGCATAGTCAATATCTTTTCAGCTTGAATAATCTTGTCAATTTGATTCCTTCATATTTTACGAACTTTTGTGCTATGTTAAATATGTTTCGGTGCCTACACGTAGAACTACTACATGATCTAAAACTTTAGTGTAACTGTCAGCTTAGATGATGAGGGATGTTAAACATTTATCTATATGGACACCATCTTATGACGGTTTTCTTGGATTCTCACTGATACCTTTCCTTTTATGATTTGGTTCTTATTTTTCAGTTTTATTTGCCTACTTTCGTCGAATTTTCACAAATATTTTTAGCCATGCAGAGCAGATTTCACAGGTTAGTGCATTAATTTAACTAACAAATGCTTATCTCTCTGCCCAATTGGTCTGTTGTTGCATATGCCATCTGTTGTTTGAAATGCATTTGCATTTGATAACCTGCCCTCCCCATCAAAACGCAACGCATTAACTTCCATATAAATTCTATTTGCATAGTTATTCTGCAAATCTTTTAAGGAAAGAACAGTTGAGTGCTTATATCGATAACAAGGGTTGATTGTAGTGTTTTCTGTAAGTTATCATACAGAATTAACTCAGAAACAAGAGAGAAAAAAGTAATTCTAGTTTTGCATGTTTCACCAATGTTATGGCTTTTACAGGCAATGATTGTCAGAGGTTTTAGAGGGGACAGCAACGCTCATAAGATTTACTTGTTATCAGATCCATCCATCGGAACAGCAGATATCATTTCCCTGTTATGCCTGGTTGGTGTAATAGGTGCTTCCGCATTGTCTGGCTACTTTCTAGTCTGATACACAGTGAAACTTTTCATCGGTAATCCCCCTTTTCTTTCTCCCCCGATTTGTCTGGGACAGGTTTGAATGCAAAGTTTTAGCTTTGCTCGTGTCTCTGATTCGACCAATTTGTTCTACAGGGGAAAAATATTGTTGATGATATATTACCATATACTGATACACACATGAGCCAGCTGAAATTTTGGTAGCTCTGTATTATTATCAGGAGACACAGTTCTGCAATCTAGGCAAGAAAATTCGTCAACAGTTCCTACAAAGAAGCGGTGAAGGTCCTTCCTGGTTCCTGGAATGCCGATCAAGTATTTACACATAGTTCACTTGAAGGATCGGAGATACCTCTAGGGTTCTGGCCTTCCCGACCAAACGAAAATCAACATCGAACTAACACTGTGTTGGATGGTTGAAGCATCGTATTCAGAGAAAATTTCGTTGTCTTCAGTAACTTTAGTCATTTGATTTGGAAGTAGTACATAGCCAAGCTTAAAACTTTGGGATTAGCTTAATTACCAACAAATGTTTCCTGGTAAAGCTTTCCCATGCATTGCACCTTTTGGTTGTACGTGATTAAAGACAACAATGCACAATCCCAGTAATTTGTGCTGCCAAGGATAGTTGTTTGATTTGAAAATAATTTTTATCAGATACTAATTAAAAGCGATTATCGAATAATCAGAAAGACGCGAGATAAAACGCAATTTTGAGTCATCGTTCACACAACGGCATGTCCCGAGTGAGAATCAAAGTGACAAACAATTGAACTAAGAATTATTCGATAACCAAAAATCTGGTCAAAATGATCATGAGCATCAACACTAATATTCTCACTCAGTGTACTGATTTCAATCCTCATCATCGTTCCTTAATGTCTAGAGCAATATCTGAACCCTACGTCAAAGGGTTCGAGGCACGCCTCATTCACAGCAACTTGTTGGAAATCTTGGCAATGTGGATGCTACTTCTTCTACGACAAATCACATAAGTTTAATATTAGTATATAATAATTTTATTATCACAATTTATCAAATAAAAACAACAATATAATGGAAAGAAAAATACTTATCTTTTGTAGCGAATATATCGATCTCCAATGATACTTGAGTAGAACAAGATATTAGGTTGAGGCGTGTAAGTTCACTATCCTTAAGAGTGGATTTCGCCCCTCAGAGACAATGTTTCGGTGTAACAAGTTATGATCTCACATATGCCACACCTGTAAAGGGAAGTCTATGTAGGACAATAGGTAATTAGATATTTAGACATATAATTAGCTAATTGAATGGAGAAAACGTTTTCCATAATAAATGAAAAAAACCACCACACCATGATTTCAAGGATTTAATTTTATTTGGAGAAACGGCTTGAAATTGATATACAAAGGTTTTAACATGCAATAAACCTTTCAATGCAATAACAAAATAATAACGGCATAGCATTGATAATATTGGACAGACTTGTATTTTGAAATACCCATTCAAAATTCCAACACAACTCCCCTGCGTCTCCGCTCTACAGCCCTAGGGCTACACGTGCTGATCTCACTAAATCAGCTCGCAGCCGAACCATAGCGGGACAGAACTACTTCAACTGGCTAAAGGCAAATAAAACTTCTGAGATAGATTTCTGCTATCTGTGGAAGATAATTCGGCAGCAAGAATGCACGCATTGTGCAATCTGCTTAAAAGACCGAAGATACGCGGTAGCTGTATTTTCGATCTCTTGCTTTCCGGCTATCCCAGCTAAACGGAAACAAACATCGAACTAACAGTGTTTTGGATGGTTGAAGCAAGCATTAATATAGTCATAGAAAAAATTAGTTGTATTTAGCAACTATCATCATTTGGTTTGGAAGTAGTACATAGCCAAACTTGAAATTGAACCATCGATCACACGAGGGCATGTTGAACTAAGAAATAGAGCACGTTTGGTGGTTGCGATTCAATTGGATTGGATAACTCGCTAGATCTAAAGTATGTTGAACGAAAACTAAACTCGAGAACTAAACTTCAGAGAAAAAGAAGAACACAAAATTAAAGCCATAATAATTACAGGGCATTCAGCAAGTAATGAAGCGTTGTGTACCAAACAATTGAAGTTGTAGACGTAGAAAACATCAAGGTATTAGATGAGCTGCTGCTATGGCGACCACTACCACCACCTACAAGCACACCAGCACGGCCACGTCCACCGCTGCCACCGCCACGTGCACCGCCGCCGCTGCCACGTGCACCGCCACCGGCAGCCACTGTGGTAAAAATGATCATGAGCACAATCACAACTTTCCCTAGCATGAGCGAAAGTCGAGACATAGGATTTTTAACTGATCTATCCATATGGCAAAAACCAATAGATAATTATGTACGAATTTTTTTAATTATTAAATTTTCTAACTGAATGGAATTGGTTAACCTCATTTTTCGTAATCCATCAGCTTCTAATCTGTTTAACATCTTAACCTCACAACGTCCGCGTGTTAAATACTAGATCCTATTCCTATTTGAGATAAGTGGAACAATGGTTTTTGAACTTTAGTTCAACTGAAGGTCTCTGAACTAAAATTTTGTGAGTATTGATCCTTTAACTTGTTATAATGTGGAGCAATAGTCATTTTGGCTAACTCCGTTGGAACTTTTATCTATTTTTGGCCGCTTTAAACCCTTTATTTTGTATGCAGTTCATACTAACATAGGTGAAGAGCAGTTCAAATGGGCGATTTCCGGCGTAGTATCTTTTACGGTGAATAGTGTTTTGGAGTTTTTAGAGTATGTTTTCAGTCGATGATACCTTCCCAAAAAGGGAGAGACGAATCAAACTTGTCGCTTGGCAACAACCTCTGATGGATTTTGGGCGTTTGATCGTCGTTTAAACGCCCAAAATGACAATTTATTTTCTTTTAATGTTAGGGTTTCGTGGAACTGTTTAACAAACTTTCAGGGTTGTATTTAGTTATATTTTCATTCTATTATCAATCAAAACGACAATTTCACTTAATTCTCAGTGTTTCACAATTATATTAAAGGGTGATCGTTCATGATTCCTTAACTTATACCTCTGTGTCACGAACACGAGAACTAAATTTTAATTTCTAAGATCTACATATATATTAATATTGGATAAGATGATATAAATTGTTACAATAGGAGTAAAAGAAGTTCAAAAACAAACACACACACACACACAACTAATTAAGCCGTCTTTGGATCAGAATGATTAGCACCGCCACAAGGCATTCAGCAAGTAATGAAACGCTATGTACCAAAGAATACCATACGCAGGTATCATGGCATTACTATTAGATGAGCTGCCGCTACCAGTACTGCCACGTCCTCCGCCCCTAGCATGTTTTCCGCCACGGGCACGACCACCTCCGCCCCTGGCAGCCACTGTGGTGATGATAACGAGCACAACCACAATTTTTACTAACGTGCGCGAAATTCAAACCATATGAATTGTAACTAATCTCAATTTTTCCTATGATAAAAGATGAAAATACAATTACAATAGAGGCATTTATATAGGCATCAAAATTTCCTGGCTTCAAAAGGAAATTTAATATTATAAAATTACCTAACCCTAAAACTGCACAGGAAACTTTTTGATTCATTCCCTAATTGCATACGAAACTTAGAACACAAGGAAATAGCTCAGATCCCGAATCTCCACCTTTTGTTTTTTCTCTGCCTGATTCTAATCTTAGCCGTCCAAACAGATCTTATGGTCATGGACGGTGGGGTCCAATTTTTTTTTCTTTCCTAATGACGGTTTTGTTGGGTCCAACTTCAGTGGTACGTACCATTGAATGGTACGTACTGTTAAATGGTTAAGATTCATTTGGGGCCCACTGCAAATTAATCTAAACCATTCAATAATCGTACCATTGAATGGTACGTACCACTCAAAATTTTTCCGGTTTTGTTCCCATTTTAATCTTTCTCCCACATTTTTTTCTGCCCAACGGTAAATTGACGGAAATACCCTTGTAAAACACGTGTGGTTCATCTGGACGAAAATCCTCTGCGCATGCGTATGCGGTCGTTCTCTCTTGTCGACAGCAAGTACCACCATTGCTCCTCCCCCTTACTCAATTCACTGCCTAAACCCTACTTGTTACGCCAGGGCGCCTATTCATCAAAACATGCAAGCAGACTACACCATGAGATTCAAAACCGGCAGCCCGGCAGTTGACGCCTTAGGAATCTGACACTGCCAATGATTTAACTTGGCTGCAGTGTGATCCTTGTGAACGGTTTCAATGAAACAATACCAGTATATAATAATCCTGCAAGCTCACACAGCTAGGAGAAGGTAATGTGTGGCTCGGATGATTGCAACACAGCCATAGGCCTTTGCCCTTGTTCCGTCGAGAATCCCACCTCCTGCAATGATTCCTGCATCTCCGGGACTCGGAGGTTTTCTCATATATATTTGACCGTTCCTTCAAAATTCACCAAAACTGAAAACAATATGTATGTTCATCTATTTATATAGTCACACTTAGACAATTAAACGTTTTTCATTAGATTATGGTAGAGGTGAGCTCTCAGTGAGCATCTGAACAATGAACGATTCGGATCATGGGATACATTCTGTAAAGAGTCTAGACGTGTGGTTAACGACGTATTAAGTTATTAACTAGTTACTAAGTTTGGGATTAGCTTACCAACAAATGTTTCCTGGCATTGCACCTTTTGGTTGTACATGATTAACGAAAACAGTGCACAGTCTCAGTAATTTGTGCTGCCAAGGATAGCAGTTTGACTTGAAAATAATCATCCAGAGGATTTGATCAGATACTAATGAAACGCGATTATCGAATAATCAGAAAGACTCGAGATAAAACGCAATTTTGAGTCATCGATGATCACACGATGGCATGTCCCAGAGTGAGAATCAAAGTGGCAAACAATTGAACTAAGATTTACTGCGGTTAACTAAGAGCTCGTTTGGAAGTGCTTTTAAAATAGTTGAAAGCGTTTTTGGGAAAAATGTTTTTGGAATCAATCCTTAGTAAAAATGAAGGTGAATCTTGAAAAAGCACTAGTTATGTGCTTCTTGTAGGAAGCACTTTAATTGCTTTTGAGCCCAAAAATATTTTCTCTAAAAGCGCTTTTAGTCATTTTAAAAGAACTTCCAAACGAGCACTAAAGCTTTTTTTGTTCTTTCTTCCAGCTTCATCTTCATCTGATGGCTATTTACTCGATATTGCTTGCTGCGGTATCTTTTTGGTTTCGGGATAGCGATGAGCCTCAACTCCTTGCGTATGCATTCTGTGTTGGTAAATTGTAATCTAATTAGTCATGCACATCCATTACTTTACTCTGGCGAAGTTAAATGTAAACAATGTCGTGCCATTTGGGGCGAGGGGAATGGAGCACAAGAGTAGACGCTTTTAACCACTTTGGTTTGGTTAAAGGAATGGGAATGGAACCTTTACAAGTTAGTAGTTTGCTTTATGAGCTCAAACTTATCTCCATAAAACGAGGTTTTTGGAGTGCCAAATTGTGTTGAAACAGTAAAGCAGTTAAAGGAATGTATGCTTTACAAATAACAAAATATTTACATGACTCTGATATCAACAGCAAATTATCCAAGGCAAATCAACGGTCTTTCTGTTACAGAACCTGGACGCCTAGACCGGCTGTCAAAAAATCTATCCAAGGCAGCTCAAAAACTTCAAAATCTATCCACACACAGAATCAGAGATGACCGAGTATTGTTCCCCACACGCTTACCTCTGCCAACAAAGTTTTCGTCCGCCCTCTCGCATAATTTCGTAGGCGAGCTTGTGCTTTTCAAGAGATGTTGCCCCAGCCTCTATGTATTTACAGGCTGCTTCTCTCAAACTCCACACCATCAAGGCCTTCAGTTCTTGAGGGTTTCCACCCCATTCAGATTCACAAGGAATACCATATTCAGCATTTCTGGTCCAACGGCGTAAGATGTAGCAAGGTGGAACTTCTTTTATGTCCAAGATTTGGAAAACTCTCAACACATGCCTACATAGTATACCTTCAAATTCAAACATTCGACAGTTACAACCCACTTCGGGAATGGAAGCACCAACAGTGACTACACATTTCTCATCGTCATTCCCGCACTTGCGCACCAAATACCTGATGATGGCCCCTTCATCATAAATCTTAAATCCTAGATAACTATAGGATTGTAGAAGTTCTTTCTGAAATACCCTGAATGTATTCAGTGTATAAAGTCTTCTACATTGTTCTTCTAATGGTTCTTTCGTCTGCAAGTAGGCTTTCAAGTTAAAAGAGTTAAAATCCTCTTTTATTTCTTCTTCACGCCGTCGCTCAAGGCCTCTTTCGTATTGTGAAACAAACTCCTTAAGTGGAGTTTGGGCATTGAAACGTGCACCAAAGAATGATTCTATACTTTCGTTGAAGGGGATGCCAGCAAAGAATGTAGCTCGTAAGTATAACGGAACCCAACTCCTGCGCTTTTCATACATTGCTTTCAGCCAAGCGTTATCCTTCAACCCATACCTGCTGAGGAGTGCATTCCATGCAGTTTCAAATTCATCGGCTGTTTGACACTGATAAATGCATTTTTCATATTCATATTTGAAAGAACTATTCATTACGCTTAGATGCTCACTTTCTTTTGCCTTGATCTGCCACAATGAGAAACGATGATGGGTTCCTGGAAAAACTTGCATGATGGCTTGCTGGATCACATCATCTTGGTCAGCTATTATTGACAGAGGACGACGCCCTGACATTGCCCTAAGCCATGTTTGAAACAACCAAGTAAAAGATTTCTCAGATTCATCAGCAACTAGGGCACAGCCAAGGAGCACTGGTTGCTTGTGGTGGTTGATTCCAATGAAAGTGGCAAATGGCACCAGATAAATACTTTTCCGATATGAGGTATCGAAAATAATGGCATCACCAAACTGGCTGCATGAAAACCTAGACCTCCCATCAGCCCAGAAAATACTCATGCAACTACCATTATCAACTTCTACTGCATAAAAGAATCCTGTATCTTCGGCCTGTTTGGTTTGAAAATAGTCAAACAGCACACTGTACCAATCACTTCCAATGTGATTTTCTCTACGTCTTTTGACAAGGTTGCCATTGTTTATGTCAACAATATCTTCAATTTCCAGCCCTCCAATCTCCTCTTCTATGAACTTTTTTGAAGAAAATAGATTTTTCTTTTGAACTTCCATTTGAGACTCAAGCTCATGGTTATGATTCTTATCAAAACGGTCCACTACCCACCTTCCAGAATCTTGTCTCTTAATCCTCATATATGCCCCACAACCAACTCTTGATGGATGCTGAAACCCTTCCTTTGAGCACACAAATCTTCGAGATGTAATTGACCCATCAAGCTTTGAACGAAACAATTGACCGATCCTGATTCTAAATCCTGAATTCTCAGCATACGCATGATAAAATTGGTATGCTTCATTGGCCGAATTGAACTCTAGACCTGTAGATAGATCAACTTCTGACTGCATTTCATCTCCACCCCGTTTTAAGCGCTTGGCACTTATAACTCCAGATGGGCAAGGTGGTTTATCCTCAATTGCCTTAATCAATTTGACTTTTGGCTTATGAGACACTTCAACAACTGAATTTGTCGGCATTGAACTCTTCTTCTGCAAAATCGGAGAATGATTTTCCTCTGCAGATGATCCAAGACCATGATTGTGATCCTTCAGGAAGAGGTCTACAATCCATTTCCCAGAATCACGTCTCTGCACCCTTATTAATGCCGGGCAGCCTGTCCGTGAACTAATCTGAAATCCCTCCTTGGAGCACACAAATCTTCGAGAAGAAACTGACCCATCAGTTCTCGAGCGATACAACTGACCTGTTCGAACTTTAAATCCCATCCGTGCTGCATAAAGCGTGTAAAAATCACGAGCAACATCTGCTGAATCAAACTCCAACCCCACATATGGTTCCAGTACTCCAGACTCTCCTTCATCCTCTGTATCGACAGCATTCATTGGAGGCATCATTCCTAAAGGGTATGCCTCTATAACTAAGTTGTTCCCACTGTCTTCAATCTTAGAATCGGTATCGAAGCTGCGTGTCACACGAAATAAAAACGACATTAAAAATCACTACAACCTTAGCCACAACAACTTGATTAAAACAATTTGAAGCAACATTAACTGATCCTCGAAATCAAACTTATACAAAAACTAATCAATTAACACGGTCAGCAACTCAGCAGTGCATGAATGTGAACAGTGATTAGCAAAATAATGAAATTAAAACATAATTATCAAATCAATAAAAACATAATTTCTCAGCAACCAAACAGCATTATGCGATTAAAAAATTAAAGAAAATACCCAACAAAAAATCAAAAATACCCAATTCACAAATACAAAATGCATAACAAAGAATTAAGCTTGATTGGGTAAGACATAAATCAAATTGGGGAAAAATCAAACTCAGGGTTTAAGTTTCAATTTACCCTCTGATACTTGTGAAGTGGGTGGAGCTGGATTCCATGCCCATTTCTGAAGATTAACAACACTGCGAGTGGCGAGCGATGATTTCGAAGCTCAAGACGCCATTTGGGGGATTTCGTTTGCGTATTTTGGCGGGAAAATTGATTGGGGGATAAATCAGAGGGCGCCCTTTCGGAAATCTGACGAATTTGTGAAATGATGAAATGGGAAGTGTTTTGGGTTTTGGATCTCTCTGCTCTGCTGGCGTTCTTGTGCTCCTAATTTTCAGGTTTGACCTAATTTGATTGTAATTTGGAGCCCGTTAGGGCATCCACTGTCATCATCGTCATCCAATTTTTTATTTTATTTTATTTTTTGGTTTTGGGAATTTGATCTCTTTGTTTGTATTACTTTTTCTTTTTTCAGATCCATTTGTTTTTATTTTCCATTAAAATAAAAGATAAATGCCTGTTCGGATAAACTTTATAATATCTTTTAAACAAGTGCATACAAAATTTGAAAATTTTGGGTGGTATGTACTATTCAATGGTACGACCATTGAATGGTCTCAGATTAATTTACGGTGTGTTCTAAATAAATTTTAAACTATTTAACAGTATGTATTGTACGTACCATTGAAGACCATACAAAATAAATAAAATTTTCACTTTATTCTTCTCTAATTGTAAGCGAGAAATTTCATGCTCAACTTACATGAACGACAAATTCGACATTTAATTATGACTAATATATTGTTTTATTTAACTCAAATCTTCAACTCCCAAATATTCTTTTCCTCAAAGAAAATATGAACGGACTTTGTAGTGATGGTAAATTTCTTTAGAGTTGAAGTTAAAATAATTTGTTCAATTAAGTAAAATTCACAGTCAAGGTGCCAAACCAAAGTTGTTCTCATCTATTTAATGCGGTATGTAACGTGTATATCGAACGAGAGTTTTAATTATCAAATTAAATTTTCACAAGTGAGTATGTACGTATTAACTTAATGTCAACGACCATGCTAGAATTAGCCAAAACAAGTATCAACATTCCTCGTATATGTTCGTGTGGCTAAGCTGACACTAGTAAATTGACGTCAGCCTATGATTGACACCAACACACTATTTAACTTAACAACAAACGGCATCACTCATTTAGCAATTGTACTAGTAAATGCTCTATATGTCATTTTTACTACGAATTTCACCACTTCATATTATTTTGGGTTTTTATCACTCACCTTTTCCGAACTTTCACTCACCAGATCGATTACGTCTCGAACTTTAAAACCGATCGCTGCAGGTGACGCCCGCACTTATAAAAACAAGACTTTGTGATACTTCCGTCCCAATTCCGTTATCTCTCCGTCAATCTAAATGGGTTTTCATCACCCACGGCTCAACTTTCACTCACTCCGACCGATTACGCCCAAACTTTAAAAACCGATCGCTATAGATGCCCGTACTTATAAAAACAAGACTTGCGATACTTCCCTTCCCAATTCCGTTATCTCTCCGCAATTAAGAGGGTAAATATGTCATTTCGCACCATATGTTTCGATGAAATCACCTTTTAGCGCCGATTGCTACTTCGCTTCGATCCTTTCTCTCCTCCTCTTCTCTTTCCGATTTTCCCTCCAATTGGTTGAAATTTCCCCTCCTTTTCTTATCATTTCCGTCCCAAACGCGACTCCAACCTCTTAATATTCTTCCGTATAGAACATTCAATTGATAAAAGGCTACGCCCAAGTAAATTAATTCCGATGAATCAATAATTGATTTAAAGTCTATTTCATCTAAGAACACATTGCTGGGCTTCATATTTTGCCTATTTCACCTTCATTTGATTTAGGTCTATGAATTCTTAAGACTAAGATAGTGTATGATTAGTTGGTATTATGACTATTATGATATTTTAATGATATTATGGATGTTATGACTATTATGGATTTTCTTATGGATGTTAATTTTGTTATGTTTCTTATGTTCTCATTTTTATTTTTTTGTCTTTTTTTATTCAATTTTATACCAACATGCAAATCACATCAAGTACCTTTTGTTTCCATTCAATATTTCAATTATTGATTTATCGAATTAATTTACTTGCATCTAAGAACAATATTTCATTCAATATTTAATTATCGGGTTCATCGAATTAATTCTTACTACGTAGCCTTTTATCAATCAATGTTCTATACTAAGAATATTAAGAGGTCAGTCAACCAATTTGGACGGAAATGATAAGAAATGAGGGAAATTTCAACCAATTTGGGAGGGAAAAATCCTGAAAAGAGTAGGTGAGAGTAAAGGACGTAGACTACGTAATCAAGGCCTTAAAGGTCATTTCATCAAACATATGGTGCGAAATGACATATTTACCCTCTTAATTGACTAGGAGATAATGTAATCGGGACTAAGTATCACAAAGTCTTGTTTTTATGTTCATCTCTCGCGACTCGCTTAAAGTTTCCGCATCACCTGGGGCCCCAAGGAATGTTTTGTTCGTGGGTGATAAAAACTCATTTAGATTGACTAGAGAGCAGATAACTAATCATTCAAGTATCACAAAAAGCTCTCGTTTTTATAAGTCCGGGCATCTCGTGATCTAAGTTCAGGCATCAATCAGTCTGGTGAGTGAAAGTTCAGGGCCCGTGGGTGATAAAAACCCTATTATTTTAGATGATTCAGTTTTTATCTTGTGTTAAAATATGATATTTTGATAGAATTTAAATTAATTTTTATGATGTGTTTCATTTTCTTGTTAGATAATAAATCACATACTTTACCCAAAATATAGATCGCATATTGTCTCATGTACTTCCCTTTGCCTTTCTGCTCACGCCTTGCTTGGAAAGCCCTTAAAGAAGGAAGGTGAAGAAAAAAAAAATTAATTTCAACGGAAAGGCTAGTTACAATGCTTATAAATTAAAATAGTTTTAAAATATATGGAAAAAAAGACGTGTCCAATTTGGAAACACGACGTGTCGTTTCTTGGCAAAGTGCAAGCTGCCGAACGACCCATCGTCCAAAAACAAAACCGGAACCAAAATCCCTCGAAAACATTGGTGTATCGTCAGCCACCGTCCTCTGGGCAGTACAGAGAGGGAGACGATAGATTCAGAACAGTCCTTCGCTTGCTGCCGCCATGGATTTCACCTGCAGTCTGCATAACTCTGCTTCAAACCCCATCTTCCAGTAAGTAAAACTTCACACTCCAACCTTTTTTCCACCATTTCTGCAATACTTTCGAGCTTCATTTTCCATATCAACGCAGAGTTTTGCCTTCAATTTATAGCTAGAAAGACACAGAGCTAATAGTTCATGGCCAGAGCTCCGTCGTCAATCCTAATCTTCCTCCGCCACAACCACCGCGCCCGGCAAAACCCAAATACCCAAATCAGATACCTCACAACCGAAACCAAAGATTCCGACTTTACCGAAATTGCTCAACAGATTTGTAAGATTATTAGAACAAAACCCAGATGGGAGCAGACTCTGCCCTTCCAGTACCCTTCTTTTAATTTCACTGACCCCCAATTATTCACTGAGCTTTTGAAGCACCAAAGGAATGTGCTTTTCTCGCTTCGGTTTTTCTTCTGGTTGAGCTCTCAGAATGGGTTTTCGCCCGACCCCGTTTCGTGTAATGCGCTTTTCAGCGCACTTGTGGAGGCTAAGGCCTGCAATGCTGCAAAATCGTTTCTTGAACATACCGATTTTAGCCCTGATCCTGCTTCATTAGAAAGTTATATTGGGTGTCTTTGCAAGGGTGGATATGTTCAGGAGGCAGTTGATGTGTTTTATAGGTTGAAAGGGGCTGGAGTGTGCCCGTCTATAATG